>JASVER010000088.1:2635390-2717056 GCA_030449065.1 Oceanodroma leucorhoa
GGGCGCAAAAAAAAAATGAAGCGAGCCGCTGCCTCCGAAATGAATCCCCGGACGAAGGAGATCTCCCTCGGGAATGAGTGAGACTTGGCAGGTTTACGGATTTTATTTTATTTCGGGGGTGCGGGGACGTTATTCCTTGAAGTGGAAATTTATGCAAGGAAAGGCATTGCCGCGCTCGGCGGCACGGAGAAACCCCCCGGCCGACCAAAAATCGCGTAGATTTGGTGGAGTGGGGTTTGTTGGGGTTGTTTTTTTTTTTAAAAGTCTTTAGTAAATGTGCAAATAAAGAGCCGGGGAAGGAGGAGGCGGCGGCTCGGGTTAGTTTAGTCTTTGTGCTTTCTCGTTTCTTACGCCCGCTCTTCGCTGGCCGCTCTTCRGTTTATTACTGGGTCCAACTGTCTGCCGCTAAATTGTAGTTCCTCTAAAAATAAGAGAGACGGATCCCCCGATCCGGAACAATGTCAGTCAGTGGACTTCCAGACCACGCTTCGCCTTCAGTTAATCCAGCCACTGGGTAAAATCCGTATTGCTTTCAGTGCTTATTTCCCCCCTTAGTAATAAAGCAGCAAGCTACGAACCCAGGCAAAGAACTCCTCTCGCATACTTTCCCTTATACTCCCAGATATTGAATAGTTTCAACTACAGTTTCAAGAAAAGCACGGGAAAAAAAAAGAAAAAAAAAGCCAGCCCCTCTTCAGACAGTAATTACAAACGGAGAGTTGCACTTACAAACTTCCAGCATTTTGCACCCAGAACAGTCCAGCCACTTTTCCTTTGTGTTTTTGAATATTCCATCCCCGACCCGCTGGGGTGAGTGGCTGCCGGTGTGTTATCGGCGCTGCCTCCAGCGGACGCTGCCGCCGCCGCCGCCGGGTGCCCGGACCGGCGCTGCCCGTTGCCGCTCGGTGCGGCGCGGCGCGGTGCGGAGCGGCGGTGCGGAGCGGGTCGGCGGAGCGGAGCGGGTCGGCGTTGCGGCGCGGAGCGGGTCGGCGGCGCGGGGCGCTGCGGGGGCGGGAGGCGGGTGTCACCGCGCGGCCGGGGACGCGGCGCCGGGGAGGCCGGGGCGCGGCGCGGAGCCTCCCAGCGGCCGCGGAGGGGAGCCGGGCCGCCGCCGCCTCGCCGCGGGAGGTATTTGCATGGGAGGAAGCCAAGGAAATCCCCTTTCCCCTCCTCGCCCTGTACCTGGGTGCCGGGCCGGGACGCGGGCGGGCGGTGCGCCGCCTGAGCAGCCGCCGCGGAGCGCAGCCTCCCGCTCTCCCTCCTCCCCCGGCGGCGAGACCTTCAGGCGAGTACGAGGGAGTTCTCAAATAAATCACGGCGCTGCGCTCCTCTACCAGCTGGATTTCTCTGGAACAGACGGTAGAAAAACAAGCAGTGCCTTCTAGGGCGCTCTCATGCACGGACGAGTGCACGACGCGAGGTCAGGCTCGGGGTGCGGGAGCTCCGGGCTCTGACCTGAGCTTCTTGGGTGTCCGGGGCATGTCACGAAGCGCCTGCACTTTGGTTCCTCCCCGGGAAAGCCACAGTCTTGGTGCTTCTCTTGCCCGAATCCTCTATTTGGAGCAGGGGTGGCCGACTGTGAGATCTGGCCCCTGGTACTGGCCTTGCTGCRAGTGGCAGCCGTCAGGTTCTACGTGTTGCTGGAGGTGAGCTGTGAAGAAATATATGCAGGAATAGCTGGGAGCTGGTCGGCTTCATTAAAGCAATACGCTGTTGTGCTACTGTGGCTGTATTGTCTGAATTCCCAGATACCTCTTTGGGAATAAAAATGGCCCCCAAGCATGCAGAGAGACATCTCTGGTGGAAAACCTTTAAGATCTTTTGGGACTCTACAGCCCCTAATACAAGGGTGCATCATCTCGTTTATTTCTGCAGTGGGTCCAGTCAGAAAAATACACAAATTTTGTCACAACATACTGGGAGMATTAAGCTGAGGATGAGGAGGAACTAATGATAACCCTCTCTGGTGTTTTTATCCCCTTCCAAGGTCATAAACGCAAACGCTTTGAATGCCAATGATGAAATGACACATCCTTGGAAATTGCCCCAAAATACATAAAATACATATGCATATCTATATCTATATCATATGGGAAATATGAAAGCCCCTGCTTTCATGACCCCCATCTCCTTCATGTTGCAACAAACAGCTACGTGGGTTTCCAGGACCTGGCTGTGTGAGCACCGGGCCAGAGTCTCCAGCACGTTCGGACCCACGTTTGCCCCAGCAAAGATTTTGATTCTCTGCTGAGAGACAAGGTCTGGGGAAGCCAGGTTTGTGGATGTGCTACGTTCAGAGGAAGGCATTACTGCTAACAGGAAAAAGAGATTTTTTTGTTTAACCTTGAACAACTGAGGAAGAGTGGGTTATTATTTGATACATAACGGTGGCATGCATCTGTTGAGAACAATGGGCTGGCACAGTTGGAAAAAAATATGAAATTTTAATGTTTGTAAAATAATAGACAATGTTACCTTTGCTTCAGGCCTCACTAGAGCTTTTATTCGTTCTTTATAGCTCAGATGTCACCGCTGGGTTTAAGAGGTCAGTCACAGAATGCACGTGTAACACTGACACACGAACCTCATGGAGAATAAGCAAAGGTATTTTAAACGAAGTCTTGGCTGGGGTTTTCAAAGTTGCTGTGGGAGTATGAAATCGGTGGTGCTGCCCCAGAAGATACCAGGGTAGCTGCAGGAATTCTCTCTCACAAGATTTTGTAGAACTCAGAGAATGATCTTTCAAACCAAAGATTTTTGAATTTTACCTTCAGACGTTTTAAGATTCACTTTTTGCCGGGCAGCATCTCATGTGTTTTGTGGTTCAATATATATATATCCCTTTCAGGGCGAGAGACAGCTGGTGCCGGGTTGCGCTGCGAGCCCCGCTCGCTCAATACACAGCAAATGCTGCCCCTGGTGTTTCAGAGAAGGAAATACCCTAAATCCATCCCTCGGCTTTTCGAGTTTTGTCCAGAAGACCCTGGTGAATGTTCCCAGCCCCTGGATACTGCTATCGTTTTTTGTTTGTCTAGTTGTCAGATTTCTTAAAAGCAAATGGTTCTTAGCATCACCGTAACATCACTTGCAATTCGTGTCATAGGCATTCTAATAAACACACACACGAAAAAACATTAACATAACAGGTCCTGAATAATTGATTACTTTTTTCCTTCTGTCTACATTAATTTGTGACCTTTTTACATGATATTGTAATCTCACATGAGCTGTCATGTTTGAGCATTTTTTCTGTGTGAATTCACTACTGCTGTCAAATCTCCGAGTTCCCTAAGTCGGCAGCCCCTTCCACATCAGCAAAGCACTTATTTGTGCTGGGTTCACAGCCAGGAATTCTCACCATAGACATCCCATTGAGCTAATAACTTTCCAAAAATGGAACAAAAAGACTGTGCTGAACCTATGTCGCTTAAAAACTTGAGTACATGCTTAAATCTAGGCACATACCTCATTCATCTGTGTTTAGAAATCATGTATCAAAACTTCAGTTATATTAACTCCACTGGAATGGCACATGCTTAATATCAATCCTGTGTAGGATTTTGTAGACTAGAACTTTGAATTTTCAGCCATTTCCATTATTTGCTTCTCAGTGAGGGTTCTTCTTAGCCATTTTGAATGATTACAGTTACACATACATGTATTTCCTGGGGTACTCCCAGCTAGGCATGGGAGTACCATGCCGCTCACGTACCATGCAGCTCACCTGGCAAATTGTTTAACTTTGGAGCAGAGTCTGACTGCACCTGTGTCAGTTTTCTTGTCCTTAAATTTTGGGCACAAGGTGCATGCAATTACTGCTCTGTTTAAACTGCAAAATAAGCCATCTTGAACACACACCATTTTTTAAATTAAGAATATAATCTCCAGAGCAATCATCTAAAGAAACTGTGTCTACATCTTATTTAATAAACAACAGGGAAAAACAAAACAATCCCATGCCATCACTTAATACCTAGAAAAATACCAAAATTCACATAAACTATTCAGGAAAGTGGAGCCACTGAGGGGGTTATCATCAGGTTCTTTTAATACCATTTCACATATTTCTCATATTATTCCTTGGCTGGTAAATCATACTTTCTTACATTCTTTTGTCTCCCCTCTAACTTCAGATTAGAAATTGGTATGTCTTATTTCTCAAAGCAGAATCAGAAAGTCAACTTTATAAAGTCTATTTTGTGTGTGCTGGATATTTCTCTTGGAGTGGTATATTGTATTTACACGTGTTTATCTAACACACCCACTCTGTTTATCCAGACAGACTTAAAGAAGGATAAAACTACAAGTCTTTATTTATCCAAACAAAAGTAAACTACAGGAGTTAAGCACGGGAATTGCCTGTAGTTGCCTGCTGAACTGCTAGAAATAGCTACTTTTTGGAAACAGGAGAAGCCTTCACTGTTGAAAAAATGACAGGAACACCTATCTACTATTAGCAAAGTTTACCATCCCATTTGATCCACAAATGACTTTCTTTCCAAAAACTGAGGGACCCAGAGAGAAAAACCACATCTTTTCATACTTCACTGCAAGAACTGGACATAGAGTATAGACCGAAAAGAGCCTTCTCTCCCATCACATTAGTAAGCCTGATTCTGCACATAAATACCTTCTGTGAACTTTATCATTATCACAGTCTCCAGTTACAGAACTTAAACTAGAGCAGATTATTGAAATATTACAGGAACTAAAGCAATTTCCAAGTATGATCATTAATCACCCGCGCCAAGTCTAATCACATACTGAGCTCTCTTCGTTGTTCCATTAAGACAGGTACTTTATCTTAATTAGAGCTACTACTTCAAAAATTAACACTAAAGACAATTAAAAATGGCCTATCAGAACAAATATTTTATTCTCTCACCCCCTAACTCCACTCAAATTCTCTACTGTGGAAAAGGAAGTGTGAAAGACTGGTCAGATTTCTGACTTCTCCCATCATTAGATATCGCACAAAACTTCTCTCCTAGAAATATTCTTACTGAGTATTTCTATATGTAGAAAGTCTCAGGGGGTAAGAGTCGTCTTTGTACTAGCATTTACAGCCTGTCCTGGAAAATTTGATCTAAAGTTTTACATATATGGCTCTACTAAACAATCTTTTCATTTCCTGTGGTGAAGACAAATGTAAACATGATGTAATGATACTTCACATTCTCTGTCTTGTAGAAACTCTTTAGGTAAAACAACAGCCACAAAAATACTACCACTTCCTCCAATCTCAGTGAGGGGAATATAAAAGTTTAAGAGAGACTATACACACACAAACATTATGTCAGCCCCTGCCATGCCAAATCAAGTATCAGTTTCCTACTGAAATAGAAATCAGTGATGTCAATTCTAGGCATTTTCTTAGTCCAGCTGGTGATGTCACAGACAAGATTAGTAAACCTATGGAGGCACTTTCTTCCAAGAAACTCTAGCAGGATACTTTTGTATCCCTGTTGGAGACACAAAAACATAGATCTGGAAAAAAATGCCTGCAGGACAAGAAAGAAGTAGATAGCACACACTTCTCAGCACACACTGAGCAAAGAGGAAGTGAGAAACATGATCTGGGATGAGGTAGATATCAAAAATGAGTAAAACTAATCACTGGAACAATTTGCCAATTTTCATTTTCAATCAAAATGTATGTATTCTTGAAATATTATCAGTAATCAGCAAGCCAAAATTTCCCAAACTTGTTTTTTAACTTGGTAGCAAACAGTTTAAATGTGGCAAAATGAGAAATCGACCATTCATTTTGATAGCAAAATTTTTAAATCAAAATCATACAGTCTCGAGAGTTTTCAGAAAATTCAGAAGGTAGCAGAAATTAAGACAGGTCCGGAAAGCTCTGAGAGGGCATACTCCATTATGTGGTACAAAACTCATTTATTTAAGAATGGTTTTCCTTTGTAAGAATAGTGTTACACCAAACACAAATGTTATTTTATTGTTCTAGAGAAGCCAACAAAAGTGTACAGAGATATTGTTAACAAAAAGAAGTGAGGCATCAAGGGGCACTACTTCTCCTAAAAGGGATATATTTGAGATGGATTCCTGTTGATGGGTCTTTCCCACCAATATTCCCAGAAGAACAGGGACGAAGAAAGACAAAGAATAGAGAAGATTTCCTTCAGCTTTGGTAACCAGGGAGATAGGTATAAGACATATCAAATCTCAGAATATTTACATATCTAACACAGTTAAGGTATGAAAATAACATTTTCAACATAAGTTTACTTGAGAGTAAGTCTCAATCTGTTTACTGGGATTTTTCACCTTGGTTTGTAAATCTTGTATCTGTATGTGGTACATGCGAGAACTGATGATATTAGCTCACTCTAATAGCATATAATTTCAGCATTGCTGAATTTCAACCGCTTAAAATATAAAAGCAGTTCATTTCTTACAATGAATGCTGGAAAAAGGGTACTGAATGACAAATCTAAGGTACAGTTCCTATGGAAAAAAGCCAACAGATGTTCACCGTTAAGCGATACACCTGCCAGCAGTTGCCTAGCCAATCAGCATATCTGTTACCAGTAGAGTGGCATAATGAATGTGGGGATTTCTCATGGACAAATCCATGAGAAATTAGGTTTCATTAGTTTTGCTTCTGAGGAAGCAATTTGTTGAAAGAATCTAGAGTGTTAACAGTATCTTCCCCTTCACTAAGTTGCTCAGCCACAAAAGACTAGTAAGAGTCTATGCATACAGCAGGATGTAGGAACAGTTCGTAACTGGATTCAAAACCCTGCGCCCTGCATCTTATTTTAGGCTACATCTAATTAATTTTATATGCAGCACAAACTAGAGGGACAGAATCATAGAATGGTTTGGGTTGGAACGGACCTTTAAAGAGGTGCTGGAGCGTGTCCAAAGAAGAACAACGAGGCTGGTGAAGGGTCTGGAGCACAGGTCTTATGAGGAGCGGCTGAGGGAGCTGGGGTTGTTTAGCCTGGAGAAGAGGAGGCTGAGGGGAGACCTTATCGCYCTCTACAACTACCTGAAAGGAGGCTGTAGCAAGTGGGGGTTGGTCTCTTCTCCCAAGTAACAAGTGATAGGACGAGAGGAAATGGCCTCAAGTTGCGCCAGGGGAGGTTTAGATTGGACATTAGGAAAAATTTCTTCACCAAAAGGGTTGTCAAGCACTGGAACAGGCTGCCCAGGGAAGTGGTTGAGTCATCATCCCTGGAGGTATTTAAAAGATGTGCAGATGTGGTGCTTAGGGACATGGTTTAGCGGTGGACTTGGCAGCGTTAGGTTAATGGTTGGACTTGATGATCTTCAACGTTTTTTCTAAYGTGAACGATTCTATGATTCTATCATCATAGCCAGGAACATCTTCCACTAGATCAGGTTGCTCAAAGCCCCATCCAGCCTGACCTTGAACACTTCCAGGTATGGGGCATCCACAACTTCTCTGCGCAACCTATTCCACTGTCTCACCACCCTCACCATAAAAAAGGTCTTCCTTATGTTCATCTATACCTACCCTCTTTCAGTTTAAAACTGTTGCACCTTGTCCTATCACCACAGGCCTTGGTAAAAACGTCTCTCTCCATCTTTCATATAAGCCCCCTTTAAGTACTGAAAGGCCGCAATAAGATCTCCCCAAAGCCTTCTCTTCTCCAGGCTGAACAACCCCAGCTCTCTCAGCCTTCCTTCATAGGAGAGGCGTTCCATCCCCCTGATCTTTTTTGTGGCCCTCCTCTGGACCCGCTCCAACAGGTCCATGTCTTTCTTGTGCTGGGGACCCCAGAGCTGGACGCAGGACTGCAGGTGGGGTCTCACCAGAGCAGAGCAGAGGGGCAGAATCACCTCCCTTGACTGGCTGGTCACGCTTCTTTTTATGCAGCCCAGGATACAATTGGCTTTCTGGGCTGCGAATGCACATTGTCGGCTCATGTCCAATTTTTCAGAATGGACAATGCAGTACTTAACCCTTCCTAACTCCTCAGAAATCTATTCCCCTGGCCTCAAAGAACTCTGATTTGGGCTTCACGCAATTCAGGTAAGCCATGCATCATGACTGTGAGTAACTCCTGCTTTCTGTTAAGTTACACTGGAAGAATTCTTGCTTATCTTGCATGCCCACATTAATCCATTTTCCTACTGCAAGTTGTTGCTATTACATTTACACAATGTAATTTGATGTTTAAAATCTCAGTAAATTGCCCCAGCTGCTTATCAGAGACAGCACTGTGGGCCCAAGTGTTCATTTAGATGGCTAAGCCAGACTCAGTCTGTATGACGCCTATAATGTGACTCATCACCTTCTCTCTAAAGAGAGGAATGACTACTGTGCTGCAAATGTAGTCAGAACTGCAGAATATTTCCTCTGTTGCCTTGCAACAGTCTATACCGATTCCTCAGAGAGGAAATAGATCTTTGCGTTTGGGTCCTGTTTATTGTAACTATCATTCTAAATGGTTGGACTTACTTGCATATAACGAGCAACAAGGAAGGTAAGATGCAAGTCATACGTTCTTGTGTAACATAGCCTTGCCTTTCCAAGTATACCTTCTTCAAAAGGTCTCAGTATCTCCTACCCTCCCTATGATGTACTCAATATAAATAGGTGGAAGTTTTATTTCACAAGTAAACAGATATTGAGATGTTATTTTTAAGAACAGAAGGAAACTTAAAGTGATTTTTGCAGTAAGACTGGAAGGACTGATTTGGTAAAACGTTGGGTTATTATTGACACAGATGAGAAAAAAAGATACACCACGTTCCCAAACAGTAGCTTAAAGGCATATGGATTTAAGTATAACACAGCCTAAGAAGAATCTTGAAGACTGAGCAGAGATAAAGTGCATGCAGATAAAACAGGCCATTCAAATTTTTACAAGATGTCTTTCAAAGAGCTATATGACTACTTAATCCATTTTCTCTTCTTGGAAACTGTCTGCATCATTCATGTAGTCTTCAAGATCATTGTATCTCTGCAAATAAAATAAAATCTGTATTATTTTATCAATCATGCAGCTGTCAAAAAGCTTAATGTCAAAATTTGACACACACTCTATGTGAACGCAGCAGCATACCACTGAGAGACTGGGTCAGCAGAAGTGGATGAATGGTTAAGCTGAGTTATATTACTGAAGCCCAGTAATTCAGAACTGATCAATTAAATCAGACATCTTATCTCAGCTTACTTTTATCTGCTTGGAAAATTAACTCAGTTGTACCTTCTGAATCCACCCACTGTCTTCCAACTGGCTGAAAAGCCGTTCAACTGTGTCTTTGACTGGTTCATCCTCAACACCATCCAAGTCGGTAATGGAGCTGCAATCCACATACAACTTGTATTTGAAGTGCTTCAAATTATGATAAACTCTTGTACGATTTGCACACACCATGCCAACCTTCAAAACCTAGGCCAAAGTGAACAAATCATTCTCTCTGATAGAACTGTGATTATCTTGACAATATAAAGAATGGCTAAGTCAGTCTAGTAAGATTTTATCAGTCAGTCTAGGAAGATTTTTTGAATAATGAAATAAACAGAATGACACTACATGCATAAAATCAGCGCAAAACCATGTAGTTTTCACAGCCACAGCAGAACAATTTTTGAGAAAGCAGGCAGCCAGCAAGTCTATGCAATGGCAGCTTATCAGTACTGTTTTCCTGCAGACACAACTATGTTTATAATTGGTAGTATCTTTCCTATCTCCTGATGGAACTTTGTTACAAAACTACTAACATTTTAGACAACCATCACGTTGTGAAAGCAGAGGAAGAGAAATTATTTGACTACTTTTGCCCAATATGTAGTACTTCCTAGGGACAAGAAATACCAGTTCTAGCATTTTGACAACTGAATAATATTCAATATTTCTTCAAGAAATACATATGAATACAAATAGACATATGCCTAGAAACATATATTTAATAAATCTATAGAGAGATTGGATTTCATAAAAATAGAATCTGAAAACCAAGGTTTTATACAATGCAAATGTTAATCTGCAACTGTCTGGGAGGTATAGCTAGGCCATAATGCTGTAGAAATCAAATCCTCTGCATCTCCCAGTTATTACCAGTTTTACTTCTACAATTTCTATGCAGAAAAGGCAGAACTGTCTTATTTAACAGTTTTCTTTACAGCAGTTATTTACTGATAAACAAATAGTAAATATGCATGTAAATACATAATCAGAGCATGGATTAGAGTCAATTAATTATCACCTATCAGCACTAACATTAAATACAGGCAAGTATTTGCACGTATCTTGACTCAGATTTTATACAAAGACGTTAAGTGGTGAAGGTGTTTACCTGAAAATACTGAGTAATATATTGGTTACAAGAATCTTTGGCAATCCTAAATTTTCACTAAGAGTATATGAAATTGGAGGTGTGGGGAGGGAGAAAGAGTCAAAGTTCATCTGCATTGAAGGACATCCTGCGTTTCGCAAGAGTAAGTTTTGTTCCATTTCTACAAGAAAGTAGTTCAAGTACGTACAATGGCAAATCAGAAGAGGAATCTATCCCCTGTAAATGACCCACAGGTGCACCGATTACTACTCCACCCCATGGAGACAAAGCCTATCAGGTAAGAAATCTACATCTGGCTGGTTTTTGGAGGTCAGGTTTTCTACACTCAAAAGCAACATAATACATGTGTAAAGAAAGTCAGCTCCTGATACATACAGGAGAAACTGATTTTGTTTTACTAAAAAAAAAAAACCCATCAACTTATCCTTCAAGAGAAGCATTGTTTTGGACTGATGTCTTGTCACACCTTTGTGAGTAACGAGCAGGTAAATGGCTAAGGGTCAAAGTTCTTTGCACCAGTAATGCAAGCTGCAATTGTACTGCTATTTCAGATTACATGCACATATGTCAAAAAACCAGGCATGTTATATATTGCAAAATGATCTCTTCTGAGCCACAACAGTGATACCCTTTATAGCTGCCATTGGTAATAATCTGAATACTCTTTTAAATTATGAGAAGGTGAAGTTTCAATCAATGCTGACAAACTGCATGTCCAGGAAGCTTTTTCGAATGCATGACCAAATGTTTGCACCTGTAAGCAGTTCCCTCAAACACCTTACCTACTTGTACAACCTAGCACTAGGAATATCTACTGACAATGACAGTAACAGAAAAGCATATTTATATTTATGAAGACTATATAAACTAGATTTATATTTGTATGTAAGTATATTAACCAGCAGCTCAACTGATATAAGCAGGCATAATATCACTGAAATCAAAAGAGACACACTCATTTAAAAGAACTTTTGATCTGACCTACAGTAGATGGGTTATTAACTGAAATTTTAACTGTCTTGAGATAAAAAATTTCTATTACTATATTGCAATTCTCTACTGATCATGTACATGTACCTGTACCTATTTGCAGCTCCATCTTCTAGTCTCCCGAAAACTGAAAAGCTAAGGCTTGTGGTTGGTGCTATAGGAGCTTATGAAGTGCAAGACCTACCTACCAATGCATAATCTCGATTCATTCAAATTTCCAGAAGTACCATTTCAAATACTGAAACAATCAAGAACCGAGCTACGGTGTTTCATAGAGCATTTCATAACTTTTCAAGCGTCCCAAGCAATGGGGTACAGCATCTGCAATATTATGTGACGTAAAATAAGAGATACCATCTTGCATCAAAATGATGGCCCAGTTCTTCCCCTGTGACAACAGCTAGCAGGAGATATTTAGGAAGTTAGTATAAKATGCAGGACAAACACGAGAATGATCGTATCATCACCACACAGCTTCTAGCAGTCAACAGTTAAGACAGTCTGTATCATCCCAACTGTCATGTTCCATAGTGTGTGAGAAGCTTCCCCAAGAACCTGCCTCATCCCTTTTGGGACCCACTAACACTTTTGGCTTCCAAAGTATCTTGTGGTAATGAGTTTCATAGTTCATTTATGTGTGAGGTATAAAGTATTCCTACATTGCAGAAATGCCAAAGGCAAATAGCTAAATATCATAGAATGTAATTATGTATTGTGTTTTTAAAGCAAGAAAGATTGACTAAAAATACAATGCTATTTCAGAAAGCAGCTTTGGAAAGAATCTCAGTACTGTACTCATTCAAACTTTTTCCTCTCGAAGTTCTTAGTGACTCTGTCCGAATGCTTAACTTATCTACTCAAGCTGGCCACATCAGCCAAAGTTGTGTTAAAGCACTTTGTAAGGAATGCAGGAGCATAGCCTGACAACAGCACAACATGTTGTGACTGAATCCATGTCCTCTAAGCGTGATTATAAACGGAAGTAGAAGACCAAGACTGGGAGTAGAAAACAGTTTATAATCCAGGTGACACAAGAGCAAAGAAGTGTGGGGGACACCTATACCTCTAAACTGCTCAATTCTCCCTTACCATGGAGGAATGAGAATTGGCAGCTATACACAGAACAATCACTGCAAGCCTAAGCAAAACTGGAACAGCTGTTTCTCTTCTCTTTCTACTGGCAAAGCAGAATACTTCAGAGATGAGAGAAAAGGAAAGTTTTATGCAGAAGAAGAGGGTTGGAGGTCTGTTTTTGTTCTCTCCACATCCACTTTTCTCAGGTATTTTCAAATAAAACTTTAGAAAATAGTCCAACTACATGTTTCCATTCAATCTGATCTGCCAGTGCTGAACTGCCTTCTCTTTCAGTCAGTTAAGTTCTTGAAGTGCCAGTTTTATGTAGCTCTGTGTGCCTTTTTTCCTTCTTTCTTTTCTCTCAATTGGCAGGACAAGTTGATCAACGCACTGCCAGCAGAACTTCAAAGACTACTTGAGAACAGTACCTTTAGCAGTCTAAATTACAGGTCACCCTAAGAACACGAATGTTGCATTACAAAGGCACTATCAAAAATTACTGGAAAGCGCTCAATAACTCTCTTTCCTGGATCTGTTCTACAGCGCCTGAGCTACATTGAGCATGAGATGGCAAGCATCTCACCAGATGCCGGGGTACACAGGGTAAAAAAAGCTCTTATTTTCTACTGTTAAGCCGAAGAGGACAAATATGAACTACAAGTTAGTTCAATATTCAGTAGGATAGTTCAAGTTTTTTTCCAAAGAGAAAAATAACCAATACTTCATGTAGGACAATGTTTGGACAGCAGTGAGGGAATTGCTACTGTTATTTCCACAGTTAAGTTAGAAGTTGAGTAAAGATTAAATTCTTGTCCTAGTTCACTTATTATTTCTGGTTAGGTAAGGCACACACTTCCCATGAAAACCTGAAAATTTTTAAATTAGCGATCTACATTTAGAGACCCGTATTTAAGGAAGAATAATGACTGTACGATGGACTGCGCTATCAGTGCTAGTACGACTGCCAAGGACTTACTGTTTTCCTTGAATAAACAAGGGGAAAAGCCTTGCTGGAAAAGCCTAGCTCTCTTGACTATCATGCACACACAGACTTACCAAAACAGAGTATTAACAACTGCTGCTCAGAAGGGTCTGTAATCTATTTAAGAAAAACTGTGGCACAGATTTTCCTAGATTCTGCATTACATGCAGAGCCCAATTATGATGACATAATGATGATCATACTGACACCCCCCAAATCTTCACGTTAGAGTATTTGCAAAGATCCAAACAATATAGGCTTGAGCGTCAGTAAGGTGTACTTCCAGTTTGATGACAGCTTCACTTTATTTTTATATAAGAAATCCTATTATACCGCATTTCAAAATACATTGTAAATACAACTTGTTCTGACACTTTTTCTTTTCAGCAAATACTGTAACTTCAGCTGTATTCAAAAAAATCTGTTACACTCACAAAGAAAAGGAATATACCTTTTACACCTCCTGAAAGGGAAGAAAGGCAAAACCTGGATATCAGCTTGGTACACAACTGTGGCAGTATTTTATTCTTGACAAATCGTGTGCTTTGAGTTTATCGTAAGAAGTCATGAATTACGTTACTTAAGAAGGTCATATGCATACCTAATCATAACAATTACTGGTAGCTGTAAATTTGAAGGGAAGATCCCTAAATATTAGGAAGACACAGCTTCTTAAGAGTCAAGGTCTTCAAAAGTCTCAGCTGTGAAATGTAACAAAATTGAGCGCTCAAGTCATCTAAAATGACTGCCTAGTGCACATCATGTAACAACATGAAAGATGTGTTTCATTCAAAAAATATAATTTAATACAAAATATCCGAGTGGAGATAACCGAGTGAGAAAAAGATGCATGTCCTGGTTTTGGCTGGGATAGAGTTAAATTTAACTCTATCCCAGCCAAAACCAGGACAATGCAAGACTACCTAAATGGAAATGTTTTCTAGTTTGGACAAGTAGTTCTGATAATGCAGTAATGAGAAAAAGGCTCTGATAAAGTGTATTAGTAGTTAGGAACAAGTCTTCTCAAAAGGAGATCAGCCATTTCAGGTGTCAATGCAACTGAGATGTCAAGATACTTTGTCCTGAGCAAACAGCTACATGGGAAATAGCAGATGTGGAAAAATCTGAAGAATGAAGCAGTAAATTCTGACTAGGCTGCACTTGGACTATTAGAATGACAGTGGCACTATTTCACTCAACGTTCTGACCTAGAGCAAACAAGAACTGTTGGAGTGCACACGGACGCTCCAAATGCTAGAGACAGAGTAGGCATAGAATTAGCAAACCTAGTGACCCAAACCTTACTTGCAACAAAATAGAAAACACAATCATTCAATGGAGATGATTGTCCACTATACAGAAAGTTACTTTTATAATGTTTCTGAAAGCTAATCAGTGCAAGATTCCTGCTGGGAAAGTCTTAAGGGCATTATAGGCACACACAAAGGTAAAGCGCTTTCAAGTGATCTAATTTCAGTGAAAAGGCATTCTGATATTTAGAATATATGTAAATCTGAGGCAAATGTCACTCTTGATTTAAAGCCTCAGACTCTTGGCATACGGAGATAGGATCTATTCAAGGTAAAAAAAAGTCATAGTATTTCTCAGGTACTTGGTGAAAACCAGGAATGCCAGGCATGTTCGGAGCATCACTCAGTTGTGTAATTTCTTTACCACTGGTTTTCCTTTCTTTAAGATACACATCTGCTTTAGGCTTTTCAATCTTCTATTAAATGTTCTCTGAGAAAACAAAAGCTACTTTAGAAATACCTGATTGAGGTATTTCTCAATCATATAACTTTGGTTAGTATGTGAATCTTCATGTGTGCTGTCAGCCTCTTTGACACACCATTTCAGACTGCCTCCCCATGCACCACAAAAGACAAGCATGCTGAGTAGGATCTGTAGGATGCCATGTGCCTAGAGTTTCCTTCTTGCCCTGGATGAGACTCAGACTGTAGAGATTTCAAGCAGAGGAAAAATTGAGGCAAATGTCAATTTTGACTTGATGGCAAGAGTTATCAATAAACTCTATTGTATGTCTTAGAGCCCTTTATCTTTTTTTATCATGAAGTCCAGCTCATGGTTGGGTATACTTACTAGCGCTTACCGCAGGGCAAGTACATGTGCTGCATCAGGTACTAATATTAAGTGGCAAAAGTGGGGAGGAAACAGCACACCGATCATTGTGATGCAGGCAAAAACAAAGGTCATAGAAAAACATCAGATTTATTTTCTTCATAAAAGTTAGGTTTATCTGAGGATACTTTTCGTTACGTCTTTCTGAACATACAAGAAAGGATGGGAGGGGCAGAGGGGAATGCCTCTATTTATCCTTTTAAGTTTCATAGGAATTTCCTTCATAATTCCTAGCTAAATCCAAGACTATACTCCTCCAAACTGCAAAATGGTCCTCATATTTTAAAAATTAATAGGGTTTAGACATGGAAGTACAGTAGCTTAACTCTTGCCTCTAGCATTATAGACATTAGATGTGTTGATAGGATTTCTACTCTTTGTATGATTTTCTGTAACACTAGACAAAGCTTAAAAATAATTATACAGGGTGCTTGTTTGAAGTTACCTGCTTGTCATCTGACATGAAGTCATCCGCTTCCAAAGTTCTACTATTATAAAGCTTTCCAGAAAGCAGCACATTAAACTTACAATACCGATTCAATTCACAGGCCTGGCAAGGYATATTTTTTGGATTTTTCAAGATTATGCGAACTTCTGGGTAACAATCCACACGCTCCTGAAAAACAGATTTCAAATAACATTAAAGAATCTCCATAAACTGAAAGATGCCTCAAATAGGCTGCTGAGTACTCTGTACTCGCACACAACTGGGGCAAGAGAAACCAAAGAGATTCAAATCTGAAGTCTTTCRTCATTCAGTTGTGAACATATGCCTTCTCAATCGGTTTCCAACACTTCACTCAGTTTTAGTTCATTAATTCTTTCTCTCGGCTTCAGACCTGAAGAATGGCTTCTGCATCCTGGCACTTAGTTTTCTCTCCTCTCTTTTTTTTTTGGAGGGGGTGGGGGTGCAACTATATCAGTTGGTCTGCTTCAAATAAATACACTGTATCTCTCCACTAGCCATACTTCATTATTACAGTGATTATTAGATCACCACACCTATCACACTAATACTATTCTAGTAATTCGCATACAATGACTAGGTTACTGTATATTGGCTTCATTTTTTTTTGAAGTAGTAGAAGGTTCATATGAAAATACTGGTTTATCTTTTTGTGTGAGGAGGAAGAAATTTTGTGGTAACATTTAGCAAGTGACAAAAAATCCTCGAAAAGTCACCTGCTGAAGTTAGCAGGAGAAGCATTCAGGTAACTGAGAACAGATTCTGTTCTGATACCTGAATGTTTATCTGGTTATAAACACATAAAATACTTCCAATATTTATAAGTCTCAAAACAAATTACATACGGTAAAACAATGAGTTTCTATTAAAAAAGTATATATAATTATAGCAATTATTGTACCTTTACTGAGAATTACAGTATTAAAAAAAAAAGTCTGTCAGTAATCATATGATTTGGAGCCCACTTCACTATTTAAAGTAGAAGCTACATACCTTGTATCGATCTTTCCAGCGACTTCTAGAGATTAAGTTCTCAAGACGAGGCTGAATGAAGCGGTCATCCAAATAATGAAGTGAGAGCAACATATCTTTCGCATACTTCTTTTGTCTTGTTCCATCTATTCAGTGAGAGTCATTACTAATTTGCTGACCACCCTATGCTGTACAAGTTTCTTCAAATAAAATTTTCAAGGACATTATGCTTCTGCATACTAAGAACTATGAATGATTTTAATAAATTATTACTGAATACATTTGCTACTGTTATCCATAAAAGTGATCCATGCATCTTTTAAAATAATTAAATATATCAGTTTATCAAAGTCTGTATCACAAGAGGTACATGAATAAACTCTACAATCAAGGTTAAAGTGAAAAGCTGTCATCCCAAATGGAGACCCATTCACTCGATCCCATTTAAACGAATGGAAAAGGAGGTGGGGGGGGAAAGTGTCTTGCTTTTTGTCCAGTTTATGTAAGCTGTTCATAATGTATAAGGGAGGAGGTTGCAATCCATGAAAACAAACACTCTGAGCTGCTTCACAACTGAAATTTTGACAACTCTCTTTGTCACTTATAAAGAACACATAGAAACTGACCTTTACACTTCAGTAGCACAGTCAGATGCCTTGAGTTAGGCAGCATAAGTACTTCCAAATACTTACTCAAGCAAAAGAAATAAACAAGTATGAGGATGAGTAAGACTACCACTATTCCACAACTATCTCCCAAATATGTGCGGGATTCCAGGAATTAAACAGGGTTTCATAGACTTTCATAGGTGCAGGCCAATCCATACTGTCTCGAGCTTCAGYATGTACAGATATACAAATTAATTTAGCTACCTTCGCTAGCCTTCTAGCAATGTTGTTATCAAAGAAACAAAAGTGAGAAGGACCACTGGCTATCTAGCTTTCTATATAAAAACAGTTAATGGTCATTATCATTATAGCCACTATAATTACAATTAATTGCTTTTCCATATACACTTTACAGACACACATTTTCAGTAAGTCAGCTATACTAAAAGTTTGAAGAGGCTGTGCTAGACCATAAAAAAATCCCTCACAATAAAAAGCAAGTCTGAATTTTAATACTAAAGTAGCCGCTCCTGATTCAAGCTAATTAAGAGATTCATTTCCATTAATTCAGAAAAATCCATTCTGTGTTATAAAAATGTATCTTCGTAATGCTAGGCTATGTTCATACTATACAATCTTCTTCAGAAAGATAGAATACAACCTCCAACTCACCTGCATAGCTGATCTATTTCCAGCACCTTGGCAATAAGTTGTTAGTTTTGTAGAGCAGATAACATTTGAAATAGAATGAAACTATTGCAACATAAAAGTGGCAAAGTTTGCTAATTACTTTTCATAAGCTTGTTTTCACTTGGTAAAACAAACAAAACAAAACTAACACCTGAAAGAACTAGCAGCGGTAGATGAAAGACATTTTTAGCTCCAAGAATACACAGCCTTTATTCTGAAGTCTGTGTTGTACTTCAGTTTCTTCATTCCCTCTTAGTTCCTGATGACACCAGAACTTCCTCTCTTTGGCACTTTACTGACTCCTTCCACAGCCTGACACTGACAGTCCTCTCATTAATCCCATCTTTACAGTGCTTCTGAAACTACATGTGAGGTTGCCATTCAGCCCCACTAGGCCAAATGACAAAAAGCACTTCCTCAGCAAGAACAAGACAAGAAGTACTGACTGCAGCTGAAATTTATTTATCTGAAAGCACAAATGTTAAAACAAAAGGCAAAGAAAAAAAAAATCAGATATGGAGTAATCTCTGTAACTAAAATTATTTATTATCTATCAAATTCCTCAGAAAAAGCTATGAAGCAAGCGACACTGACAAATCAGCTGACCTTGCAATGTTTTCATTGAAATATCTATTTTGAAATTAATTTTGCTTTCATGCTGGAACTCTTACTACTGATCAGTAACACAGAAACACTTCCCTACATCTCAGAATGCCTTCTAGGCTTCAAAGAATTAAGTCTACACATTTTTCCAAGATTACTCTATCCTTTTCAGATAGATTCCCCCCCCCCCAAAGTTACACAGCAGCAAAACCAAGAACAGATCTCAGGACTCACAGTCCTATACTCTAATCAGGCGACACATCTTTCCCTAGAATAAATGTCTTTGTATAACTTTGAATGCACTATTATATTATTTAATGCAATTTACTTACCATATAATGAGCTCAGAAAAGTGTCATCAATTGCATTTATGAGGAAAGCCTTTACTATTCTTTTGAAGTGTACATAATGATCACAGCGAGACACTGGGAAGAAAACAGTATAACCAGAATTTACAAAAAAAAAAAAAAAAAAGAAAAATATGTAAGCAATGTTAAAAGTCCTGTAAGAATTCTTTTTTCCATTATTATAAATTTAGTATTTTGAAGTCATTTAAATACGGATTTAAAAATAATTTCAATGTACAACATCCACACCCTTAAGACCTTGCCTTTAAATAGTGTTTCTCATCCCAATGATCTTAATGAATTTTAGCATCCTAAAGTCACACATCCTTTCAGCAAGAAGAGCCCACAGTAAGAGCTACAAACACTAAAAGAAGAGAATCATTTGTTCTATGAATAGCAGGAAATAATGCAAACCAGAGAAGGACAGGCTTACGGGGTTTTTTTTGTTTGTTTGTTTGTTCTTTTTTTCTAACTTTCTTTCAAATACTCATAATTCTGCTCATGTCTTTACTGGGGAAGCAATACCACAAATGCTTGTGACCATCTACACTAGCACCGACTGCCCAGTCAGTACATACCTGCTTCTGAACAACAAAATATGTAAGAAGTTAACTAGCATAAAGTTCTGTTTCAAATCTCTCTGTTCCATCCAGATATCAGTTTTCATAGAAGATGAACTTGGAAAGTTTTCTCACTCTGTGCAATTTGGCTGAAATTGACCAATGAATTCAGAAACCCCTACAGACCTGTGCTCCCAACTCTCAATGCCATGGAATAAAAATACATTAAAGAAAAAAAATGCCAAGCCCCCAAAACCCCAAACTCATGGCAAAAATTCTCCATCACTCTCCAGAACAGAATTTGGCCAGAATTAACATAGCTGCTCTTAGCATATATCACAAGATGGAGGATGATGCTTTTAGGTCTCCACAGGAATGACTGCATCATAGGAAGCCTACTTCATCCTAAATCAGACCAACTTAAAAAATCTCTGCAATAGGGTTTCCCTTCCTTCCCTCCAAATTATACCCTCCCTTTAATAATATACAGAAAAAACTGTAAAAGTTTACTGTGGAAATCAGAGTACTTCCACAATAAATTGAAGCCTTTTAGGAATCTGCTTTTAAACTATCATATCCTATTACACAGTATTTGTATTTACAGTCCATTAATATTTATTACAGCACTATAAGCAAGTTATACATATAGAATTGTCACTAATTTTGATCTTACAGTATGGGACGTAGTATGCCAGCAACTCGCTATTTGATGTATTTAGTTCCTTCTGTTGTGGCTGGTTTTCACTCTTTACATGCTCTGTGTTGTCATCATCATCTTCCTCTACTATAAAATCTTTCATGCTGTCACTGTCACTTTCACTACCTTCTGTTGGTGTGAAGGGCAAGTGACAGAGTGGTTCCTCTTCTAATTCTGCTTCACCATTAGAATCCTAATAAAATTTAAAAAAGCATTTAAAACACAAGAATTTTCATTATTTGCACTGACAAAATACTACATATACTGGATAAGATTATTGACCGTCTAATAATACCATTTGTTCAATTAACAGGAAATAATATGTTTCCAGAAAATACATCATTCTGTATTAGACGACAACTACTTTCAGCTTTAAATCAGCCACCTCCATGTACTTCTCTTCAGACTATTTGTAGGAATTAAGCTAACATGAGATTTCTACGTTATTCAGCAGGTATCTTGCTTCTTGATAAAAATAATTTGATAGTCCTCTTGTGCGTCTCTTCTTTACAGAAAAAAAGAACTGATAAAGAAGTTTTTCCTTTCTGACTATGTAGAGAAGATAGACACCTGCGTTCTAAGCTGCTTAGTCATCAGAATGCCTGAAAGAGCAAATGAAAGGAAATTCTTAAATCCTCAGTGATTAAAATTAAACTTGAGACAAAGGTTTTCAGCAGCCAATATTGTTATCTAGTTTATGTGATAACTGTTAAAATGTGACAGAACTACTGATTTGTCATGAATAAAAAGCAAAGCAAAATAAATAAAATCCCACTGCTTTATATCTATTAGTCTTCGCCTTCCCCTACAGTCAGTATTTTCTCCAATTGAATTTAAAAGATGAAATCCAGACCTCACAATTTTCACTGCTGCAGGATCTCCGAGTTGCTCTTTGACTTGCAAGTTCTTTCAATTTTGCAAACACTTTCTGTTTCCTATTAGTAGAAACATTTTCTGTAGGGCAGGTTTTATCAGGCTGCTGTTCTTCAGAACTCTCATCTTCATCCATTATACAGTGGCGTTTAGCGAAAACTTTTCTAACAAGTATATCACTGTCCTCACTTCCATCACTGTCATACAAGACAGAGGTGTTCAACCTTTTACGCTTCCCCGGCACAATGCACTCATCCTCACCATCTTCTGTTACTTCCCCATCATGGCTTTTCTCTTGCTGATCTGAAAGGCTGTTCTTCATAACAGTTTCACCTTTTTCGTCTACTTCATCTTCTGATGAGGTAGGTTCTTCCTCCTCAGAGGTACCTGAGGATTCGTCACTGCTGTGAAGTAGTATGAGCTCCCTTTTAGTGCGTCTCCAATCAACTCGGGATTTGGATGATGACAGTTCTGCTCCTGCTGTCTTGTTTCTTGTTTCATATCTTCTGACAACTGCTCTTAACTCCATTGGAAGCCTGTGACAACACACCAATATATAAACCGGTAAAACAAAGCACTTACTGTATTATGCCATACAAAGAAAAGTACAAGGGCATGAATATTTTGTTACATACACTTACGGCTTAACAATATCATTATTAAGAGACACACGCAGAAATCAGCACCAAACAAAACTAAGCATGCACAATAGCTTCTGAAGAGGATATACCTTACTCAAAAAATGTGGAAGAGCAGAACTGCCCACACCCACCATGAATTAACTGCAAAAACCACGTCTGAAGTGCAGCTATAGATCCCACCACCCCCCCCAACACCGGAAGCCTACAGCTGAGGCAGAGAGCTTCCCCGCTCCAGAGGAGCAGCGTACATCGCTCGCTCAGGATCACCACCAGCAGGCCTCACTGAGGCGCCCACCGCCGTTGCCCTCAGCTGGGCAGGGACCACCCACACGGGCCGGCGGGCCTACCCCCACCTGCCCGCCCCGCAGCAAGACCCGGCGCGGCAGAGGCGCCCTGAGGCGAGCCGCGACCAGCTGCCGCGACCAGCTCCCGACGCGACAAAGCGGGCCGGGCCTGGGCCAGCAGAGCTCATCCCGCCCGCCCCCGCGGCCATGGCACACACAGACACCCTCCCCACCCCCCCGTCCCTCGGCAGCTCGCGCAGCAGCCGTTACTTTTACCGTTAACGTTCCCGCGGTCTAGCGCAGGAGCCGCTGAGGAGCGACTACCGCCCCCCGGCGTCCCGCGCGCCGCGATTGGCCACCGCCCCCTGTCACTCAGCTGCCGCGATGTTTACGGAAGTGCTGGCCGCAGTGGGGGGGAAGGGGAGGTGTGTCACGTGGTGTGCCTGGGCTCTGTGGGTTAGCGCGCAGTGCTGGAGAGCGGGAGATGGCGGGTTCGAGTCCTCCCCCCGGCGGCGGGAGGCGGGCAGCAGCACGCCTTGGGCGCCTCACCCGGCAGGTCTCAAGCGGCGTTGAGAGTGTGGTGGCTTAGTTGTGATCGCATTTTTTCCCGACCTAGATGTATTCCTGAGGAAAATCTGTGTCGGCTTGCAAGGTACGGCACCTCCCCAAACGGGCTGCCAGTGATCACCGCCGGTGGCCTGAGGCTTACGCTGCCAAAGCAGCTTCTTCACAGCCACCAGCACTCTTCCCCTCTGCTGCATTGGGAACAAACCCACTGAATTTATTGCGTTCAACCCCCAAATGATGGGGGACATGACAGCAGGTGATAGAGAAGGTTGTTGCAGCTGTAACTGTGGGGAGGTTTTGGGGGTGCCAGGCTGGGGTCCAGCCAGAGCAGAAATCCCAGCAGTGTCCATGCTTGGGAAAGCCTCTGCCAGCCCACCCGTCCTCCGTGGGCCTCTTAGAAGAAAACAACGCTTTCTTTGGTGTCTGTAAATCACGTTTTGGGTACAATGCCTGCAGCTCCTCATCGGGCCTCTCAGCCAGAAGCAGGAGCATGCCGAGGGCTCTGGTTCTCTGCATTTATGCTATATCCATGTGGAAAATCAGAGGCTGCCTGACGACATAGAGAGGTCCTATTAGTGCCAGTGCTCAAGGAGAGACCTGTCAGCTCAGCACAGGGCTCTTTTTCTTGGTAATAGCAACTTCGCAGCATGCACCGAATTGCTGAGCGTGTGTGCTGCTCTCAGCTGGGGCTGGCCTTCATGTGGGGAACCCCAGAAATGGAGGTTAGGGGATGATGGCCTGAACGTTGTCTTAGTCACAGGGGAAAGTGGGAGTATTGCAGCGGAGGAGTTTGGGAGATGGAGGGTACAATAAATTCATAAGGAAGTAAGTCGCACTACTTTCACTGCTCAAAGAACAAAGACATTTTGTGGATGAGTATATGCAGGAAACTATTAACATCTACAGTAATGAGCTTCTGTTGCTTTTCTGCTTAAATTATCTATTGAATAGGATGCTGGATTCTGTTCAGAGCTAATACTCTTACAAGATGCATTTTAATAACAAGATTCGTGTCTTAAATTTGCTCTGCTTTGCGTGGTCTGTGGTAGAAAACTACTGCTACCTTGGAACTCATTCTGTTGACATTTTTGGCACTGTTTTAACAAGATCTTGTAAACATCTCCATGTATTTCTTTAAAAATAGGTGGTAACGAAACCACAAGGAGAGGAAATACCTAGAAATGAAAGACAATTCTTTCTCATCTTATTTGCATAGCACTGCTATGGATTTCACATGTTGAAGAGGTGTGGACAGGTGTTTTTGTAGACGGTGGGTTGAACTCCCACCAAAATGTTTATATTGCAAGGATTAGAATGGTTATAATTCAAGGATTACATTGCATTAAGGGATTTAAAGTCCTGGGCTGACATTTCTTGTAATTGCTTTAAATTTAAAGTCAGTACGTGAATGTTCAAATAAATAAACGGATCAGAGTTTGCCCAGGATTTAATGTTTCCTCCAAACTCTGTGGTGGAAGTTAACATTTCGGGGTGCTGCTCTGTCCCTGGTCTTCATCGCGTTTCTTCCTTCTAACGTCGCCACCTAGTGATAAACGGCGTGAAGAAAACCTTGTAGTTGTGCTACTCTAGTACAGGAGATGGAAATAAAGTAATTACAATTAATATATTGTATGTAACTAAAGAAAATATATAATAATCTTTTTTTTACTTAAATGGAATGAAGAGTTTTGGTTATGAATACTGGCTTCTGAAGGACAGCTAAGAACTTTTTCTTATGCACAATGCTGAAGGATCTTGTCTTGGTTTTTCTGATGATTTTTCAGGTCAATATAGAGTGCCAGTCCCAGGGGAGTCTGCACTGTGGGGTCATGTTATGTCCTCAGATTTCAGAAGCATACTTCCAGTCAAGAGACACAAGCTTTCCAAACAGGCCAATTTTCCTCAAAGCTCCTCTCTAAATTTCTTAAAATATTCCCTACATGTTAAGCAAACTCATCTGCCACGTAAAAAATAAATGCAGTTGATTTTCATGTGTGCCATAGCCTTTTTACTGGGCTTGTGGAATCACTGTGCCATGTGATGGCTACAGCATCTCCCCAGTACCGAGTTTTCTATTTTACTGGGGTATCCCAGTCCCCTATGATTTTAGATAATAGAGAAATTAATATATTGGAAACCTGAATTTATTTTAAGTGGCAGCCCCCACTAGTCGCTTCTTTTGCTAGCTACTTTCACTGCTGAGTATTTGCTATGCTGCTTTCCAACTGATCTGTTAGTTGTCTGGCTATTGCTATGTTCACATTGCAGTTTCTCTGAAGCTTGAGCTCTTCTGGGGTTCAGTGATGTATAGGATTAGATGGACATCCCTTCCATAAACCAGACCCTTCCTGCTTGGGGTATACTCCTTTCCCTAAGGTAAGCAATGGGAAACTTGGAGCCCACATTTCCCAGGGACTGTTTCCTGCAGCAGTGCAGCATTTGCAAACCCTCTATGACTCCCAGGCACACTGAGCATTAGGCTGGCTCATGCCCAAATAAAAATGCTGGAATTTACCCCAACTGAAAAAAAGAAGAAGAAAAAAAAAAAAAAGGCTTTTTTTCATTTTTTAAAGAGGAACGCACCAAAACTTGCGAGAAGGTTAGGCCTGTCCGGAACTGGCACAGCCACCAAGGTGGCTCTCCCTCTCTGACAGATAGCAGTAGCTCAACAGTTGTTAGAGCAGGAATGGCAAGCCACCTCAGAGTTTGACATCAAGACGTTTAGCCAAGGGGACTCATGACAATGAGCTCTAATGCTTCTCAAATAAATTTTCAGCTGGCACGAAGAGTGTCAGCACTGCAGTTCCTTAGAAAGGACTGTTCTTTTTACTGTTCACCAGCTTACATCAGTAGGGACTCCCTGCCCCTTCACTAAACACACTGCTCAGTCCATTTGTGTCATGCATTAAACAGGGACGTAAATTAACCAGACGGTAACTGTTTTATCACCAGAGAGAGCTGCTAGGGCTCATAGGGAAGCCCCCAAGTAAGACTGTACCAGGAGTGTAGAAATTTAATACAGGGTCATCTTGCTTTCTTTCATTCTTTTGTTCTTTCTTTCATTCTTTTGTTCTTTCTCTCATTCTTTCTCTCTGTCTTTGTTGAACTCAACCTCCTACAGGGTACACAAAGAGAATATTACAGGAGACTCGTTATCTTGCATTTCTCTGCCTCCTATTCCTTGTCAATGGAAGACCACTTCCCTAATTTTAGGGAGAATCACTGCAAATGATAAGCCTGCCTAGAAGCCCTGGTAGCTGCTGGCTGACTTTGACGTGATTCTTGTTATTTTTTGCTATTACTCTGTAGCCCGTAGCAACAGAGAAATTGACCTTAATAGTTATAATTTCTTAGGAGAAAATATTTTAAGATTCTATTTCAATGCATATTTTAAAGAACATACATCTCCATTTAGAAGAAAAGTTTTTCCAAAAATTTAAAAAGTTTTCTGGAGCATAGAGTTTTCCAACTAATTCTAAATGTCTTTTTTTTTTTTTTGCATACTTTTGTTAATAGTACAACTTTTCTCAGAGACTGGAATTCATTTCTGCACAGAAGCCTTTTTAAGGAATTAAATGGGGTTTATGAGATCCTTAATCCTGATTCTGGCTCTTTGTGCAGGGTTGAATTTCATAGAAAGAGTGAATTTCAGACAAAAGAGACCAATGGAGTTAACATTTAATCTCTTTTTGAAACACTGAGAGCTTTCTGGTCTCATGAGATTCTGAAATCATGTTCCATATACAAAAGTTTTCTTTGTGTGTCTTGTAGGCTGGATCACGATTACTAGATGACTTGCATGTTTATGTTGTCTGCAGTGCCTTTGGGAGTTCTTATTGTTCCTGCTATTTGAAAGTCCTAATAATCGATAAAATGTGTAGTTTACTTTGCCATTTGTGTGTGTAAGTTAAAATCTTCAGTGCCTGAAGTATATACGGTCTAATAGTAGGAGAGTACAAGGCTGAATGTAGTTAAGGTATGAATTACATCCTTCTGTGTTGAAGTAGGAGACTGAGGAGTAAATAGGATTTGATGTTTGTAGGAGACTGAGGAGGAAATAGGATTTAATGTTTATCTGGTGCTGGTATAAGATCGAGGCATTCCTACCCAATGCTGGAAAGGTTCTGTTTGAATGATGTCGAGGTTTAGATAGTGTTGGCCATAACTTGACCATATTGATGTGCTGAGTTTTGAGCAAGAGCAGTTCAAGGCATAGCTTCCTAGTATCCACAAGCACTGTGTGACAAAGGTCAGGATTTTTGTGCAATGAGAGGAGTGGTTATTTTATCCTACTTTCAGAGTTTTTCACCTTCATTTTGATATCTCTTTAAGAATGTACTTTTAGCTTTTGGGTGGTTTCTTTTCTCTTTGTCACAAACCACATATAATTGTTTGGCAGCAGTTCTTTAGCTGGAGTACAAACTTTTGCCAGGAAGAATGTGATGAGTCATGATGTGTGACCAGAATAGCTGTGCTATTAAAATTGCCAAGAGTAGATGGAGTTCCACCCCTAAAACTGTGCTTAGCTGCTCTAATATATTTGACCTGGCACAGCAGAAACAAGGAATGCTTAGAATAAACTGTAGTGGCAAAAGCGTTTATCTGCTTGTATAAACTGCATCTGCACTAACTTTTTACCCCTATAATATACCAGAATCTCTATACCTGCAAAGCCTTTCAGCTGTAAACTTAGCCTTCATTTTTGGCCTGGCTTGATTAGCAGCTATTAAAAGCCTTCTTTTGTGTGTTTCCTTGCATTATATATCAGAAAAAAATATAAATTACGTATTTAAACTATAATGAAGAGAGTACCTGACTGGTTAACCTAAGCTGCATGTAGTACAAAGAGAATACCAAAATATATGCAAATAAACTGATATCCCTACAAATAATTTCTTATTGTGCCATTTATTTCTTATTTAATTGAGAGAATGAAGGTGAGGTAATCCTTTTTGTAAGGAGGTGGCAATTTACATATTATAGCTGTAAAGGTTAGAAATCTATTAAATTAATTTACATAATAGCAAAGTCAGAATAAAGGATTGTTTCGTCCCAGGGCTAATGGTTCTTCTCCAAGATTTACTGTTTGAAAGGTAGTAAAGCACCCTTTATCTGAAGTTACTGTTTGTATTCAGATCCTTGGCACAACGAGGACATACAGATATCAGGACAGTTACAGACAGCTCATAAGTTTTGGGTCTTAACCTGCTGCTGGTGGCGCCAACAACAAAAGTTCAACTGACATCAACCCCACAGACTCATACCCTGAAAGATCAACACAGGAAAAAGAGATGCGTGAAGAGATGCATAAGAGAAAAAGAGAAAGCAGGTTTGCCTGGGTGTTCTTTGAAATAGATATATATTTTAAAATGTAATTTTAATTCTAGATTTACACATTTGGACTAGAGGAAGAAAGTAGATCATATGGTGAGTTCTTTCATTGTTAAAGTAATTAAAATAGAAGATGGATTTTCGCTTTAGGTATTCACCTCTGAAATCCTTAATTTTTTCTCATTACTGTGAAATTTGCACATCTGCTCTTGTTCAATATTCTCCCAGTCTTCCCTTATATTCTTTTGTATCTGCTGACCTCTCATTCAAGAACTGGCCTGTTGTACAGCAATGCTTAATTTAGGGGGCATATTTTTATTCTTTAAAATCTGGGAATCTTGCAGCATAATTGGGGATATATGGACAAAAGAATAGCATTAATGATATGTATTACATATCAAAAGTACCCAAAAGCAAACTGTAGACAAGACAGACACAAATGCTGGTACCCAGTAAGTAATCAAAGATTACGTTCTTAAGCACAAGTTCTTTGTAAGTACAGTAACTTCTTGTTTTCTTAACAAAGTACGTTCACTCAATGTCCTTAGTGTAGGTACGGTCTTTGCAGAGATCAGATGGAGCAGTGGAGTTTTTCCTCTGCCTAACTCTGTATTTAAAGTTTCCCATCCCCTCTACTATATGCTTGTTCCTTCCCTCCAGAAACAGCCTTTGAGTTCACACGAGCCCAGCTACATGATATGTGGCCTCTGGTAAGCCGAAAGGAAAACTCAGATGAAAGTGCGTTACAAAAACCTCTTGTCTTGAAATTCTACCTTGAAATTATCAAAACCACAGGACAGTAGGTAGAGGCCAGTACAAGATCTCAGCTGCTGAGGTAATCCACTTCCTTTGAGATTATATAGATCAGAAATATCCTAACCTCTACCACCTTTCCCGACACTCCCAAACAGTACTTAGTGCAGAATACCAGCATTTTCAGCAAGGTGAAATAGGCCTGAAAAAAAAAAAACCACTTACTAAGTAAGCAATCACAGGCTGAATTGCTCCTGAACTCTGCAAATGATGAAATAATTTGGTCATGTGAAAGGCCTCAAAGACCTGTGCCCTTAGAGGTCTGGGCTAGATTTTTATCTTAGATTTCTTAGGCTAATGTAGTTTCTAAGTTCCTTTCCCATGACTTTTCTATTTCTGATGTTATCTAAGCATATGTGGCATACTTTCCCATTCAGATCTAGGGGTACATAGTTCATTAACTGGTGTCTTATATTTTAGCTACACAGCATGCTTAAAAATTGTCACGGCTACTTTTTAAGCACATGGGGATATTGTGGGAGGGAAAGAAAGTCCTTGGTGGGGAGTGTTGGGAAAGTTGCTTTTATTAGATATGGATGTTTGCCAGTAGCTTGACTTTAAAACTAGTGCTGACTGTAATTTTCATTTGTTGAAAGGCTTTTGCATCCTCTCCTTCCCCCTTTTTTTGTGTGTAATTTAGTTTACTAAAAAAAACTTATTAAAAACTCTGATTATTGCTCTTTATAAATTCCCATAAAAGATTTAAACAACTTTCTTCTGTCTGAAAAGAAATCTCTCTTTCTGTCCCACGAGTTGAAAAAATATCTATATAACCAATTGTGAGCAAAACTGGTCACAGTGAAAAATTTCCTTAAGATTTCTATGATTGTTCATACTAAACACTTATGAATTTCTTCCATTTGAATATAATGATATCACGCAATGACATGGATTTTTGCCTTCACATAAGGTGCCTCCTTCAATACTAGGGCATAACACTTTTTTGAGATTACGCTTTTCTTATAGTATTCATTTTTGGCCCCATTAAACTTAAGCATGTCACATTTGAAGTTGGTAAAATGGTGGTTAAATTATGTGTTAAATTCCAAGCATCGCATTTACAAAGTGCTTAATATTGTTTGTAAACAGAAGAGTGCAGAACAGAACATTAGAATGTAATTGTATGATTGCTGGGTCTCTGTTTTGCCCACCTGCTAATATAACTCAAACCACAATGACTTGATGTTAAGTACTTGCAGGGGAGGCACAGAAGGGGTGTTTCAGTTTCAACTGGCTATTACTGTTCTGCATATTCATTACTTGTATTAGAGAAGCACTTACCAGTTCACGCAGAGTCCTGCAAGGTGAGTTGATTATTGTGAAAAGATGGTCTCTGTTCCTTAGAACGTACAATTTAAGGATGAAGTAAGAGAGTGGATAAAGGAAACTAAAAGGAGCAGAGGGACACAGCCAGTTATTTATGATTGCAATGATAAGCAGAGGTCACAGAATCAGAGTTTTGTAAACACTGTGAATCAAATCTCAGAGAACTTTGGAATTTGATTGTTGGTTTGGCTGAAAACAACATTTCTGTAGCATTAAGTTATTAAATCACTCCCTTCGCCCTCTGACAGTGCCAGACAAGTAGGAAACACAAGCAGTTATCTCAGCATTTTAGCTGGGGAGCTAAAGAAAGTAAAAGGAGTTGAGAGAAGCTCCTAAAAATTTAATACATACAGGAGACAACTACTGTGCTTATAAAGATTTCATGCAAAATAAGCTTGCTTCACATACACATTCAGGCAAACTGAGGGTGACCACCTACTCCACTTGAACGTGATTAAATGATTAGTGCTGATAGTATTTCCTGCAGCTGGAGAGATTTACGCTCTAAACTGGCTATAGTTTCTGCCCTCCTTTAGACCCCTAGAGTATTTTGTTCAATCAAAATTAACAGCACTGTTTTAGTCAAGGCTATATTTAAGCAAACAGCAAAATTCTGCATAGCACCCTCCTCTAGGTCGGCATTTGGTCCTGTACCTGGATATTGTGTTAACGTTCATTTAGGTGGTGTTTGTTGGTGGGGCTGGCACCTGCTTTTGTTCCTGCTTCTTACAGCTGCATAGGCAATGAAGGAAACTTTCTGAAGTGTAGGTTTGTGAATTCTGCCTGTGACAACCCATCTCCCCTCTCCCTCATACTGTATAACCCCAGAGGTAGTGATTTCCAAGCCTGTTACTTTTCTCTGCTTCCCATCTCCCACCAAATATCTCACACTTTGTGGCATTTCGGGGCTTATGGCTCCAAGTTTGGGAGTGAATGTAATGGACATATCTGGTACCTAGGTAATAGCAACAAAGATGGTCATGAGTCTGTTCAGATATACCGAGAGGATGAGAGGACTATTTTCTGTCTGTGTTTTGTAACAGAATAGCTCACATTGCAAATACTTCTGCCTCAAAGAAAATCCATGAGTTAGTTATGTYGGAAGAATAACAATTTTCTTTTTTCTTTCTGTGGAGGCAAAAGGAATTAAACATTGCAAACATTGTTCCTTATGAACTCTCACATGATTTGTTTTTAACATGCTATTAATTCTAGAGATGTGAATCCCAGGAATCCATTTTGAAACAACTGAACAGTGTTTCAGAAAATTCTACATTCACTGTTTTTAACTTCTGAAAAACTAGGGGTTAAGGTCATTAGGTATTAAAGACACACATTTAGGAACTTGATTTCCCAGCTGAAATCCTTGTGTATCTAGACCTGATACCTACTGTATCAGTACCTAATACCTACTAGTACCTAATGTAGGTACTTTACTGTCATTAATTTCAGTAAAAATGATACGCTTTAATGCTTCTACGATTCTGAGCTTTACTTCGTATTGGTCTTTCTACATATTTTGGGGTGAAAAGAAGCCTCTCTTCCAGTGTGAGAGCAAACGGAACTAAATTGCAGAAATCATGGCATGGTAACCTGCCCCAGATTAAGCAAGTGGTAATATGGGGCGTCTTTGCATGGTGAGGAGACCAGGGGAGCACAAGGACTTCAGTGACCAGTGGTGGTGGTGGTGGAAGCAGGAATGATGGATATTTCATAGAGATACAGCATAGTAAGATTGTTGTGGGGCGCAGGTTTTCTAGCATGCTCCGGGTATTGCACAGCAGAGGTTGCAGGCTCTGGGCCCTAAACCAGGGTGCTAAAGGAAGCTGTGGAGGATGAAACAGAGGAAAAGTCCTGGAGAATGATAAGGAAGAAAATCATTTGCACATTTTTGTATGATTAGGGGTGGGTGACTGAGGGTGGGGGGCAGTACTGCTTGGCTCGAAAGCAAAGTTGCAAAATAGATAGGTCCCATTGCTGGTAAACACCCGACCCATTGATTGGGGCCAGAGCTCCCGTGAACTTCAAGTTTGGGACTGTGTCCCCCTCCCCTGTGACAGTGGTTCAGAGGCACCTGGCAGGTCTTTGCCTAGGCTGCTGTGTCAACAGACAGAGAACAACTGACCCAGAGCAAGCCCTTTTCTTAACTGCTAGCATAAAGTATTTTTATCTTTCACAATGTATGCAGTTTTCTTGCTTTCTTGTTAGAATGTGGTTCTAGAGAAATAATTTGAAAAGAGTTTTTAGCATGGGAGGTTATATTTTATAACAGCAGTCTTTTAAAATAGGCATTGAAAGCAGGTTTTTAAAAGTGATTTTTGAGGAAAGGAGAAAGAACTGTTACTATGGGATAATTTAATGATAACCCTTCCTCATTAGTTGACAGGTGCTGATTTATCTTTATCTGGTGCACTTACTGTAGATTACATAACACTGATTATATTTTGGGACAGAGCTGGATTTCTGGATTTACCCAATATGGTCTCAGGAAATGGCTGTCTTGCTGGGTTTGCTCTTTTATTCTGATTTGATGAAAAAGCAGTAGTTACTAAAGTAGTATAGTGGTTTGGGAACTATTTAATAAATGGGTTTATCAAAAGAGAGAGATTTTTTTTTACAAAACTTTTCATAGAAATGGGTTAGTTGAAATTACCTCCTGAACTTAAAAATTGCTCAGAGCATTTTTCAAAATTACCAAGATATTAATTTAATATTTTCAAAATTGAGAAAGCCCTGTCTTATGTTTCAAAATAATTTTGTTTGAAACTATAGGTTATTGATAGCATATTACAAAATTTATTAGAAATCACACATTTGAAATTACCTAAATAAAATGGTTTGCATCAGCCCATGCYATTTTGGTTAACCTTTTTGCTCAGATTTAAGGGGGTGTGTAATATTTTTTAGGTTTTCCCTATTCCTCACAGTTTGGAATAAGATTTATTTACAAACAGTTTCAAAGCTTCTCTCATTAAGTAGGCCAATTCCCACTGGTCCTATTAAAATGAAACAACACTGAAAAAAAAACCCCAAAAAAGTCTGATTGTCTATAAATCTACAGCCTTGGGAGATGGGTTAGAGGGAGAGAGAGGGAGATGGGGAAGGGGAAGGAGAGAGAAAATGACCATATGTGTACTCGTAATCTGATTGCAATATAAGATAAATTAATTTAAACTGCATGGTAGCTTTGCTTTGTAGCAGATCCAAGAAACGGAGAAGGGGCCTGAAAACCAGAACTGTAGCTCACAAAAGGCCGCTGAATTTGCAGAATAATCTGGGGTTTTATTAGCCCAGGATCCAAAAAGCGAGTTCTGCTTATGCTTTGTCCTGAAGGGACCTGCTTGCTCGAGTTAGGGCTATGTGCTGGGCGCTCCCCAGGCAGGGACTCCTGCTTTAATGGATTGATTCTTTCTGGTTCTGGTGCAGTGCTGAAACAAAGTAATTGGAAAACAGAGTCATCAAACGTGAAAGGTACTTGCTCAGAAAAGCTGGATAGAGCAGTCAGTCTGACTCCAGTCCAAAGCCTGTGAAGTGGATAGAAAGACTCCCACTGACTGTGGTGCACTTGCAGTGCATAGCTCATGCTATGAGCCAAAATTGTGATAAATTAGTGTTTCCTTTGGGCTTATTTTGGGGTTGTTTTTGATACTCCCGAGTAATGTGACTTCGAGTAATTATTTGGCCTTACCGCACAATATATACTATTTCAAGATGACCTTTTTTTTAGGTGTTTGGGAGTGGTTTTCCTGACATGAATCATGTTTGTGCTCTGAGCTGTACTTAGATTGCAAAAATGCCTGTCTCTCTTTAGTGTCTCTCTTTAGAGAAATTTGTGCAAGTATTTTTACATTAAACCTTTAATTCACTGTTACGGGCAACTCTGTCCCCCAGTTCGGCAAAGCAAAGCACTTGAGTACTGCACAAATCCTTCTGACTACTCAAGCCAAAGTGAAACGTATTTAAAAGGTTTCCTGGGCTTGAACCACTGTGGGAAAACTGCCGAGGGAGGAAGAGAGGGAAGAATGCAAGCCCAGAGTAAAGGTGTACTTGTCATTTTATAGCATGAGATTTGCCCAGTAGATGGCACCTGAAACCCACACACTGTAAACTGCTCTCCACCGAATTTTAATGTATCTCAATTTTCCTTGCTGAAGTGATTTTTAGTTAACACATACCCTATGTTTTCATTAATACTGGCCAAATGAGGTTACTTTGACCTTGATTAATAAAATGTATAATCATTTTGGAAATATTTGGAGTCGGAGACCTGCCAGCTGCTTTTTTTTTTTTCCCCTGGATTGTGCAGTAATCAATACAACAGAATCTAAATTGCAAATCACGCAAAGTGTATTGCACTGCACATCTCCCTCTTAGCCTCCCTTCCTGCCTCCCCCCGCATAATTTAATCCATCCTGGAAATGATTTGCAGTTGTCAGTACAGGGATGAGGAAACAATAAGCCAAACTCGCCCTTTCTTGTTACTTTTCAAGGAGAATAAGTAATGCAAATGTACAGAAAATCGCTGTTGCCGCCCCACGCGGCATTAATCAAAAGCCTACCGAGAGCAGTGCCTCTGCTTTGGCACAGCCCCAGGCCAGCCTGGAGACTTCTGGCCACCCCGTTTAAACACATTCGTGAACCTGAGAGGAGGGTTGGGAGCCGAGGCGCGGTGGCGGGTTGTCGGTGCAGGGCCGCGCTGTGCCCGCAGGGCGCGCTGCTGCCCCGCCGTCCGCCGCCGCGCCGCGGGTACCGGCCGCCCGCCCGCAGCCCCCCAGGCCCGGGCCTGCAGCCCCGAGTCGGCAGCCCCGCAGCCCCGGGCCGGCAGCCCCGCAGCCCCGAGCCGGCAGCCCCGCAGCCCCGAGCCGGCAGCTCCGCAGCCCCGGGCCGGCAGCTCCACAGCCCCGCAGCCCCGNCAGCCCCGCAGCCCCGAGCCGGCAGCCCCGCAGCCCCGAGCCGGCAGCTCCGCAGCCCCGGGCCGGCAGCTCCACAGCCCCGCAGCCCCGGGCCGGCAGCCGGCCTGGGCCCCAGCGTCCCGGGGCTGGGGCGCCGCCCTGACCCCGCTCACCGCAAACGGCGAGGCAGGCCAGAGAATAGGCGTCCTTAAGACCTTGAACAGCACCCCAGCAAGGGTCCCTTCGCATACTTCCCAGGGAAAAAACTAACAAAACAGCAGACCGGTTTGTAAACCAGCAGACTTTTTCTTCTTTTCTTTTTTTTAATTAAACAAAAAGTGATTTATATATTGTGTGAGGGGGCAGCAATGACTGGCTCCTTTCCTTACAAAGTTTTCAATATTCTGTTATTTACTATTGGCATGCGTTTATACAGAATTTCAATTATTCTGTAGGAAACAGGCACATCTTGGAAGCAGGTTAACTGCATTCCTGTTTTGCGTGTTGAGTCTGTCATGTTCTTCTATAAAAATCAAATCTCCTCTTGGCTTAATGTTGAAGTATGTGCTTTAAAGATGCACCTAAACCCAAGATTTGCTGTTATTGCTCCAGGAGATGTATTCTGCAGTATTTCTGTGGTTGTGTCATCTATGTGTTTCTGTTTGTTGCATGTATTTAATGATAATTAACTGATCTGCGAAGCACTTGAGCACATTTTTAACTCTAAGTATACAAGCAGCCCTGCTGAAGTCAACAATTCTATTCAAGCACTTTAGGTTAATCATGTACTTAAGTGCTTGACTATGTCTTCAGTCACTACATTACAATGCTTGCAGAGGAACTGTGAAAAGTATTATGATTAAATATGAGTTAAGAGAGTCCAGGCTGAGATCAAGTTCTGTGCCTCTGGAACAAACTAGCGCAGTGAGGGGTCCGGCTGGGCGCAGGATCCTGGATTAGGAGATCCAAACACGAGATCAGTGCTGATCTCAGTAGTCTATCTGGAGATTAATGGCACTGTCCTGCTGAAGGGACTGTCACAGCATGTTGTAAATCTGCTGTCACGTCATATGTAGACACTAAAGAAGCTGCAAAATGCTTTAACAGAGCCTGGATGTACACTAATGGCCAACTTTCAGCATGGAATTCCCTGCTCACACACATCCCTCCCACAGCTTCAAATACCATCAGACTCTGTGTAAGCCGATCTGAGTATAAATCAGCTGACATTGATTTAAAAGGATAATCTCTACAAAAGTATTGACCTCTGCATATGAAAGAGCTAAAAAGAAGAGCAGGTACCTCGCTGTGTGAAACCAGCTCCTGAGGCATTCACAGGCTTTGTATTGTCTAAACCTAACCCCTGCCGTGTACTGAGCCCGCTCTGGGTAAATGACCGCCACCTACATGAATGTCGTATCATCAGTTTGCAAAGCAGAACCCTGAATTATGGTGTTCATATGCTCAAATCTTGATGAGATGTCCGTATTAGGCAAACTCGGGGGAAGGTGGAAAGGAAAGACGTTAAAGTATTGATAGGGCAACACAATATGCAGGGAATAACAATACGTTTTACATATGGTTTTAAGCAGCATAGTAATGAATATACTGTGGAGGCAGATGGCTGGGAAAAAGCAAGAAGAATTGGCTTCCCCCTGATTTAGAAGTGGACAGAACATGAAGATCCTCAGCTAGATAGTAGGAGCGGTGAGCCACAGAAGGATCAAGTCCCTCCTCAGTCATTTGAAGGTATTATTTGGACTTCAGCAGTTTCAGCAATAACAGTAAATGTTTTCATTATGTAAGTAAGATAATGTCCATCTCAAACTCAGTCCAGTGAAATGGCTGGTTTGTTGGTCTGTGAAATGAAGGCTAAATCAGAGTTAACCCATTATATTGGATGTTCTTGAATTTACATAGAGGCAGGCATCTGGTAAGCATCAGTAAACTTGTTTTGTTATTGGAAAGCAATTTATTGCATATTGTTTTCTAGTGCATTAAAGTTAGCTCATAAGGTAAATTAGAAACAGACTTGAAATATTTTGCTTTGTAGATAAACAAAGCAACAAAAAGGTTAAATAGCTTTAATGAAGATATTTTTAGCAAAGTTATTGAGTACAGTCTTCTGACTCAAATGGATAGCTCAGAACTCACAAACCTCACCTTGTTCTGCCTCTACTTCTATTTTTGACCTAATATTTTGTTTAGAAAGTGGGATCAGGTTATTTTCTCTTTTACACAGCTGAAAACCCAAGCCAACGTCTTAAGGGAATTCATTTCAGTGATGTGTGAAGTGACCAGAGCCTTTTTTTTTTTTCTTCTTAATTTCAGGGTAGTACAATATGTAAATTGGCCAGAATACTCTGGAGAGTTTCTTCTGGGAGTTCTCCCGAAATCTGTGATGTCTCACACTTTTGATTCCCTCCTGTCTGCAACTGCGTGTGCAGCACAGTGCTGCAGCCTCTCTCCCACTCCCTGACTGRTATATTTTTTAAGCTAACTCCAAGCACCTACCCTGCAGAGATCCTTTTCTTTGAGCTGATCTGCCCAGGCTCCCTTTCTAGTCATTGGAACCAAGAAAAAGGCATTTCTAGGGCATGAGCTATCTTACTGCAATTTACACAACTAAAATCAGTAGAATGCTTTTGATTTAACAGGAAATGTGAAGTGTTCCAGGTTCAAGGCATTGAGAATCAGGGAAATTAGGATTTCAGCATTCTAGTTTCCTTTCTTTCTGCAAAGGGCATGCATTTGACTGCTGCTTCCTTATAGCTGTTGTGAAAACACAGTTCATTAATAACTCTGAGGTGTTTGGATAGTAAGGTCACACAGGCAGTACAGGCAGCAAAAGCGTTCAGAATGAATCATGAGTCTGTGCATCAAAAATAAGGTTCATTAATCTTGGAACTGAAATTAAACTAATGTGCTCAGTGAATAGACAGTCTGATTTTAAGAATGTCATTGCCACTCTCAGTTCTTTCCTTGAGGACAGGTAGAAATCCAAGACAGCCCATCTTCCCAACCCATGGGTAATCAGGGAGAGAAATGCTGCTGTGAGATGCCCAGATTCTCCATTGTGCACACTGTGCTGCCTGGGTGTTAGCAAGCCAGCATTCCCATGCTATATTCGAAAAAAAAATTTTCCCTCACATCATCGAGGCATAAGATGAAACACGGTCTTTTGGGGAAGATACATGACTAAGTATCATGAGATCTGTGATCTCTTCCCACCTCTTCCCTCAAGTCTCCGCAGCTTACGTTTTCAGATATGAGTGACTAGCGTTAAGTACCTAAATCTGTAGGTAGAGAACACAGACAAATGACTGTATTTTTTTAGGACTGAGTGACTGAAGCTGAGTTTGAAAATTAAGCCTGTAACTCGTTAATGTTTGGAACTTGTTATGAAGCTGAAGGAAGGTACTGTACGAGTACCAAGAATAATTATTCCATAAGTGTAACTATTACGGTGTTAGAAAAAAGAATATTCTGAAAGGTCTGCAGCCTATTTATTATTATTTTGGAAGTATAGAAAGGCATCAGTAATCACAAAATGCTTCTAAAATCTCCTTGAAGTGTCCTAAAGCCACAAAAAGACAGCTCAGGTAAACTTGGAGTGGTTCAGGCAATAAGATATGCGAAGACTGACTGCCATCAAATTCAGGTTTATTATAGCCCCAGCAAACTCATCCACTGAGAATCTCACTTTTCTGGCCCACCTGGTAAAGCTGCTGTATGTGGACCACAAAATGTCCCAGATCACATCTCAGTTGTTCTTAATGTGCATTTTGGCCGGCGCGGGGGACAGTGCTAATTGGTTAAGTATGTTCTAGTGTCTGGCCACCAGCTGCCAGACACAACACTGCACAGCGCTGCCTTAATGCTGTTTGTTACAATCAGTTAATTTGTCTGGATTATGAACTCTTCTGCCATCAGGAAAAGAAAAGCACTTTAAGGCTATTTCAATCCGTCTGCTCTGCCTTCCCCTGTCAAAAGTCTAATTTGCAATTAGGAATTTCAGCAGCGCTTTCATGTGCTCAGAAAGCAGCCGAGCAAAGCTTCCAGAGAGATTTATTTCCCATAGAAATAGAGGTATCAGCAATTCCCAAGAAGCTGGTCTTTACCAGAAGTTAGTAAATTGTTAGTATTGTTGTCGTTTATGGAGCTATAAATGTGCACAGAGCCGAGCYGTCTCCTCTGGAGACCGGCGCGGTGGTAACCGGTGCCCGACATGGCTGGTTCCTTTCTCAGGTTGAGCCCAGGGCTGAGGCAGGAGRCGGCTGCACCGCCGGGGGTTCAGGAAAGAGCCTTCTGCTGGGAAACCCCAGGCTCGGGGTAGTCCTGTCCTCTGTGATGCCCTAATAGCGTGCTGGTTACTGTAAAACAGGGATGAAATGGGTCAACTCCTCCTTGCTTCCTATGGGAGTCGCTGCCAGAGCTCTCCCTCTGCTCTTGTAGCTGTGCCTTTGCTTTTTAAGTTATGATCCTTGTAGCTGAGCTTCCGAATTTACAAGACCTTAATGCAGGAAGATGCTGAACTACCTCCTGGAAAAGTGTTGATTTTCTGTAGTTTCCATCTATTTCTTCTAAAACCAGCAATACCTTTGAAATTATGGCCTTTATTTATTAGTTCTGTTGTTGTTATTATTGGTACAATGCAAATTCCTTCCAAATGAGTCATCCATACTTCTAACAGTTGTTTTGTAATTAAATCCTGGGGCCATGCTTTCTAAGGGGTTTCAATCCAATGAGTAATTACTCATTGAAATAATCTGTAAATAAAGAAGACAGGGATACTGCATGAACACAGAAGGTAGGAATCGTATTCTTACAGGTAAAAGTCCTTGTAACTGTCCCTCTCTGAATTAGTTGCCTTGAGCCCTTCTATAGTCAATGGAGGGAAATGAACTATTCCATTCCAGGGTGCAAGTCCTGTCAGCCTAAAGCAGACATCTAAAACAGGTCAGATAATTCATGCCCTAAAGTACCTATTTCACTCCAGTGACTATATGGGAGCTCAGGATGACTAGATCAAATGTAGATGTCTACACTGTAAATATCTAAAATGAAGTGAAATGAATCTTACAGTGAATATGTTTTGGGGCAAGAAGCCAGCATCTTTTTTCCCAGGTTACAGGGCAGCTACAAAGAAGTCCAGTGTTAAGCCCAAAATCCTATTAACTGCAAAACTAAAGTATTGCCCCCTTTTCTCTGGTGTTATGCCATCCTTCCAGTGTCCCTCTGGGTCCTGGGGCTGACAGCAGAAGGGCTGGAGGGGGTGTCAGTGGGCACCAGTGTCCTCAGTTGTCCCCCAGGAGGAGTTTGATGGCTGGAGGTCCCTTCTTCCTCTATTTTGGGGTCAGTTTAGGTTTATGTTTGTCTATTTTCTTAATACAGCCTGCATTCCATGGGCTTTCTTTTCTTCAGTTCTCAGTTACTCAGTTTCGTGGTCTCTTTGTTATATCTAAACTGGCTTAGACAGTTGCATGCCTGCAGTGACCACTGACTGACCACTGGGATTTGTGTTTACAGTCTGGGACCTCCAGTACCATCCTGTGTTTGCATTCCTGCAAACCATATTTTATTCTAGGATCACAGGCAATTTAATCTACACAGAAAATCTACTATAAACTAGAGCTAACCCAAAGCAAACCTGACTGCTGGACATTTCCTACCCCAGTTAAATAAAASAAGCTAATTATCAGCTTAGGCCAGGACAAGCCCAAACAAATTCTGACACCCTTTGCTGTCAGGTCAATACAAAATATGTGGCCTTTTACTAGGAATGGCAAAAAAATCACATTTACTGGGCTACACCAAACACCATCCAGACATTGTTTGGCTGTGTTTGCACAGTGCTGTGCCTCATCTGTTCTGCTCCAGAAGTTGTGTAGCTGTGTTGACACTGCTGTGCTAATACAGCTATACAACTGCTGAGCAGCATTTAGCTTGCGTATGTCCAACTCAGCACACGGACAGAAAGAGCTTCCATCTGTCTCCATCCATCTTTACAGGCAGGTCCACAGTCTGTCTGTCTCGTGTAAAAATGCAAGCAAATAAGCAGACAAAGATTCTTGAAGTGTTTTTTATAGCCATGGCTTAGTGTTTAGGAAAGCAATCTGAGTAATTCTAAATGCCTGGATATTTGGAAACAGCTGAACATCCAATGTCCTGAGCACCGGCCACCTTGTAAGTGGTTTCAGTCAGGTATTGGGTGAGGATCTGAGGAACCACAGATCACTAATCCCTTAAAAAAAATCTCAACTCAAATATTATTTGTGCTTCCAATTATTCATTAGCAAAAATCAAGGAACCATTAAAAAAATTAGGTGAACGGCATGTTCTTTAGTAATTATAATTCCCAATGTCCTGGCATGATATTTTTTAAATGCAATTTTAGGATTGGTGTACTGACAAATTGGAATCTTTCTAATTGTTTAAATGACTCACCACCACCAATCAGAACAGAATATATACTCTATTRTAATTACCATATGTTTGAGTATTTCACAGTCCACTTAGTCTTCTGATAGAGTTCCCTGAATGATCTCCCCTCACATTTCTTCCTGTCTAGCAGATTGTTTTAAGAAATGTTTTAACACCAGAGCAGGTGATAAAATATTTCTGGTAATCCTTTAAGGTGAATTATAAGCTTCTGGGAAGAAGGGTTGACTTTCATTTAAAGGACAAAATATGGCCAGATTGAACGACCATGGAAAAGTAGCAGCCTCCTGACAGTATACAGAGAGAGACACCTATAGTAAAGGGACAGGTAGTTTCTAATTTGCATTTGTGGGATTCAGTTGACTACATACATATCATATAGATGACTACATTTCAGCCGGTCACCTAGGTTCTCTTTCAGGTCGATGTAAAGAAATGGTGGCTTCTAGGGTTAGAGTCATGATGCTGTGAAAAGGGCTTCTAAAACAAACCAGGCAAATCAAGTTCCACATGTTCCTTTTTTTCTTTTCACTATCATGAGAGGCTCCTTAGCTTAGCTTAGACGTAGATGCCTACTTTATTGACATCTAAAGCTAGATTAGGTAAATCCTATATGCATCCTAAAGGCACTGCCTCATAGCTAGAGTTTTCAGTGATGAATGTGGAGTCTCATAAAGTGCTGAACACATATGACACTGAAGCTGTGGTGTACAGCTTCACTTTAAAGACTAAATCAGATAAAAACCACCAGAGACACATGGTGCAAGCTCATCCTGCCAATTCAAATGTAATGCTTTTTGCTTTTGAAGGGATGACTGTGCCAGTGGACTCTTTCCAGAGCAGAAATGGTCTCATGTCATTCTCCTTTTATAGTGGACTGGGTATTGACTATCTTTTCCAAGTGGCAAGGAGCTGATGTAAGTACTATGTCATTTTTTTCTAACATGACAGAAATACGGTCATGTGCTCTTGCCTGAGCCAGATCAAATTTTTACTGTTYGGTAATGCACGTATCAGGTATCAATGAAGGTGGAACCAAGGGTGTGCTATGAGGGCTTCTATTCCTGAGCAATGACATACTGCCATCTGGCTCATCTCCTGACTGATCTGTGCTGGCAGACCCCATTTTGAAAAGTGAATAAACCTTATCTGGCACAGACRTATTTCTGTTCATTGATGATAGTTACCTGCTTTACTCTCTCAGTTGTGCTATCTGATGTCTTTCACCCCAAGGAGAGCTCCTTTCAGATGATACGTGAGGAATGGGGCTGACATGTGCTGGCATCTTCCAATGCTGATGCTGGTTCCATAACAAGCTTCATACTCTGAGATGGCTGCTAGTTTGAAAGCTTTATTGTCCTGATAAATGTTTCTAGCTCATGTTAAATGGGCTGTGAGCTTGATCCAGATGGCTTGCTGGATACAGCTTTGAGGTCAAATGCTGCTGACACTTGAGCCAGTAATGTGCATGAGCTACAGCATCTGGGATCAAAACCATAATTCTCTTGTTAATCAAACCAGACCTGTGTTAGTTGGTGGTGGTTTTGCAGCATTAATTTCTCACTTGATATACACTAATCAAAAGAGAACTACTTGTGTGTAATAACTTGAGATAATCGATGCAGAGAAGAGAAACCATCAGAAAATATTCTCCCTCCCTTCCTCATTTTCCCTTGCACTCAGAAAGGTACCTGTGTCAACAGCGAAGCTGAAGGAGCTCCCTATAAAGGGATGGTGCTATTTCTTATTAATGCTGGGACAGATTTCCCAGAATTATATGCATTTTTAAATCACCTGGGAGATTTGTATTCAGACAAAGTAATAAGACAGCACATTTAAAAAGAAAATAAAGGAGAATATAAAATTGGGCCAAGAGACCCAATGCTGTTTGCTGTCAGACGTAATTTGTTTTGATAGAAGGAGAGATGTCAAACAGAGCTTTGGTGAGGACCGCAGAAATATTTTCAGTCAACAGTAAGAGCAGAAATTCTTAGCAAGTTCACTTTGATTGTGATCGCACCTTTCTTCCAGTACTCTAACAAAAGAATGTATAGATAGTAAGTGGTACGAGACAAAACAGTATTTAAATCAAATAGAATCACAGAATGGTTGAGGTTGGAAGGGACCTTTGGAGGTCATCGGTCCAACCCTCCTGTTACAGCTCGGCTGTCTAGAGCCGATTGCCCAGGATCATGTCCAGACGGCTTCTGAATATCTCTGAGGATGGAGACTCCACCATCTCTCTGGGCAACTATTCCAGYGCTTGGTCACCCTCACAGTAAAAAAGTGTTTCCTGATGTTCAGAGGGAACATCCTGTGTTTTAGTTTGTGCCCATTGCCTCTGATCCTGTCATTTTGTGCCCCTGCTTCTGATCCTGAAAAAAGCCTGTCTCCGTCTTCTTTGCACCCTCCCTTCGGGTATTGGTAGACATTGATAAGATCCCCATGAGCCTTCTCTTCTCCAGACTGAAGAGCCTCAGCTCTCTGACCCTTTCCTCATAGGAGAGATGCTCCAGTCCCTTCATCATCTTCGTGGCCCTTTGTTGGACTCTCTTCAGTATGTCCATGTCTCTCTTGTACTGGGGAGCCCAGAACTGGACAAAGTATTTCAGGTGTGACCTCACCAGTGCTGASTAGAGGGATGGATCACCTCCCTCAGCCTGCTGGCAATACTTTGCCTAATGCAGCCCAAGATACCATTGGCCTTCTTTGCTGCAAGGGCCCATTGCTGGCTCATGTTCAGCTTGTCCACCAGGACCCCCAGATCCTTTTCTGCCAAGATGCTTTCCAGCTGGGTGGCCCCCAGCCTGTCCTGGTGCCTGGGATTGTTCCTCCCTAGGCGCGGGACTTTGCACTTCTCTTTGTTTAACTATCCATGCCTTTTCAAACTACTTAAGCAATAAGTCTCCTATCCTTTCCCTTGTGGAAACTACTGCATAATTTAATAGATCTCACTGTTTAAAAGTCTTTTCTCACTGTTTTGGCAAGACATTAATTCCACAACTACCACTATTGGCAGCAGCTTCAGGATGAAATGGAAAGATGAGATAAAATRGGAACAGTGAGAAGAGAAAATTGTTTCTTAATTTTGCTCTAGGCAGTTYGTCTGCTTGCTTCTCCTCTAAGCAGAAGGGGATTAACCTATGCCCATTTCTTTTTCAGATACAGCAAAGCTAAATTGTGAAATGAACCTGTAATGATTCTCCATTTGCTTACCTCCAGACATACTGTTTCCAGCTAAATATCCAACTTGCGACATAGGGAACAGAATTAAGTTGTTTTGTACTTAAAGTAATAACCTTTATCAGGGTAACCAAAAAAGAATCTTCCCTATCAGCAAAGGCAGTATGGCAGAGTCCTGTATTATAACCACAACTGGTTATAGTCAGGTCTTGCAATCTTGAAACAGCAAGGGTACACATTAAATGTGTATTAAATGTGTGCATGCATACACAGCAGATTGTGCTTTATACACTTTTTTCCACTGGCACAGATATTTTGTTCTAACTCCTGCATCTGAATAATCCGGCTGAAATCAATAGCATTAGTTGCATACTTCAGATTAATCTTGTTTGTAGGTGCTTCTTTAGATGGAGCTACCACCTTGCCTGATCAAGCTCTCCAAGCAAATCTTGCTTTTTTTGAAGGGACTATATCGCTATTGACTTTAATGGAAAGGGAGGTAAAAGAATGATACTGTACTTATATACAGCAATGAAGTAACTGAGTCTTCAGTGAATAAGACCCCCTAAACATTTGAACTACTCAAATTATGTTGGGGGCTTGATGAGAAAAAAAGGCATTGCTTCTGTTTCAAGGACCTCAGAGAAAGCTCACAAACAAGGAGCTACAACATGTACTATCCATTACACATCTCCCCTCCAGCAGAAGTACATGAGACATCCTCTCCCATAATGGCACAACATTAGTCCTTTAAACATCGCTCTTGGATCAGTCATAAGCAACTCAGTTGTCCTGTTACAGCACTTCTGTCTTTCCTTCAGGCACCAAATGCAACTCTCTATCTCTTTCTTTGGGTCTTGCTCTTCATACTTTGCAAAAATTTCATCTGTCCTCTGAACTTTTTTTTGAACTTCACATTTCTGACAGGTGTGAGCCTCTCCAGATCAAAAAGTCAGTTTGACTTTGTTCTCCTACACCTGGTCCTTTAGTTGCACACTGAGGGGGGGAACAGGTACCAGGTTCTTCCCTCAGGAATCCAAAACCCGTACTTGGTTTTACACCTCCTCAGTGTAAACTATTGCACTTTTTTTCTCTCAGATAGCCAAATTGTTACTTTTCCATTTTCCTAGCCTTTCTCTGAAGAAAGGGAGCCTCAACTGTGTAAYGAAGCACTTTTTGTCTGTGTCATTCCCCAGAAACACGGATTAAGAGTCTGATAAAAAATACCAATTACCATTTGTCCTTCTGCGCTTAATAAACTGTAGTCATCAGCAATATCACCATAAGCCTTCCCAGAGGTCAGGTACTAAGATTAAGTCTTGTCTTAGTGTTTTGGGGGACCCGTCAGTAATGAAMAACAACCTTCTTAGCTCCCGAGTTCCTCCATCCCTAGGTAGTCATTCATCCACTTTGATCCATCCTTTAAATGGGTCCTTCATTCACCCATTTAAAGCTATTTGTTTCCTTTGGTTTAGACTGTTTCCATTTGTCTAGAGTGAGGATGGTTTTCTAGACTATAGATAAAGGTTTTTATTTGCCCTGTACTATTGCAGAGGTAACACCTCCTTGGCTGACATTTGAGAACCTCTGGTAGAGCTTAAGGACATCTCCTGCGGAAAGGACCTGGCTGGGCAGCAAGGAGGAGCCTTGCTGCCTCTCAGCCTGGCCTTTCCAGTAGACCCTGGTTCAGGTGGAGTCCTCTGGAAGGAGGGAGAGCTTCCAGACTTTCAAAATAACTCGACATGCTCAGCCGGGCAGAGGCAGAGATTGCTGAGGAGAGCAAGGAGCAGGCACAGAAGGGATGGAAGACAAAGACTTTTGTTTGGAGCCGAAAAGAGACCATGTCATTTGTTGCAACCCAGCAAGCTTGCTGGATTGAGACTGGGCTTGGAGAAAAGCAGTCACTCTGCAAGGAGGGGACAAGGGAGAAGTCTGCCTCACATCCCTTTTTTATTTTTATTCTGTTGCCCAGTGGATCTGGGTTTCCTCCTCCATTTTAGTAATTTCAGTACTCTGGGGTATGTTTTAACAGAAGCTGGTTGGAATGTTTACAAGCCCTGTGGATCTCTTCTCTTTAAGGAAAAGGCACAGAAAGGTTCATCTTAAAGCATCATCGCAGTGTARCTTGTTGATTCAAGCTGAAGTAGATGTGTGTACAGCATCAACACCTCAGCTGATGTAAACAGGCTTAGTCCTGTTTAGTCATTAGGATGATACCACTCTGTGTCAAAAACTATAGGATAACTCAATTCCGTAGCTTGGGAAAGAGATTTATTGTTCTTCACGCTCCCAGTGTGCTGTCAGCAACAAAGGACATTAGTTCATTAACTTCTGCTGTGTTTAAGTATATTGCGTGTTCTAATATTCAACTTTGCTAACTGTAGGAGCTTGTGCCTGGAGGAGAGGATGGCTAGTGGAAAAAACTGTTCATCTGGTAAAAAGTAAGTATTCTCTGAAAACTGGAACCAGACTTCTTGTCTGACAGGAAATTTAACAGCTATGAAATGTCATCTGATTTTCAAGTTGGAAAGAAAATTGGTAAAAATTGAAATTTAATGTGCATGAAGCTATCACATTGGCTTGTTTGTTTCAGTTGTAATGTATAGACTGTATTTTATATGATGTTAAAACACTTTTAAGCAATAATTTCAAATAATACATTGAAGCATTTTAAAGAATTTTCCAGGGTTTTTTTCAAAACAAGAATTAGACTTTGTCAGGGAGTTCTCCCAAGATGTGTTAGCTTAAAAAACAACTACATTTTCCGAGGGAGAAATGCTCCATTAGTTTTTTGACTAAGCGTAATTACTTATATTTTTATTTCATATGATCTGCATTTCATTAATTTTGAACTTCTATGTTACTTATTCAGAAGAAATCTTCAGTGTTAGCTGTCTATTTTAGTGGGGATTTTTATCTAGATGTCATAGATGGGAAGTAAATGTAAAAGGTACTTCAGATGTAAAATAAACATTCATTTAATTCCTACTCACTCTTGGTAGGAACACATTTATATTTCATGGTTTCTAAATTCAAAGTACTGTAATATCTAGATCTGGATGGCTGCTTTTAAGGGGAAATGATAAACAGCATTGTCCCTTGCAGTTAGATAGCGATACTTGAGAACAGTCCATTCAGCAACAAATCAAAAGATTTATATTAAAGAGAAAAGCCATCTTAATCTTGCCTAGGTTGCATCAATGTATGAAACTTCTTTGAAATAGAAGGTAGAAACAGCAACCTATGAAAGAAGGTGATTACACTTCAGCCCAGAGAAGAAATGATAATACGGTGATAGAAAAGGAACTGTCTGTAACTTGGAAATATTTTTTCTTCTGCACTGAAACAGAAAACTCTATATCTACAATAACTGACTAAAAGGTTGAGCTTATCAGATATTAAGCATGTATACTGCTTCATGCAATAGACAGAATACATGGGAGAAGATGCATTGCAGTGTGTAAAAAGTCTKTGTCAGATATAGAGTGCTTTTGATCTTAGTATTTTATCTTCTGTGAATTTTTGTATAGTGTGACTTTCATATATTTTATATGGCATAGAATAGTGTCTTTTACTGATAGTGAAGGAAAAATGAGTATCTAATGCAGTGTGATAAATGAGGTGGAGATATTTTAATATATACAGCTATTTGTGGACTTTGTGCTTTTTTTAAGGTACGCCTGAGTGCAGAAGAGCAAATACAAAATTGGAGCTGATAGCTAGATTTTCTTTATTTTAACTCACTCTCTCATAGTAGCAAATACAGATAGGAGGTTTATGATTGTTTTCCTTAGAGGTTCCCAAGTTCAGTTAACATAAAATATGTTCATGGACTCTATCAACCAGGACTTGTGAGATTTGGGTTAAACTTCCACGTCTGCCACAGCCAGCCAATAGGCTTCATGGGCATGACACAATCTCTTAATTTTCCATCTATAAAACAGATGAAACAACCGATAGCAGTAGCTGATCAGCCATAAATGAGTCTACCACGCATCCAAATATGGATTAGATGACCTCTTGAGGTCTTTTGCACTCTTATTTTCTGATTCTTTTTTCCCTGCCTCTTCCATTTAAAATGCAGTGCATCTGATGGGTCAGATCAGTCAGTGTCTCTTACCCCGCATATGCAATTCCAACACAGAGACATCCAGTGCCAGCAAGGGGCTCCCAGCACTATTGCAATACGAATAATAATAAAAAAATACAGCCTTTATGCGAGTTGGTTATTACTAGTCACAGGCAATACAGCAGATTTGTACAAACTAGGTTTTATCTCCCAGAAAGAAGTTTTCACTGAGACAAAGGGAGAAGATTATCGCTTCACAAATAAACAACAGCAGAGAGTTTGCAGATAAAAAAGCAGAGATTGCAAAAGGCTTTCCAGGAATCAKATCATTTCTTTTGTTAAGTTGCTCTAAAGGACATTGTGTTCCTTGCCATTGCACCTAGAAAAATATATTTCTCCAGCTATGGAGAAATTTGTTTTTCAACATGGTGAAGTATGGTGGTGTTTTTAGAGCTGTTATGAATCTTGGGTAGGAAACGTGGGAACTGTTCTGATATATGGCAGATGTAGTGCAACTACCATGATGAAAACCACCCAAGGAGCTCRTATTTTTTCTCTCTCCCCTGCTCTGTTCGGAAAACCCTTCAATCTGTATCATCAGTCTGGAGTTACAGAGCTCCAAAGCGGGATGTCAGAAGATTCAGGAAATGTCACTGGTTCCGGCTCATCCCTCATGTAACTCCATGCATTTGGGTGAGATTATACCAGGAGTAAACCGAGCCCAGTGATCTTCACTGAGCCTGCTTGCCTTAATGAAATCCAGTGTGAGGATTTGTAATGCTAATCTGACAGCAGAGCCAAAGAGTTGTATAAGCGGAGTTGAGAAGTTAGGAAATGGGGAAGGGGAAGGAGGAAGAGAAAGTAAGGAGGGGAGAGAAAGCTGATTTCAGATGATTATCAGCTCTGCATCTCTCTTTGCCCTTTATCTCTCCTCTGCTTTTATTTGGGTTTTTTGCCATTCTCTTTATCATCTTCACTTTATTTTCATGGTTTGGTTATTTTAGCCAGCCTTTCCTCTGTGGTGCTTGTTCAGTTTTTTAGCACCATCATTTTAACAGCTTTTAACAGCTACACATATTAACCAAGTTACAGGGACCCCCTGGGGGCAGGCGATTCAGCCTTTTAGCAGCACTTGTGTAATCTCCTTTACTCTGATCCCATGGTGCTCTGCATGTGCTTAGTTAGTAGCAAAAAGTAGTTGTGAAAAAGTGAACAAGTGGACTTCTGTAGGCCTAATGCAGAGCAGGTGGAGATCTTGGGCTGTGGATCCACTTAAAAAGAATAAACTCTCTCCATGAAACAAGAAGATCTGGACAGGGTGCAGCGTTTACTGATGTTTGCTAATATTGTGCTGTTGCGGTTGTTATTTCACTGTTAAGCACATTACTGCAGTGCCCAGGAATCACAGTTGTGGACTGCGACTTGTCCTTGCTACACATACTGGTCATAAAGCAGAGCTCCTATTTTGGGGAAGGCTCTCCTGGATGAAGATTATGTTTTTGAGGTGAGCAGGAGGAAAAAAAAATAGCAGGTTTGCAGTTCTCTCTGTTTCTTTTATCAGCAGGTCTTGGTGACATTTTCAGGAGCAGATATGAAAAGTCAAAATAGAAAGCAATTTGAGCTTTCCAGTCTGCACAGATACTGGATTTAAGCCGTTGTCTGACTTAGAGTTATGATTTTGAAAGTATTTTAGAGGAAATACCTTTTTTAAAGATCACTGTTTACTACTTGAAATCATATTTTGCAAGAGAAAACTGTTACAAGATCAAATGAGAACTTTTTACTTCTTCAGTGAGGACTTTCAAGAACATAGGACAAAAGCTGAAGGCTTTTTTGTGTTCTGTTTTGCTTTTTTTGACTTTACAAAGATGGTGGCTGTAGTGAAAGCTCTGCTCCTAGGAATATGAGGCAAGCAGAGTGATCTGTGAAAGACTCTCTTTCTGCTGTGAAGTCCAGAGGTTAAACATATTTGAGAAAATAATATTTAATACTATGCAAGGAGATTTGATTTACAGTTCCCCCTGCAGAGAAGTCTCTGTGTAGTGTTTGAGAGCTTATCTTGCTTCTCCTAGGAGGAGGCAGTTTCTGATTATGCTCTTAACAAACCAAAATGAAATAGCTTGGTAATGTTGGAGACTGTAGATGGTAAATGAATATGCCATCTTTGCCAGTTCAGGTATCACCTGAATGTTTTCTATATGAAGGTTGAGGGATACTAAAAATAAAATAAAAAAATCTTGCTAGCATTACTGTATTGATTGAAAACACAAAATATTCTGTTCTAGCTGATGCTTTGGATTCATCATGTGTTCGGTCTTTATGCTCTCTGGCTATATATATGCATAAATGCATTTTTGTTAAAATTAAACCCAAGTTATTGATCTGTCAAACTGCTTCTATGAAACTTATTCTCTGTCAAGAGCTTTGCTGAGCAACATGTAGACCAAAGTAGCCAATTTACAAAAGACAGATAATTTAGAGGCAAAGTTGTCATGACAACTTTAACTCCATCTCCGCCTTTTCTTCCATGCACACATTATGAATGAAAGGGTGGAGGGACTGTCAAGGGAACTTAAGCTGAGCACCCTAATTTCTGTGGATTCAGAGTTTAGCCTAAGCGCTGTTTTTATTTATTTTTAATTACTGTTTTTTATTCAGAATTGTGGTTAACTCTGTATTTAGACTTTTAGGATACTTGGGRATTTTATGGATGAATGACATGCATAATATGCAAGAGGAAAAGAAGGGAAAAAATACTTTAGGAATTCTGTTGAAAACTGCATAGAACTCCAGTTAAAGGATTGTGTTAAACCCCTCTTTCAGCAATATTTCCTATGAAGAGAAGGGTCTTTGATACCATTATTCTAAATACAATGTCCTTGGTTTTGATTTCATGGCAGTTTTACCCTGGGATAACACCACAGAGCTAAATGGCACCATTTCTGATTCACAGCAGCGTAAGTAAAAACAAATCCAGGTAAAACTGTTCTTTAAGAAACATAACAGACTTTCCTTCCTTTTCTCCTTTTGTAAACAAAGTAAAATAAACACAACAACCTTTGACTCTGATCAATCACTAAAGGACTAATGGCTATCTGAAATCCAACCAGGATTCCCTTAGTGCTCAGTGTTTGGTACAGCTAATGCAGGAAGCAGCAGAGATGTTGGACATCCGACTTGTTTTGTTGGAGCAGAAACTGCTCCAGAATAATTTAAAATAATATCTTAAGTGAGAAAGTAATGGATGGATAGGTCTGTTTCTTTGCTGGTACTAGCAACACTAACACTGTTTTGGAGAAAGCTCGTGCTGCCTGCCATCCCCAGGGACCTGCAAGCCCACCTGCTCTCCATGCATCCAGCTGACTTGTGAGGGTCCTTTCCAGTCTATCCCTGACCATGCACTTCCCGAAGAGTGTTCCTGGCAGGTCACAGCACTGCTGCTAGGACACGAGAAATTTGGCATAACGTCCAAATGCATGATGATATGGGTTGGAATTAAATTGATTAACTGTTTCATTTCAGTACAATGTTCAGGACTCTTCTGTGTAGGAGAGAAATTGCTGTAGTCTGTACTGATTCAGCTGGACCTGAGCTTTAAACTCTGGGCCAGATGTTGGTACCAGCTGATGTAAGCAATGTGGAGCAAAAGCTGCTGGAATGCAAGAGTCTGAACATGAATTGCAAACTGAAGACATACCAATGAATGGCTTCGGCAATAACTTTTGGCTACAGATACCTAGGGTCCATCTGTGCTAGGAAAATGGTCAGCTGCTGACAACTGTCGTTAACAGGAGTGCAACAATGGCAGGGAACTCTCCAGGGCAGGATCAAATGCAGGCATTAGGGGGAAGCTTTCCCTGCTGTTGCCCTGAATGTACCTTTTCTGCAGATAAGGGGCTTCACTTGCTGTGGTGCCTTGCCAAGGGTACATTTACCATATTGTGAAAAAGATCTGTGCTAAAGGGTRAAGCAGATGGAAGTGTGCACAAAGTTAATGACCTTGGAGAAAGCATCACCAAGCAGAAGCAGGTCTGCATTTTGAAATGACCCCTTGGGAAACACTGGTCAAAGCTAGATTCTTGGACAAATTTGAGAAGCTGCTGCCTGTGTCTGCGGGGACAAATGGTTGTGACAGTCTACGGAGTAAACAGCTGTTTCAGAAGGAGTGGAAGAAGCGCAATCTGGAGAATGTAAGCAGAGGCAACCGTTGTCAGCTGGGTGGATGGGGCCGATGGATTATAAACTGAAGCTTATAAACACTTTGGGCAAACTTCTGTACTTGCTTCTGGTCTGTGGATGTTCCCATCCCTGTGACAGATCTCTGCTGTACATCCTGTGCAATTCTCATTGACATTGAGGAAGATCAGTTTGGAATAATGTAAGTCAGATCTCAAAATGTAACTGATCCACAGTGCAGGTAACATACCTTATTACCTGGATCAAGAAGGGTCCATGCAGTGTCGCTGGCTGTGTGTTCTTGTTGGGAGATGTGTAAATGAACTTTAAATGTTCACAAAGCTATTCATAGTCTAATAACTAAAGGAGAGGAGGAAGACCTATTATAATGAATTTTACTGTCTTAAGCACAGAAGGTCTCCCAGCACCTTGAGAAAAATATTTGAGTTGTATTTAAAATAATTAGACAACTTGCCCAAATACGGGGATGAGTGGGAGCAAAGCCAAGAAAGCTTCACTGGCTCATTTTCAAGCATATGGAACAATTAATAATGGACTGAAACTGCAAAATTAGAGCTGAATATCGGAAGTTTTGGATAGTGTGCATTGGTTCAAGATGAACAGCACTTGAACACCACAGTGACAGGTACATACAAGGATCTAATAATGCATACATTACAGAGATTTAAAAGTGTAGAAGTCTGCTGATGCATAGGAGAAATAAGTGAATTCAGCTGTTACTTTTATTGGCTGTGAACACTTCACTAGAGAGGCTTCATTACCTAGCAAGAGCTGGCATGGAAGCCTCATATTCTTATTGGCTGTGAACATTTTCCATACAATTGGGACTTGTAATGTCAAAGCAACAGAACTGTTTTGGACTCTTGACTCAAGGATTGTGGCCTCCAGGTCATAAATTTTGTAATTTCATAGCTCACTTGGAAAATCCCATTCCTCTCTCCCCCCAGCAAAGTTTGCTGGGAGTTCAAGTGGGCCATTTACGCTCTTCAGAAGAAGGGATGTTGAATGATTAGCTTTTCTTGGTATGCATGGGTTGTGTTGTTCATATCGGGGTCCTGGGCAGAGCTCCATGGCACATGCAAAAGACTTCTGTTCCCTTGGTCTTTATGGACCTGTCCTTTCAAGGCCAGCATTTCTGATGTATGCACACTCACTTTTGATGTCAGATAGCCCACTAAGCTAGTGTCTCTTCTGGCCTCATGCTGCAAATTGTTACCTGTAACTGCCCTTGCTAACTTCAGGGGAAGCAGTTTCATCAGTGTGACTRTGTGTGCTTGAATAAAAATCTGGGGGAGGGGAGCCTTCCTTTGTTCTCCTTTAAAAATACCAACTGTAAAGGTTAAAGCTCTTGCTTTAACCAAAGAATCAAATATAAGTTCGTATATGATATTAAATCTAAAGATCACAGAATTGGGTGGGTGTGTGGGAACTGGGGAAAAAGCCTTGTTTGAGTTTGGTATGCGTTATGCACAAATTCTCRCTTTCTTGTAATGTCTTGTATGCTTCATGGCCAAAGAAAGCATGGCAATTGCAGCTAATCTGGTCCCACTGTAAAGGGTTCATAAACTTGCACAGGGTATCTGTGAAGTCGAGTCAGAGGGGCAGGAACTGACTGTCCCGTATAATCTAGCTATTTTGCTTTGATAACATCTTCTGCAGCTAAGCAACTACTGGCATCATGTGCCGTTTTTATTTTCTGTGCGATCAGGCATGCGTTTCCCYTGTAGAAGCTTGGATATGTAGCTTTTTAAAAGCAGTTTGGCGTTTTTATTTGCTAGACCTGCTGTTTCCCTGGTTTACCATAGTGGCTCAGGTACAGGCCACAGTATCTGCTCTAGGATGGGCATATAGAAAAATGCATTTCTCTGTTTTATTTTTATAGAAGAAACAGAAAGCCTGGGAATAATTTTTTTTCTGATTTTAGCTAGCTATAAAGGGTATCTCGAGGTCCCTCCCAGAGGTTCATCCTTGTTATGATGGGGGAACGAACATTSCTCCAAAGTGCTTAGTTCTGTCTGATGTTAGACACGACTGGAGTGGAGAAGTGGAAGTGGAGAAGAAAGGAATAAGCAAGAGCTTATTTTTCAAGCACACAGTGAAATGCTTTCCCCTCTGAGCAAGACAAAATAGGAACCTGTGAATTCCTCCCAAGGCTCCTTCCTAATGTGGCATAGCTAAATGTTACCCCCTATTGAGAGCTACGTCTGAGTGTCACTGTCAAGCCCTAAGGAAACAAATTCAGAAAAACCAAGACATATCGGCCTGGTTTTTGTGCCTCCAGATTATAATGTTAATTGCCTGATTTAATGCAACACAAGTTAAGAATTTCATCTGGAGACAGTTCTGCTGTCCTCAGTCTGTGTCTTAGATTTCTATTCCTTTTCTGAAATAAAGTATTATCTATAACTTTGAATTTTTTGGATTGTCAGTTTGTTGTAGATCAAACAAAATAAGTTTTAAATGCAGGATTTTTAACATAYGTGTCTTATGCCTTATTAATGCAATCAGCCAGCTAGGAAAAATATGTCAGACATAACAAACTTTCAGAGTATTCTTTCTTCCTCTCCTCCTTCAGAAAATATAGGTTATGCTTATGAAGATTAACTGCTTGCTTTGTAAACTGGAGTGATCTATTTTTATGCAGGTGAGGTRAAGTATGGACAGGAACTGTTTATGCCTTTTAAGTCCTCCAGGGCCTGATTCTGTCAGGTTCAGAGCAATATTGCCCCACAAAGCCTGAGCCTGGCACAGGCAGAGCCCAGGACATCAGGGGGTGAAGCCAGGTAAGAGCGTGGGGCCAGGAAGGAGCTTTGGCTGGTCTGTAGGTYCATGGCACGTTGTGCGGTGGACACACGGCCTTCCCAAACCTGTTCTTGCCCTCCACACAGGCAGGAGGGTTGCAAGGACAGCCGACAAATCCCACAGGCAGCACAAAATCATTCACGCTTTGGGGTGATACCCGTCGGGGAGGAGAGGGAACACATCTCTGACTCTACGCTGGCTCTCTTTTCTCCAGCTGCCTTTTTGTAGCGTGAGCCAGAGCAAACTCTTGATAAATAATAATTAACCGATTTCCTTTTTATTCTATTGGATGTTTTTAACCTTTGCACAGAAGGTATTGAGACTTGACTGTGCATCTTCCTAACCGAGTGTGCTGAGAACTTTCAGGATGGAGCCCACACTAAAATATTTCCTCTCTCTGGTTGCATTGCTGCATGACATGGTTCTGCACCAGCACGGAGTTTGAAGATGTGGCTGACAGACTGACAGGTAAGAGGAAGAAACGCAATTGCTACTTCAGTTCGTCTGGTTACTTCTGTAGTTAGTCCTTGCTGGAGTGGTATTTTCAATGTGTGCTAACCCAGACCTATTTTTTAAGTGCAGAAGAAGTGAGGACCTGATTTACTTCTTTTGACAGGTAGTAGCTTAAAACACACCCACCCACCCTAAAACTGTKTATTAATTGGGTTTTACATGCTGAATACCTAAGCCTTGTTTGCAGTGGGAGGTGTGAGGATTTGCAATTTGCAAAACTTGTAGGTGGTGATTAGTTTGTTAAATCCTATTCAAAACCAGCCTGGCTTATTTCTCAGCTGTGAGAGAGATCTTTAGGCAAATGTCCTAATACATTTGCCATATGAACAGTTTGCAGGTCAGTGACTGTACATTCAAAAGTGTTTTACTCAGCGATAAAATCTTCATCACGGTTTCATTACCATAAACACGTGGTGACAAAAGTACTTCAGAGCTTTGCACTACACGTTGGCTTTATATTAATTCTTAATTACAATTCTCCTGGGGTTACCCACAATGACTCAAGGTCTTGCACTAATTGAACAGKAGGAAAAAATAAAATTAATGGACTGCAAAGGTCAGTATGTGGCTTCTGACTCACATAATAACTTATTGTAAATACATGAGAGTGGCTGTACAAGGCTGCTACCTGTGTAGTCAGATGGCAGCTTATAAAGATCTGGCACCTGGGGTCTACTGCCTGTTTTCATTTAAAAAAAAMCCCTTATTAGTGCTTTGGGCGTTCACGGTATCCTTAATTTCTCCTGCTTTCCTTCTATGACATATTGCACCTTTTGTGATTTTTGGTCTTTGTATTTCTGGTCTTGCTTAAGAAAACGTATACTGTGCTTGATCAAAGGTCCTTCTAACCCAGTGCTGTGTTCCCAGTAGCAAATGCTTAAATTAGAAGAAACTGAGCAATAGCGGTGTATTTKTTCTCAGTAATCTGTCCTGACTTCCAATTCAAATTTGCTAGAGGCTGCTGGAAGTGTTATGTGTCTGGCAATGCTTGTGACATGGATGCTGTTGGGCTATTCTGGATTGCAAGGGCCTGACCTCTGTGGCATACAAGAGCCCTTCCAGCCCTTGGGGCCCATCATCACAGTCTTGCTGCGGGATGGATGAGGCTTGCTGTAAGTACACTGTAGAGTRGTTCTGCGTATTAACAGGGGCCACTGGGATTTCCAGATGTTGATCAAGCAGAGAAATCCACACAGGAGAGAGAGAGACATTATAAAATGTCCCAGCTGTGGGAAATGCATTTCTTGTTCTTTTGGATTTTTTCCAGACTACAGTGATTGAGTTACAAAACAGAAATCTCTAGAAAACTAGATTCAGACATTAAAAAATGTTTTTTTTTCAGATTGTTCTGTCATTTCCCAACAATGTTCCAAGAGCTGCTCTTGAAAACACTGAGAAGAAAAAATATTAATTTCAAAGCTTAATAGGGAGATTGACTGGGATATCAGATTGGCAGAAACAAAATCTGGACCTGATACATTTCCTAGATCTCTACTGAAATAATTTACTAATGCCAGCTGTGGCGGTGACTATTTGTCCACTGGAATGAAACCAGGCATTAGATACTAATGCCTCCTAGTCACTAATGACCTGTTCAAGAATTGAACCAGTGATTTACAGGTTAATGATCTTGAATCCTATTACCAATGTATACGGGACTAATTGAGAATTGTGGAGCAAGGGGGACTGAGCTACATAGTAACACTTGTAAAACAGTAAGAAGCATTTTTCTTACATATGAATTGCCTTTGAAATGTTCAAAAGTGATTGTACAAACTTAGGATCCTAATTCTACCCTTGGTCTCCTCAGTACCAGGAGAATTTTTTTTTTCCAAGCACCCAAAAGTATCATCTGGGGTCAATAAATGAACAGAATCATGATCAACTAAGCCACACTTGTTCTAAGTCCCTAACCATAAGCTTTGAAAGTTGCTTTTGAACACCCACAGTGCCTGTGCAACCAATAATTCCAGTGTGACTTGTGTTCCTACAAAATTCCATCTGTTGGTAGAAAATCTAGGGTCATGTCTCTGATTTAACCCCTATTCAGCAGTGTGAGCCATAGCTTGAATGAAAATTGTRCCTTTGAAGTGATGAATAGAACAATATATCACAAACTCATTCCACCGTACCTATATGGCTTTGCTTGTTCTTACAATGAATGGTTTCCATATCCTGGATCTCCAGTTCCTGTACCTGAAAGCTATGAAAGATGGCATTTGGGTGAGAATGTGCTCTTGCCCTACATGTTAAGGTGAGACCCTTACTGCTGCTAGTACGTTCTTAGGTGTAGAAATTTGTAAATCAAATCTATCAGTATACAGAGTGTGAACAAGACTCTGCATATGTAAAGGCACCAGAATAAATGTCAAAGTACAAAAGATTGAGAAAAGCAAGATGAAATAGAAGAAGGATGTAAATAAAAGCAAGGGCAAGTGTTGGAAGCCGTGATGATTGCTCCAGGATCACAGACCTCATCACAGATATGGAGTCACACTGGTGCCAAACAACTCATGCTGGACATGAGCCTTCTTTGGCAAGAGAGATTTTGAAGGCTCCRAAGCTCAGGGCGTCTCATCAGCACTCAGGATGAACCCAGAAGACTGGATGAGGACTTGTTAGTTGGTGTCCCTCACCCTCTTTGTCACCATAAGTCATCCTGAAGAGGTTACTTGGATGCACACATCTCAGTGCTTATAACCGTAGAAGAATGAGAAAAGTTTGAGAGAATGGGTGTGAGGGAAGGAAATCTGTTTCTTCGAAAATAAAAGTCTACTTCCCCCTCTGTATGACTTTGCCTTGAGTTTTGCTGCTTTATCTGCTATATAGGAACCTTACCGAGGTACCTGAGCCTGCTACAGTACTTGCTATAGCTGCTTTTACAAACCCCATGTTGTTATCCCAGTCCTGGAGGCACCTGGTGTTTATAAAGGGAATCTGCAGCAAAGCAGAAAACTCTGGCACAGCCCTAGCCAGCAGGTTGTCCTCCTCTACAATGCTGTGAAACGGATAATAAATGGCCAGTAGATTATTGATCCACTATTAGCAAAGTTATGTGGTCAAGTTAACTAATTTCAAACYCAAACTAATCATGTATTGCTGCCAGTTGTGGAATGGCCTTGTCAAGGTGTTATACTAGCTTATTTCTTGCCTTGTAACGCACCTCTTTGACCAAACTTTTGACACTTTGTATAGACAAGAAATAAATTAAAGCTTTAGAGATAAAGCATATATACAGCTTTTTTTATTTTGTACAAATGCAGACCTAACATTATGAAAGGGACTGCTAAATTATGGTACTGAGGTTTTATGATATGTAATTATAGGTCCAAAGATATTTTGTGTGGAAGGAAAAAGCTTACTGTACACTATTAAATTGTTTTATGTCCAGAGATGACTGACACAATGCATTATGGGGCTAGAATAAGCATAATTGTCCAGGAAGAAATAATTGAAAATAATCCTTTAGATGTCAAAATAAACCTATACATCATSTGAGACTGTCAGCAGTTATTACATATCTTTGGTTGTATAGACAAGCTTCCTTGAGGGCTCATAATTTATGCTTCCAGGTAAAGAAAAATACCGTTAGTTATTTAGCTAGGACTTCTGTTTCAGCATGTCCATGTGGGTACCGCTGGACCACTTGAGCTTCAAGTGGCCAGACATTTTGCTATTACCCTGCTGGGGTAACTGGACCCTGTGAACCACGGGGAGCCGGGACACCCCCTGAGTCCCCTGCTCCGCTGGCCCCGGGTTGCTCCCACTGTCTCAGCAGCGCTGTGGGCTGGGTGGGAGCAGCCGGCGTTGCTCCCTTTCCCCTTGGGAAAGACGTGCTAGCGCCTAGGGCAGCATGATCATGTGTGCATTGGCTGCAGCCCCGCGGAGCTGGCGTGCACAGCCTCCCTTCCCTGCAAGGACCATGTGTGTCTGCTCTGCGGGATGTGAAAAATACTCTTCAAACGTGAGAAGTAACAGATCTGGCTTTGGGCCCACTCACAGCTCGGGATGGAGGTGCAGGGTTGCATCTTCAGAGAGCATGTTTAATTAATGTTGTCTCTTAACTGAAAAGAAATCCATAAATGTGTGACTATCTTGATCTTTTTGAAAGCTGAGAGTCTTTGAATGAGGATAGTCACAGAATCATAGAATCATGGGATGGTTTGGGTTGGAAGGGATCTTAAAGATCATCTAGTTCCAACCCCCCTGCCGTGGGCAGGGACATCTTCCGCTAGACCAGGTTGCTCAAAGCCCCATCCAACCTGGCCTTGAACACTTCCAGGGATGGGCATCCACAGCTTCTCTGGACAACCTGTTCCAGTGCCTCACCACCCTCACAGTGAAGAATTTCTTCCTTATATCTAGTCTAAATCTACCCTCTTTGAATTTAAAGCCATTACCTGTTGTCCTATGACTACATACCCTTGTAAAAAGTCCCTCTCCAGCTTTCTTGTAGGGCCCGTTCAGGTACTGGAAGGCTGCTATAAGGTCTCCTGGAGCCTTCTCTTCTCCAGGCTGAACAACCCMAACTCTCTCAGCCTGTCTTCTTCGGAGAGGTGCTCCAGCCCTCTGATCATCTTTGTGGCCTTCCTCTGGACCCGCTCCAAAAGATCCATGTCCTTCTTATGCTGAGGGCCCCAGAGCTGAACACAGTACTGCAGGTGGGGTCTCACCAGAGCAGAGTAGAGGGGCAGAATCACCTCCCTCGACCTGCTGGTCATGTTTCTTTTGATGCAGCCCAGGATACAGTTGGCCTTCTGGGCTGCAGGTGCACATTGCCAAGTCATGTTGAGCTTCTCATCAACCAACACCCCCAAGTCCTTCTCCGCAGGGCTGCTCTCAATCCATTCTCCGCCCAGCCTGTATTTGAGCTTGGGATTGCCCCGACCCATATGCAGGACCTTGCACTTGGCCTTGTCGAACTTCATGAGGTTTGCAGGGGCCTACCTCTCAAGCCTGTCAAGGTCCCTCTGGATGCATCCCTTCCCTCCAGTGTGCTGACTGCACCACACAGCTTGGTGTCGTTGGCAAACTTGCTGAGGCTGCACTCAATCCCACTGTCCATGTCACTGACAAAGAWGTTAAACAGCRCCGGTCCCARTACYGACCCCTRAGGAATGCCACTTGTCACTGGTCTCCACTTGGACATCGAGCCGTTGACTGCAACTCTTTGAGTGTGACCATCCAGCCAATTCCTTATACACCGAGCGGTCCATCTGTCAAATCCATGTCTCTCCAATTTAGAGACAAGGATGTCATGTGGAACAGTGTCAAATGCTTTGCACAAGTCCAGGTAGATGACGTCAGTTGCTCTTCCCTTATCCATCAATGCTGTGACCCCGTCGTAGAAGGCCACCAAATTTGTCAGGCACAATTTGCCCTTAGTGAAGCCATGCTGGCTGTCACCAATTACTTCCTTATTTTCCATGTGCCTTAGCATAGTTTCCAGGAGGATCTGCTCCATGATCTTCCCAGGCACAGAGGTGAGGCTGACTGGCCTGTAGTCCCCTGGGTCTTCCTTTTTTCCCTTTTTAAAAATGGGGGTTATGTTTCCCCTTTTCCAGTCAGTGGGAACTTCACCAGACTGCCATGAGTTCTGAAATATGATGGATAGTGGCTCAGCAACTTCATCCACCAGTTCCTTCAGGACACGCAGATGGATCCCATCAGGTCCCATGGACTTGTGCACCTTCAGGTTCCTTAGATGGTTTTGAACCTGATCTTTTCCTACGGTGGGCGGTTCTTCATTCTCCCAGTCCCTGCCTTTGCCTTCTGCATCTTGGGCAGTGCRGCTTGAGCATCTGCTGGTGAAGACYGAGGCAAAAAAGTCATTGAGCACCTCAGCCTGCTCTCCTGAAGTCCAGGGTAGCGAGCTTGCTGTGCGCCCTACTCGGTGCCCTAAGGATCTGGAACTTCACCACTTCATGGTCACTGCAGTCAAGGCTGTCCTTGAGCTAGCTTCACATTCCCCACCAGCCCCTCCTTGTTGGTGAGAACAAGGCCCAGCATAACATCTCTCCTCGTTGGCTCCTCTACCACTTGGAGAAGGAAGTTATCATTGACGCATTCTAGGAACCTCTGGAATTGTTTATGCCCTGTTGTGTTGTCCCCCCAACAGATATTGGGGTGCTTCAAGTCCCCCATGAGGACCAGGGCTTGTGAACATGAGACTGCTCCTGTCTGYCTATAGAGGGCCTCATCCACTCGGTCTTCCTGGTTGGGTGGCCTGTAGCAGACCCCACCATAATGTCACCTGTCCCTGCCCTCCCTTTAATCCTGACCCATGAGCTCTTGGTCGGCTCCTCATCCATCCCCAGGCAGAGCTCCACRTACTCCAGCTGGTCATTGGCATAGAGGGCGACACCCCCTCCTCGTCTCCCCTGCCTGTCCTTCCTAAAGAGCCTGTATCCTTCCATTCCATCACTCCAGTCCTAGAAGCCATCCCACCACGTCTCCGTGATGCCAATAAGATAGCCCTGCAGGCGTGCACACGTCTCTAACTCCTCTTGTTTATTCCCCATGCTACATGTGTTTGCATAGAGGCATTTAAGTCGGGCCCYSGATGAAGCTGATTTACTGGCTGGAGTGGCTGGAATTCCTTTGTGCCTCTCTTCAGGCGCTCTCCTGCTGACCTGTGATCCTTCTCCAGGCTCGGGGCAGCTATTGCTGACACTGGCATCAAACTGGTAGGAGTGGGATGGATTGAGGTTCCCCGACCCCGGCAACTTTAGTTTAAAGCCCCCTTCACCAGCCTGGCAAGCCTGTGCCCGAAGATGCTCTTCCCCTTCTCTGACAGATGGACCCCATCAGCCCCCAGTAGACCAGGTTTTTCAAAGTGAGTCCCATGGTCTAAGTAGCCAAAGGCCTGGCYRTGGCACCAGTCCTGTAACCATTTGCTGACTCGCCAGATTCGACTGGCCCTTTCAAACCCTTTGTCTTTGACTGGGAGGATTGATGAAAAAACCATCTGCGCTCCAGAGTCCCTTACCGCCGCACCCAGGGCTCTGTAATCCTTCTTGATAGTCCTCAGACTGCTSCTGGCTGTATCACTGGTGCCCACGTGAAACAGCAGCAGTRGATAATAGCCAGCGGACCGTACGAGGCTTGGTAGCCTCTCGGTGTCATCCCTGATACGAGCCCCTGGTAAGCAGCACACCTCTCTAGAGAGTCCGTCCGGTCAGCAAATGGGTGCCTCCGAACCTCTCAGAAGTGAGTCGCCTACTACTATCACCCGTCGCCTTTTCTTAGTTGCGCTGGTTGTTATACAGGGAGCAGATCGCCGTGCTCACCTCCAGCGTCTCGCCTGGTGTGACGGGACTTTCCTCTTCAGCCTGCAGAGCGGTGAAGCGGTTCTGCAAGGGCACCGCAGGCTTCGGGGGAAGTCTCTTCCTCCTGCAGGTCCCTGCCGTTGCAACCGTCCATTCTTCTGCACTGTTGGCCCCCCTCCCCTCTGTTTGTGCCGGTGGGGGAATTTTTGGCTGTTTGGCCGTGGGCTGCGGGTCCACTGCAGACTGCGCTTGGAACCAGCTATCTAACTCTTTCCCCGCCTCCCTGCTGTTCCACGGCCTTCTCACCGCCTCCTGCAGCTCAGCCACTGCTGCAGCAGGTCCTCCCCGGGCACACTTGTGCAGGCAGGTCTGCGGCTCGTCCCTGCCCCGGGGGAGAGGTCTGGGCACCTCCTGCAGTCTGGGGTCTGCCCTGCAGCCTCTCCTTCAGCAGCTCCCTCTGGGCGGAGGCATCGGCCACCCCTGGGGTAGGTGGTGCAGACCCCCCGCCGGAGCCGCAGCCTTTGCTCTCCGACGAGGGCCCGCCATTCTGCCTTGAGGGTCAGGTAGGATGGGTGCCCTTGCCCTGTGCAGATGGTCACAGAACGGTGCCCGGTTGCTGCATTATGTGTACTTCAGGTCTCCCACTCGGCCCGTGGAATGYCCCTCCTTCGAAGAGGTGCCCTCCCTGCGCGCCCTCCTGCCACGCCAGGCCCTGTTTGCCCGCCCTGTTGGCCGGGCTCCTGGTCGCCAGCGCTCCCCAGGGCTGCCTTTTGTGGGAGTGGGGGGTGGCCGCCATTGCTCCTGTCCCTGCCCATGCCTTGTCAGCCGCCCTCGTGAGAGCTGCCGGCTCCCGGCGGGTCTCTGCGCTCCCCGGGGGTTTCCCCGKCTCAGGAAACCCCCCCATGCACTGCGATCCCCGCCTCCACTCTGGGACGTGCCTGCACCGGAGCTGATCGCCTCTGCGAGTGACCGTTGGTGGCGGTTACACCACGTTTAAATCTGTCATGGGTTTTGCATATGGGTTGTGTTAATTACTTCAGTCAGCTTGGTGGTAAATTAGCAAAGTTTGTTTTRTTTGTGAATAACAATAGCAATGTACCACACAGGAACACCGTGAGAGTTAATTAACATTGGGTAACCAATTTGATATTCCTTGGATAAAAGCTCTGTACAAGCTGATTATTCTTGCTCTTCAGGAGAGGCTGTGGTACCTTTGCTCACACGCAGCGGTGACTTACTTCACAAGAAAGTCCAGTARAGCTCATTGAACTTCCTTCAGCAGCACTGACATACACTAATCATGAGCTAGCCCTCCCTTCTCCTATGTTACCAGTGATTAATACATATTTAGTACCATGGCAGTGAAGAAAAATCATACTCATTTTGTTTGTAAGTGTGTGGCTGTATAGTTAAAATATAGAATAGTGTAAAGTTAATTGAAACTATAATCCATATCTGTATATGAATGCTTGTCCTGGTTTCGGGATAGAGTTAAATTTCTTCCTAGTGCTATGTTTTGGATTTAGTGTGAGAAGAATGTTGATAACACACTAATGTTTTTAGTTGTTGCTAGGTAATCTACTARTCAAGGACTCTTCAGCTTCCCATGCTCTGCCAGGTGCACAAGAGGCTGGGAGGGAGCATAGCCGGGACAGCCAGCCCAGCTGGCCAATGGGGTATTCCATACCATGTGACGTCATGCCCAGTATATGAATGGGGGGAGGTCCAGGAAGYGGCGATCATTTTGTCCATTTCTCGGCAGGTGGTGAGCAATTGCATTGTGCATCACTCATTTTGTATATTGTATCATTATTATATTATTATCATTGTTATTATTATTATTCCTTCCTTTTCTGTCTTTATCTCAATCTGCGAATTTTTTTTTTCAATTCTCTCCGCGTCCCACTGAGTTGGGGGGAGTGAGCGAGYGGCTGTGTGGTGTTTGCCTGCCGGGTTAAGCCACTACAATGCTRCTGTAAAAAGCACGTTCCACTTTAAACTGCAAACCACATATAGACTATATATAATACTGCTAAGCTGTATGGTAGATAGAGAGTTCTGCAGCCAGAATAATAATTATTCTCTCAGTGAGGATCATGGCTACACAAGCTGGAGGAGAAGAAGGAGAAGGAGAAGGAGAAGGAGAAGGAGAAGGAGAAGAAGGAGGAGAAGGAGAAGGAGAAGGAGAAGGAGAAGAAGGAGGAGAAGGAGAAGGAGAAGGAGAAGGAGAAGGAGAAGGAGAAGGAGAAGGAGAAGGAGGAGAAGGCCAGCAGTGGAAGAGGGCATAGTTTGCTGGAAATGCTTTTTAAGAATTGGTTCAGCATCTGCTGGTGATTTTAATAGTTGGTTCTGCTAAGTGAGGTAGAATTACACACCTTTCTGTAGATGTGTGTTTACTTATATAAATACATGCATGGGATGCAGTCTGTAAAAACTGTGCTTTATRTCATAGTTATACCAGCAAGAGAAAAGGAGGCATGTCTGTGCTTACTTGAATGTCCAGGAGTGATGATAGGATTTTTGAGAACATCTGGATGAAGGGAATAATAATGAAAGCATAAGGGTGACTCATGAAGAGCTTTACAGGAAATGATTGATTGGATCAGGTGGGGAAGTATGTGAAGTGTGTTTAACAGCGTGAGAAACATTCAAAGAGCAACGCTGGTAATGGTGAGAGCCAGAGAATAAAAGTCCCCTTGAAAAAGCAGCTGGCTGGATGCACGCTACCTAATTATGTGTTTGGAAATCTTGCAAATCTTCATGTACTTGTTTTGTTTAAAGTGGACAGAACTATTAATATATCAGGAATCAAAATCAGAAGGGATCTGGGGGAAAGCTATCCCCAAAAGTTAGGATTCATAATCTTAAGGGAAAGAAGATAAAGAAGCAGCCCACCATTCAGCTTTGCCGATGTGAAGAAAAGAGGATGTGTAACAAGAAACTTGTGACTGCATTAGAACTTCCTAAAGATCCAAGAGTCAAAAAAAATACAAAAAAATGCAACAAATATTTCTGATGATAAATATTGCACGGCTTATGGCCAAAATAAGAGAACAGCATGAGATACAGTACAGAAGTACAGATAACAAGGAATATAAGAAAAAAATCTATATATCTATTAGAACAATAATCTGACAGGGACTTCAAGCATTTTGGAAAATGGGCTTAAAACTGAAATTAATCTTGTTAAAATCATATGTAGGTGGTTAAAAATTGCTGAAGTGGAATTTAATAAAGACCAATCCAAAGACTTTATTTTAGGAAAGAAAAATCCAGTACAGAGTGGAGGAAAGTGGTTACTCCGCAGTGCTGTGCAAAAAGATCTGGTGGTGGTGGTGGATCATAGACTGAAGACGGGTCAACAATGTAATGTTGCTGTAAAAAATACTGATGTCTCTCCTGAATGCATTTACATRTTCTAGGTGAGACATGGCATTAAGTAATCTCTTTTACTTCACATTTACAAAATCTATGTTGGAGTACTGTTTTGGATGTCACATTTTAAGAAAAATGCACACTAACTTGAAAGAGGCTCAACAGAGGGAAATGTGACCTATGAGAAAAAGCTGGAGGAATCGTCTTGTCTAGAAAAGAGAAGGAAAGTGAGGAACAGGACTGGAGTCTTCAACCATATTGAAGGTTTAAGGAGGCTGGTGATCAATGGTTCTCCATGTCCGTGGAGGGTAGGATGATAAGTAATCAGCTTAATTTGTAGCGAGGGAGATTTAGGTTAGATATTAGGAGAAACTTTCTAACTGTAAAGATAGTTAAGCACTGGAACAGATTGCCTCGGGATTCCGTGTGRTCCCAGGCACTGTCAGTTTTTAAGAAAGATCTAGTATGTCAGAGATGGTCTGAGGCTGACTGAGCTTGTCTGAAACCTGGAGGAGCTGATGGCCCCTTAAAATTCCTCCCTTTCCTACAGTACTGTTATATATATTATGTAAATAATGTAATATATAACGAGTAAACCCTCTCATAAAAGTTGATGGCTTTGCATCTTATTAGCCATCATGTTCAGAAGAGCTTTTTAAAATCTTACAGTCAAGGCCTTCACAGGAWGGGGAAAGACACATGCAGTGAGTTTCAGGTGTTTGGGAGGTACCTGGGAAGTCTGAATCTGAACAGCTCACTGCGTAGYATTGTTTCACCAAGTTGAGTCTCTTCATGTTACCTTTGCAGAAATTAAAATGTAGTGAAGCACTGATGCTTCATCCATGTGACTTTCTACCTACTAATGTGTGCTTTACTGCAGTGCTGTGCTTGGCAGAAGTAACTAGGAAGTGTCATGCACCATTGCTGGGTAATATCTTTTATTTTCCTTAAAGTAATTGCATACTGCCTGTGGGAAGCAGGGCAATAGAGCCAAGATGAATAAAAAACTCCTGCAGTCTTAACTGAGGGCTTGATCCTGCAATCTACTGTTTGGAAGCCAACTATAAAGTGAAGATTTTTTCAGATGCACAGAAAGGAAAAGAGTACGTAATTTAGATAATTTCTTCCTAGATGAGATGGAGTAAGGAATCTGAAAGGATGACAAAACCTGATATCTCTCCAGCTTGGTAAATTCTTAATGAAAGATGATTTAGCCATACTTAGATTAAAAGCAGCTATATTTAGATTAAAAGCAGTTTCCTTTATGGTAGTTTTAGGAACATGTGGTCATAGAATCATCAAGTAGTGGAACAGTACAGGCTGGGAGGTACCTATTCTAGTCCAAGCCCCTGCTCACAGCAGGTCCAGGACCTTGTCCAGTCAAGCTGTGAATATCTCCGAACACAGGGATTCCACAACCTCTCTGGGCAGCCTGCTCTGATAATTGACCACCCTTATGATCAAAATGTTTTCCTGATGTCTAATTGGAATTTCCTATGTTGCAGCTTATGACTGTTACCTTTAGTGCTTTTGCTGTCAGCCTCAGCCTCTGAGAATTGTCTGCCTCTGTCTTCTCCACACCCTCCTATTAGGTATTTCTTTTTAAGGCAACAACAATATCCCCTCTGAGCCTTCTCTTCTCCAGCCTGAATGAACCCACTTTCCTCACAGGGCAAGAGCTCCAGCCCTTCACTGGACTTGCTCCAGATTATGCTTTCTTGTACAAATCTGGTCATAATAATCCAGATATGATCTCGTGAGTGCTGAGTAGAGGGGATGACCCTTTTGATCTGCCCAGGAGGCCGTTGGCTTTTTTTGCTGCAAGGGCGCATTGCTGTCACATGTTGTTGTCCGGGAAGACCCCCAAGTACTTTTCTGCAAGCTACTTTCCAGCCAGTCAGCACCACACCCGCACTGTTTTGTGATTGTTGTGTCCCAGGTGCAATTTTAAAGGCAGGTGCTAGATTTGAAATTCCATGTCAAGGAGCTCTGAGGCTGTGTTTACACTAGTAAAATAAAATTAACCTTGCCACAGGCCTGAACGTTGATACCTCAYTGTGGACACTGTTAATTTATTAGCATAATCCCTGGCATGATTGTGGCCTTGTCTACTAGYGTGATAAATCTTGGGCATGGTCTGGTGTTTGTCACAGATCAACATCCATTCCCAGTGTTCACCTTGTATCAGAAGTTAAAGAATTGAGTTGTATGTGCCTGATCTGTACCTGGTGGCCTCAGTGCAGACACTGCTCCTCAGTTCATATTGTTTATTAGTTTAAATGCACCTTAAGAGTCCATTCTACTTTTGTGAGAAGGCTCCTTCACCTGCTGGTGGATGAATTGTGTGCGTAATGAGCTTAGTACACAGTCTGGTAGGGTTTTGGCCTCCCTGTTGAATAGTTGTATGACTTCTGCTTTGATAACTCTAGCTGAATGTTAATGGTCACTTAGTAATTGAACACTCCTAAATGTATGATATTGGGGATATATTTGAATGTACAAATTAATGTCTTTGTGGCACTCTGAGGTTTAATTGTGGGACAAGGTGTGTGTCCAAGCGAGTAATTATGGGTCACTGGGGGTTGTGGGGTGTCAAGCTTAGTAAATACTGAGTAAAAACGGAAGCAAAGCTCAAAGAAACAGTTCAGGAATGTTTAACTCTGTTTAGGAGCCTTTAGGATCATTCCAGCCATGGTCTTTGCCCAGTCTAGACAGACTAGTTGAAAACAGACAAGGAGCAGAAGTCATTGTCTTTGTTGCCCTTCATCTGCTGGGTCTTAGGAGCTGAAGAAAGGAGAAACAAGAGCATGCTTTGTCCTTGCTCCATGCCGCACAGAGGAGTCATCATCTTTCTGTATGGGGCTGGTGGGTTGTTGGACAGCTGGAGCTACAGCATCACAGACATTTTGGTCCCCGAGGGCAGGTGCTGGACACTGATCCTGGCTGCGCTCAGTGTGGTAGGTGTAACAGGGAGTGTGTCTGGGGTTCATGGTTGTTTCTATTTCATCCCTGTTAACACCAGTGACTGGAAAGGAAATAGAGACATTCTTGTCTGGAGTCTATTCCCCCGCTGAGGTATCCACATGAAAGAGTCGGGATCCTTGATGTCAGGTTTTTAATTTTGCCTTATAAGCACAACTGCAAGTAAAGTTATTTATTTTTAGAATTATTAGAGACAGATGTTATGCAATATGGATGTTTAGTAATTACTGAGAGAGAAACAGAAATAATTAATCCTCTGGCTCTTTTTCTGGCTTTCATCTGGTCAATAAAGTGGGCTTTGTAAGGCAGAAGCAATAGGAACCTGCTGTGGCCACCCTCACAGTGCTTCAGGATTAGTCCCTCTGGAGTAAATAGCTGTTTCCATACAGTCCTTTCACAGTGCCCCAGTGACATCTAGAAGGCTTTTTTTTTCTGACCAGTTCTGACCATTGGGAATGGCAGGAGGGACCTGCAGCTGGAACAGCATGGTGAAAGTCCCTTGTCCATCCAGCCACTGGAGTTCCCTCCAGTGTGTATCCTTGGGCAACTTCGTTAGCCTCACTCTTGGAGTACGCTTTTACTGTGCCTTTATTGTTTTGGTGGATAGTAGCATATATCAAACAGTGCTGCTTTTGTAGGGTTATCTAACAGGGTAATGGGGAGCATTAAGCCCTGAATCTGGGCCAGCATAACCCTGCGAAACGGAGGCTGGGTGTGGACTGGATGGTGTAGACAGCTTTGCTTCTACAGGGATCGGGGAGTCATGGTAGACAACGAGTTGAACAAGAGTCAGCAACATGCCCTTGCAGTGAAGAAGGGTGCAGAACCATGTCCTGGGCTGCCTTAGTGAAAACATAGACAGCAGGTTGAGGGCCATCATCCTTTCCCTCTATTTGGGATTTATGAGTGGCACCTGGAGCACTCTGTCTGGTTTTGGGCTCCCCAGTAACCTGGAATATACCCATTCACCCCCTGCAGCTCCATTCCTCCATTACCCTCTACACATGGTCTATCTCAACTGAGAGAGCTAGTCACAGCTAAGGCTGGACCAGTGCTCACATAACAGGAGGTTCAAAAAGGCTTGTGTATTTTAAGAGTACAGGTTCCTCCGATTTTTAATGGGAGCATTGTGCTGCAAATTCCTGTGAGCCCATTTGATGATAACATCTGCGCTAACGAATGTTCAAGGCAGTCCTTGGGCAGAGACAAAGGTCTCTGTGTGTAGGCTCTGCAGGAGGAGGAGATAAAGACAGAGACACTATGTCTTATCTTCACAATTATTATCTCCATTAATAATTTTGTTCAGCTCTTGATTCACCCTGGGATTATTGGAAGAGCTTCCCTGGTGCTCTTTGAGCCCTAAATTCGCCAATACTTTCTGCACCACCAGGCCTCAAGTGTAAGTTATGAGAGAATAAAGCATATAACAAACCCCTACACAAGCCGTAGGTTTTGGGCTATTTAAAATACAGCTGGGAGGGGGGAAATCGTGCTAAATCTTTGGGGGGTACTTGCTCAAAGAGCTGGAAAGATTCAGCACAGTTTCTCTCTCTCTGTTTTATGGCTTCCTTACTCAGATGCAACAATAAAAATGTTCCACTGGATTAGCTGCGTGGCTGAACTGTGATTTCTCTGCAACACTTTTTCACACTCTGAAAGCCTAATGACAAGCAATCAAGAAAATGTTAATGGGGATGATTGCCCTCAGGGGACCCTAGGGTCCTGGGAAGTTGAAGGTTTTCATTAATTCTATAGGACTGGCTGCAAAAAATTTCGTTTCTTATCCCCAGGAAATGTCTTCGAACTGTGGTAAAATATGAATTTCCAAGTAAACTTAAAGTCTCCAGACCCTTTTACCCTCCTAGAGGGTCTTTTTTAACATATTTTTGTCTCCGGGGCTTCCTTGCCTCTTGTTGATTTCCCACAGACTTGTACTGAACGGGGATTGGGGTTAGGAGGATAATTATGCTGCTCCTCAGTGCCTACCCATCAGTTCAAGCACACTGAAGAGGAGCCGGTGACCAGGTCCCTTCTGTGCAGACCTGCAGCCACAGCACAGTCTGTGATCCCAGGGACCGGAGGTAGCTCCTTTTACCACTTGGTCATCCCAGCCATCCCAGCCACCTTGAGCAGCTAGAAGGCACGCCGTGGCTTGTTTCCCCAGGTCTTGCATCAGCCCTGGTCTCGTGAAAAGAATTATAAATGCATTGGCTGGATTTCTTCTTTTTTTTTTTTTTTTTCTTTACAGTCCTCATTGAAAATAATTGAGGAGCCTGTCATTTAAATTGCCATCAGTAAACTCGTTTCAACAGCTCATTTAATCGACAGCCTGCTTCACACATCTTGGAGTTAGTGCCTTGGCTTGTTTGCCTGCCAGACTCCAGGGCTTTGTCTAGATGAGCATCTACACCTATGCAAAAGGGGTTGTTGTCTGCTCTGGGGGCATTTTGTGGCAATGTCTAACAGGAGCTGCAAAGGTCTGGAGAAGCGGGGCCATGGCATGTGTCTGAGCCAGCAATAGTTGCCTCTTTTCTTCCATTCTGCAGGCTTGTAAGATTAATATGGGTTTCCTTAGAGATGGGGCAGCTATTTGCTATCAGTAAAAGTTAATGTACCAGGGGAATTTATAGGAAAAATGCATTTAGTTAAGAGTTCATGGCTGTTGAATCCACCCACCCATCACTCAATGTAAGTGAATTCTGGCAACAGAGGTTTTATTATTGCCATGGCTTTGACAGATGATGATGTTTGTCTAAGTAAATGCTTTCTTTCTGAGTGCCTCATTACCATTAGGAGAGGATTCAGCTGCAGAAAGGGAAGGGATTTCTTACCCTCCCAGTGGCGGCAGGTGCCGTGGAGCCGGTGAGCCTGAAGTGACCTCTGTGGTGGGGAATCGCTGAAAAGGGGAGTGGAGTTGCCCTCCTGCACCTAGCCTTGGATGTCCACTCTCAAAGGCGTCTCTCTGGCCTGCAACAAGCCACGCTCCCTATCAACTGCACGCTGAGGACCACTAATAACCTTTTGCTACATTAAACATTATTATTTTCTGTATCTGGCTGGTGGTTTTTATGAGTCTTCCAGGAAGCTCAGATACTGCAGTAGCTTCCCTGCAACACAGTGTGAGGCTGCTCTGTTATCGTAGCGGCTTGTGCTCTTCCAGCAGATGTGCTTTGTGAAAGTGGGGCTCATTTGGCTAAAGCCCTTGGCTAACAGGATGAGCATCCCTCAGGCTGTGCTACGTGTTGCTGAGTGTTGCTCCATGTTCCACCTCTCCTCTGGTGTGGGATGGACTCCTCTCTGAAAATCGGTGCAAAGCTGAAGGATGAACCCCTGTAAACTCTGCAGGGTTTGATTTGCCACTCATTGGTGTGTTGTGTTCTTCAGCTGTAGCTTGCCTGCAGGTTTTAACAGTAAATACAGCAGTACACTCACCTGGCTGAAGATTAGCAAACTGACACTTCACTGGGGTCACCCAAGAGTGGCGGAGCAGGGATGAGAGCTCCTGTCTAGACTTCAAAAGCTCTTCTCTGAACCCTGGGCCACGGTGTCTCTGAGCTGCGCAGGAATCAGCCCTTTTATCTTTTAACACAATTCTTCATGAGGACTGCCTTTCTAATTCCTTATTTCCATCCTGTAACAACCCTTGGTATCCTGATGAGATGTTCTTGCTAGGTCCGCACCAGCTGCTACCACTGACCACTCCTGCACCATCCTGTGTCCGCCTTGCTGCCTTGCACTGCTCTCCTGGCCTGATAATGAAAAGCATAATGGAAACAAGTAAATATGAACTTATGTATTATTCATTCTTTAAATAAGTTACATTAAAAGAAACATAAATCAGGAAACACATTTATATTTCAGAATTTTCGCATATACCTTTCTGTAGCCTGCTTGGTAAAGGCAAACCAATCAAATATAAGGAAAACACAGTCCTGAAAGGGAATATGGATATTTTGGATCCTGTGTGAAACACCAAAAAAAGTGAAGTTTCTACTCTGTGTTAGAGAGCATCGACCAAGAGCTGTGATTTATTTTTGCATTTGTATGTAATTACCGTGTGGTCACAGCCAATAAGATGAATAATTCCTCCACTTGTTATCTGTGCCGATGGTCAGGCAGGGTGGCTTCTGCTATCACSAAAGTGCAGATCCGCATCAAGATCCAGACCAGCAGCTTGCCTATCCACTGTTTGCATCTTGTGTTGCTGGGAGCRCACCTCAGGAAAGTCAGCCAAGGGAGTAAATGTGCCTCTGGGCTCCTTTCATGGACACTGGCCTATTTTCTGAGTTGTCCCACACCTGAATGGTTTCATAGATTACTATGCAGCACAGTGTAGGTTCAAGAGACGTAATCTGGGTGAAGGCTTTGGACTGGAGTCTCTGCACTGCTGAGGAACGGTTTTCACAGATGTTTTGCACTTGCATTTTGTCTTTGAGGATCTCAAAAAAACATTTTCGAGGGAGAGTTTAGAAAAAGCAGGGTTAAAAACAACAGCAAAGCTGTACTTTCGGTTAGAGAATTTCGTTCTCCTCCCTATGGGTTTTGTCCCCCCAGCCTGCATGCCCCTACTCTCCCTTTTCGCAGGCCTGTTGTCCTTTGGCCTCTGACRCTGCCGGTTTGCACTGCCTGAGGAGCTGACCTGTGGCGCGTGGTTGGGGGTAGCCCACCAGCTGGACTTGTGTGTTGGCTTGATCAGGGACGTGCAAGTTACTGTAAGACTCAGTAACCTCATACTGTGCTGGGGGTTGTCTTTAACCTGGGAGACACATGAGCTTGCTCACTGATCTCTGAGGAATTTAAGGATGCTCGGCTGAGCTGCAGTGTGTCTGTGCGCTGCAGGTGCCTTATTCCCTCTACTTGCATTTCAAAAAGTCATTAACGTACTCTGTGACTTAGGAACACTTTGTAGATGAGTCTACAGCCAAGAAATTGTGCAAGCTCAGCACCCTACTGCATGCACCTGAGCTGTGCGTGTGTGTGAGGGTATCACGTTGGTGCAGGGCTGTGTGTGCAGCGGAGCCATAGTCAGGACGGATCTTCGAAGTTTTGTCTCTTCCTAAACTACTGTTTTCATTGCTCTGTTTAAACTTCACTGCCATTTTTTTTACAATACTCTGACACATATATTAGTGGGGATGTGCTGTATCAGAGCTGCAAAACAGCCTGCAATTCCCCAGGTTCCTCTGTAGTTTTTTATGCCGGTGCATCCATAAAAGAGCTCCAGTCCTTCCAAGTTTGCCCCATGAGAACAGAGTAACACCTTTCTTCTGGAAATACTGTAATAAAACAAAGGGAATACAACTCTCGTATTATGAAGATCCCATGGATGGCCTTTATCATTTATCAAAAGGAAAAGGTGTTCTTGTAATATCCGTTAGAACTGTACACAGGGGAGGCTGCTTGGTGGAGCACATTAATAAAAAGTCAGAAACCTGAAAGATATGTCTTTTTGCAGATTCACAATTGTGCATTAATTTATTTTTGTAGCTTTTTCTCAATAGTCCAGTGGCTTCTGTCATGAAGCAATTTCATTAAAGCTTTGATCATAGTGTTAACATAAAGCCAAGCTTTCTGCAAAGGCTTCATTGCCCTAAAGAGTGTGTAATTGGCCAAATGTCTTGGAAAGTTTTGCTTGGTTTCTCCAGAGCACAAGTAAAAATTAATTACCCCAGCACTAGCTGCAGTGCCGTCATATGAGGGTGTCAAATCTAGTCTTTCCAAATAGCATATTCTAACAGAGCAATAGATATGAGACTTGCCATAAATGTGATTTGTGAACATCATTAATGAAGTACTAGACCTAATTGACTTCTCCTGGCTTTATGGCAGCATAAAAAAAGTTCTGCGCTACCAATGATATTTCTCTTAAACTTCTTCAGCTGAATCYCTAATTCTGCAGAGCTCTCTTAAAAGCAAGCTTTCACCAATCTTTATTTGGGAAAAAGGAAACTGACTGTTAGACAACATTTCCAATTCTTTAGAGATAATAAGGATTTTAGAGCAGTTCTTCCATTGCAGAATGAAATGAAGATGCTTTGCAATTATCCCTGAAAACCCAAGCACATTAGAGAAGATCAGCTGAGGGTACTTGCTAGCCTGATCGTTTGAGAACTCAGTCACAGATGAACAGATTCAGGCTCAAGTCACTGTTGTGATTTGGTTCAGGGATTTGCACTTCTGTCTTTTGCATTTCAGGGAGAAGCATTAACTTTTCTGATGCGATTATGTGTTCTTGATCTGAAACCATAGCCATTATATTTTTGTCAATAATGATCATTTTAGCAAGATATTTTATTTTCCAACCATCTTTTGTTCAGATATACTGAGGTCTATGACAACAAATGTCACCATTCGTACTGGTACTTGCAGTAACATATTATAGTAGTTTATATTGCTGCTATAAGTATAAAACAGCCCAGATCCAGCTTTGGCTAGTATTTTTCCAGGATATTTCGCTATTCTATTTTATATGAGGCTTGTGGTCATAGACCTATAGCAGATATTATGAAAGAAAAAGAAACTAACTGCAGTCTACTGAAATTGATTATTTTTGCATTTACTTTCACTTCTGCAAAAAAAAAAAAAGGATATGCTAAATCATATGTTATGGCTATTATTTTGCTCCACACTAGGCAGATGATTAACTTTTCATGTGATGTTATTACAGTGAACAAAAATCTGCATGGTAAAATCCAGATCGAATGAAACAGTTGACCTCTCAGTATTTGCTTGAAAGATTTGAAAATTAACATTGCGCAAATTAAACCTTCATTTACGAAGGAGGTTGCTGAAATGTCAGATGTGGTAAACATCCCCAGCTACCACTGACTTGATAAACATTGAAGTAGGACCTTTGAGTTGATCCTAAATGTTAAATTCAGTTGACTCAAACAGTTCATCTAATCCTGTGCTGATTAGTCTTGCTTCATTTTTGTTGGCAGTCTTGGGCAGAGCTGGAAGAGACTTTCTGCAGGTCTGCCAGGTCAGCTGGCCCGGGCTCTGCTTTGGGCTTTCTCAGATTACTCCAGGGTGCCCCTCACCACCACATCTGAGCCCTCCCAGAAATGTGTGAATGGGTTTGACTTCCCTGTCCCTCTTCCCACATCCCTGCTTTCCTCCTTCAGACCCCCARTGGTGTCAGAATTTACAGGATCTGTTGTGCTTTATTTTGTGGAGTGTGATAAATACACAGTCAGCTGAAGAAGGGATTGGAGATTCAAAGGTGAGGAATTTCCCAAACATTCAGCATCTGCAATTTACTGATTTGACTGAAACTCACAGTGATTGTATTAATATTAATCACAACTCTTTTCTCTTACTTCATTTCATTCCCTCAAATAGTGCATTTAGAGATATGTATGAGGAAGCCAACAGAGGACAAGTATAGGGTGACTTCAAGGATGTTCTCTGAATCATGAGCACCCTCCTTGCAAAGAGGAGATGGCTGCAGGCTACTGGCAGAGATGGCTTCTGCCTGTGGGGACTGGTGTCACTGGTCACCACATAGAGATTTGCAGCAGGGTGAGGAGCATGTGCATCAGTGGAGTAACTCCCAAACTACTGGTAAGCAGTAAGCATCCTGGAAGAGTGCTCTCCAAGTCCCCCAAATTTTTGAGGTTYAGCTATTACTTCAGAGGGATGAATCTCCGAATCTAATCTTGGGGACCTCTTTCCTTACTATTTTTGCTCTTAGGTGTTCAGCATCTCTGGCTACCTTTATATCAGCAATAGGGGTGGATCTGTGGAGCTGTTCCCCACAGCTCCACCTTCTGCAGAGGTCCTGATGTCCACGCTGTATGCGTTTTGGAGATTTTATGTTGGACCACCCTGTGAGCCCAATGCTCACCTGTGGTTGGTGTGCAGGAGATGCAGCTCCCTGCTTGGCTTCATTGGTGAGGAATCCAGCTGCTCTCTGAGGCTGCTCTGCTATGCAAGCTGAAGCCTGGAGGTGAAGGTGATTGCTTCAGACGTGCACTTCTGATCCAGACTAAAACACTAAATAGATGCAATCTTTGAAATTGTTAAACTAGGATACTCTTAAACTTTTTTGAGGATAGTTTCTGTTCTTGTACTCCTGCACTCAGGAGATGAATTTAGTTGCAGCCGTAAACTTACATTTAACATTTTGAAATCCTTGTGGTTTTTTTGGCATGATGCAGCAGTTTGTCTTTTGATTACCTCCCTGCCATACAGTATGATTTATGATGTGAACTTTCTTCTGTCTTTCTAATAATCTCAGCTTGAGTATTCCAAAAGCATTATTTATGCAGCACTCTTGACACTGAACTATGCCATGCTGCTTCCATGGAAACCTCTGACAACCTATTACTGCTGGGCTTGACAGATACACAATACCTCATTTTCCCTTATGTCTGTCATCAGAAGAGCCCTACTATGTCAGACCAAAGGTCTATTTGCCCAGTACGTTGTCTCTAACCATGGCAAATAACAAATTACTAGGGAAAGGTGTTAGAACAGGGCAAGAATATATCAATACTGGTATAAACCCAAACTTTCATAATTTTGGAACTTGGGGAGTAAAATCTTTAATTCAAAGGCCTTCAATAGATTTTTTTGTTCTCTTTTCTTGGCTTTGTCACTTTCTGGACCTGTGTAATAAACCAGAATGGGATCATAGCATAATTTAGTTTATAAGAGACTTCAGGAGATCTCTAGTCTGACTTCTGGCTCAAAGCTGGGTCAGCTATGAGATCAGCCCAGGTTGCTCAGGTCTTTATTCAGTTGGGTCTTCACAGCCTCCAGGGATGGATACTGCACATCCTTTCTGGGCAACCATTTTTGTTACCTACCTAGGTGATTATGTGTAAGAAGCCAAGTAAACTTGCTGGGTAAGAAGTCTAGAAAACTCCCTGTTTGGTCCAGGCTAATGAGTAAGAGCAGAGTCAGTACCTTGCAGAAATTATCAGTACCTCCCTTGAAGAAGACAGTTTTTGGTTTTTATTTATAAGTCCATTGAAGATACTTGATGCAGAAAAATATAGTATTAATAAAGTATACAATTCTATACCTAGTAAACCATATTTGGTTGGAAAGAACAAGGAGGATGTCTGGAGCGTATCTGAAAACCCAGTTACCTGTTTCTCCATGAAATGTGGATGGAGGATGACAGGTCATGGGAGGCTGTGGAGTTTGGAAGAGACGCCAGAAGATCAGTTTATTTGCCCATGGCCTGCAAGCTGGCACGAACAGTGATGTGCCTGCAGAAAGTCTCCTTGAATGAAGCCACTTTATGTTTTGGCAACCTGGAGGAGAAGCCACCTGGTCAAACGTAAATGCCTACATATGAACTTGTTTCCTCCTCCCTTATGGTCACAGAGAGAAATAGTTGCTTTTATGCCTCAATCCATCTCAGTCTGAAGCAGCTCTCTAAAATAGATCAGATGAGTCATATGCTGAAAATGCCTATTGCTTTTCATTGACTACAGCGGGATAATGGATGGCACTTTCAAACCATACATGTCTAATGGAGTCATCKCCTATTGCCTAGCAAAAAACCCACTGTATCTGATGGATGGGAGAAGCCTGCAACTTCTACCTTTACAACTTAGTTTCTGTGTCTTTTCTCTCTTTTACCTCTAACAACAAAAGAGATAAATTTTTTGTCTGTGCTATATTTTATCATTTAACAGTCATCTATCTGAAATCTACTCCACTTTACATAGTAGATTCAAAGAACTGTAGAAGTCAGTATTTTAGGTGGCTTTTGGAAAACTCCATAAACTGTTGAAGATGGGAAATCCYCAGCTACATTGTTTCATAAATCAAGAGGTGGGAAGAAGCATATTTCTGTAGCTTTTGGTGTGGAAATATACAGGAAAACACTGAAGTGGCTGGGTGTAGGAAATGAAGAAGTTATGCAGTCAGCAAGTTTTTTCTGGGCTGTGCTGGGGATTTGGTGGGACCCTATTTTTTGCCTTCAGTAAATCCCCAAAACAGAGATTAGGAGCTTTTTCCCTGCGTGCAAAACGTGCACGGCCTAAGGTGGTCTCACAGGGTTTTGTGATTGCTCAGTGCTGAAGGAACCACATGACACCCCCCTTCTTCTGGGCCCAGTTTGACTTGGTTCTGTGTAACTCCAAGAGCTCTGCAGCCCAGCCCAGATCCTTCAGTCAGGGGGGAAGGAGGAAAGAAAAGATAGTGAGAGATTTTTTTTTCTTTCCACCAAGGAGCAGCATGACAATGAAAGCTGTTATTTTCACACATCTGGCAGCGGGTGTTTTGTTCTTAGAGTTTTACTTTCAGCTGAATGCAGTCTCTTTCTCTGGTTTCTTCTGGCCCTTTAGGACTTCCAAAGGTCACTTGTGCTGCCTGGATAGGAGTCCATCCAGTATATTCTTGTTCTCTGCTTATCAAACTGATGTGCATTTCAATATTAGAAGACTAATTGTTTTCCCCCTTTCTGACGCTGGACATGAATTATTGAATTTATCTCGTACCTGCCTAGGCTAGAAGGATTTTCTGAGGAGAGTAATGCACACACTTGGTTTTACTTTCTTGACTTCAGCAAAGATCAAAGATAACATTCACATACTTCATCCTTCCTAGTTGTGTTATTCATAGGTGGCAAAAAGCTTCTTTATGGAATCTTTAATTAAGCTTATTTTGACACCAATTCTTGGGTTTCCTTTCATTAAGTAATTTCTCAGCATTGAAATTTGAGTTGATTTTTTTCTTTCTGCTTTCACAGAAGAAGGGCTCTGAAACTCTTTTTGTTTAATGAATTACGAGTCAGGAGATATTAACTATATCAGTATTTAATAACATTGTCAGAATATGCAGCACCACTGGAGTACAATCATCACAATAAGAGACTTTCATTTCAAACATGATTACATTCAGCTAGATCACTCCCAGTTCATAAAAATAKTTACTAGATAGCTTTTCTTTGCAATAAACAGAATAGCTGATGAGTACAGTTGAACATGGCTTTGTTATGATCTTCAAAGAATGTTAAATGTTAGCAGCAGAAATATTWTATTATTCATTTGTTTTCTAGTTTTATGCTATTTGCTTTCTATCTGTTACAGAGAAGAAATACTAGCAAAGGCTGTGTGTGGAAATTTTGCTGATATAGTTTAGCTATCTTCTCAAGTGACTCTTTGAATCATATCCATCAAGATAACCACTGTTTTTTCCCCCTGTTTAGCTGGTCCATGACAAAGATGTGATAGTTCTTGGCTGTGTCTTTTCTTTAATGCTTTTAACCAATTTAAGTCTGTCAGAAAAAAAATTTCTGTAATTAATACAGTTTACTGGTTGCCATCCTTTTTGTTGATCCTATGGACATCTTCTATTACATCTTGAAAAGTGTTGCAACCACTGTAATACGTCCCCCTTTTCCAGGGCTGGCCATTGGCTGTTTTATAGCAGGACAATCTCTGAGTTAAGATCTATGACGTTGTAACTCAGTGTCCTGGTTCCGGCTGGGACAGAGTTAACTCTCTTCCCTGTAGYTGGAGGGGGTGCTGTGTTTTGGGTTTGGTAATGAAAGGAATGTTGATGGCCCATTGATGCTTTGGTTGTTGCTGGGTGGTGCTTGCACCGACAGCCTCCCCTGCCCTTTTAGGTGCAGGGGGACCTGGGGGGGAGCATAGCTGGGGTGGTTGACCCAGCTGGCCGATGGGGTATTCTATACCATGTGACATCATGCCCAGCTTAAAAACT
>JASVER010000088.1:2719601-2756496 GCA_030449065.1 Oceanodroma leucorhoa
CACCCCATTGTGACTGGCCCAGAGGCTCCGTGCATCCTTGGCATAGACTACCTCAGGAGAGGGTATTTCAAAGACCCAAAGGGGTACCGGTGGGCTTTTGGTATAGCTGCCTTGGAGACGGAGGAARTTAAACAKCTGTCYACCTTGYCKGGKCTCTCAGAGGACCCTTCTGCTGTGGGGTTGCTGAGGGTCAAAGAACAACGGTGCCGATCGCTACCATGACAGTGCACTGGCGGCAATATCGCACCAACCGAGACTCCCTGCTTCCCATCCATAAGCTGATTCGTCAACTGGAGAGCCAAGGAGTGATCAGCAAGACTCGCTCACCCTTTAACAGTCCCATATGGCCAGTGCGAAAGTCTAATGGAGAGTGGAGACTAACGGTGGACTATTGTGGCCTGAATGAAGTCACGCCGCCATTGAGTGCTGCCGTGCCGGACATGCTAGAACTTCAATACGAACTGGAGTCAAAGGCAGCCAAGTGGTACGCCACAATTGATATCGCCAATGCGTTCTTCTCGATCCCTTTGGCGGCAGAGTGCAGGCCACAGTTTGCTTTCACTTGGAGGGGTGTCCAGTACACCTGGAATCGACTGCTCCAGGGGTGGAAACACAGCCCCACCATTTGCCATGGACTGATCCATACCGCACTGGAACAGGGTGAGGCCCCAGAACACCTGCAGTACATTGATGACATTATCATATGGGGCAACACAGCAGAAGAAGTTTTTGAGAAAGGGGAGCGAATAATCAAAATTTTGCTGAAGGCAGGTTTTGCCATAAAACAAAGTAAGGTAAAAGGGCCCGCACAGGAGATCCAGTTTTTAGGAATAAAATGGCAAGATGGACGTCGTCAGATCCCAATGGATGTGATCAACAAGATAACAGCCATGTCCCCACCAGGTAGCAAAAAGGAAACACAAGCCTTCTTGGGCGTGGTGGGCTTTTGGAGAATGCATATTCCAGATTACAGCTCGATTGTAAGCCCTCTCTATCAAGTGACCAGGAAGAAGAATGATTTCAAGTGGGGTCCCGAGCAACAACAAGCCTTTGAGCAAATTAAACGGGAGATAGTCCAGGCAGTAGCCCTTGGGCCAGTCCGGGCAGAACAAGATGTAAAGAACGTGCTCTACACCGCAGCCGGGGAGAATGGCTCCACCCGGAGCCTCTGGCAGAAAGCACCAGGGGAGACTCGAGGTCGACCCCTGGGATTTTGGAGTCGGGGATACAGAGGATCCGAGGCCCACTATACTCCAACTGAGAAAGAGATATTGGCAGCTTATGAAGGGGTTCGAGCTGCTTCGGAAGTGGTTGGTACTGAAGCACAGCTCCTCCTGGCACTCCAACTGCTGGTGCTGGGATGGATGTTCAAAGGGAAGGTCCCCTCTACGCATCATGCAACCAATGCTACMTGGAGTAAGTGGGTCGCACTGATCACACAGGGGGCTCGAGTAGGAAACCCCAGTTGCCCAGGAATTCTGGAAGTGATCACGAACTGGCCAGAAGGCAAAGACTTTGGAATGTCCCCAGAGGAGGAGGAGACGCGTGCTGAAGAGGCCCCACCGTATAATAAACTACCAGAAAATGAGAAGTAATATGCCCTATTCACTGATGGGTCCTGCCGCCTTGTAGGAAAACATCGGAAGTGGAAGGCTGCTGTATGGAGTCCTATCAGACAAGTTGCAGAAACYRCTGAAGGAKAAGGYGAATCGAGTCAGTTTGCAGAGGTGAAGGCCATCCAGCTGGCCTTGGATATTGCTGAGCAAGAAAAATGGCCAGTACTTTATCTGTATACTGACTCRTGGATGGTGGCAAATGCTCTGTGGGGATGGCTGCAGCAATGGAAGCAGAACAACTGGCAGCGCAGAGGTAAACCCATCTGGGCCGCTGAAGTGTGGCAAGATATCGCTGCCCGGGTAGAGCACCTGGTTGTAAAAGTACGTCACGTACCCAGGAGTCGGGCCACTGAAGAACATCAGAACAACCAGCAGGTGGATCGRGCTGCCAAGATTGAAGTGGCTCAGGTGGATCTGGACTGGCAGCACAAGGGTGAACTATTTCTAGCTCGGTGGGCCCATGACACCTCCGGCCATCAAGGAAGAGATGCAACATATAGATGGGCTCGTGATCGAGGGGTGGACTTGACCATGGACACTATTGCACAGGTTATCCATGAATGCGAAACATGCGCTGCCATCAAGCAAGCTAAGCGGGTAAAGCCTCTTTGGTATGGAGGGCGGTGGTTGAAGTGTAAGTATGGGGAGGCCTGGCAGATTGACTATATCACACTGCCACAGACCCGCCAAGGCAAGCGCCATGTGCTCACCATGGTGGAAGTAACCACCGGGTGGCTGGAAACATAACCTGTGCCCCATGCCACTGCCCGGAACACCATCCTGGGCCTTGAAAAACAAGTGGGGAGGTGAGCGAGTGGCTGCGTGGTGTTTAGTTGCTGGCTGGGGCTAAACCACGACACTCAGGTCTCTTTTTGAGTTGTATTTTGAATTACTTCTAATATCTGTAGACTCAGGGTGCTCTTGTCCCTTCRTGTGACCCTATATGTATTGGCACTTTTCAAATTCTTACTGCATCATATGGTAATTCTTACAGGTGTCTATAAATGTTTTGTCTGAATTGTGTTCACAGCCTCTTCTCAGGGTCTGTTTTCCACCTGAGTTCCTTCTCTATTTACACCTTTATTTTATACTTTCTGTTTTAAAAATAAATTTTTTGTATACGTCATTTTATATGGAGTACATTATTTTAATCGAATTTCAGTTAGTTAGCCACATCTGCTGTTACTGAAAAGCTCTTGAAAGCATCAAGTGCTTCACAAACATCTATTGTCAGAAACAAAGCTACTCTTCTCCTCTCTTCTCATCTCTTCTTTTCTGATACAGTTTGTGTGCAGAGGAAGAAGTAAGTGGTCTTTAATCCTTCTCCAAGAATTTTCAACTCTGATAGGGATTTTAATAGCACCTTTCTTCCAATGTTTCCACTCCTCCTTCCAGAACCATGTATTGTTTAATTTCTCAAGGTCAGAAAGAATGACAGAGGTGGCTTCATGTCATGGACCTGGGCCTGACATTTCTAGTAAAAGAAATATAGCTACCCTTTAGGCAGGGGACGTGCTCATCTTTTGCCTGACCTTGCCTGTAATCTAGTGCAGAACCTCTTCAGAGGGAGTGTTTGCTTTTGTGACTGGATTACTTTATCAAGCCCTTTATCAAGGGCTCAGTTTTGGGGCCAGTCTTATTTAATATCTTTATCAATAATCTGGACGAGGGGGTTGAGTGCACCCTCAGTAAGTTTGCAGATGACACCAAGTTGGGCGGGAGTGTTGGTCTGCCTGAGGGTAGGAAGGCTCTGCAGAGGGATCTGGACAGGCTGGATYGATGGGCCRAGGCCAATTGCATGAGGTTCAACAAGGCCAAGTGCCGGGTCCTGCACTTGGGTCACAACAAACCCAGGCAACACTACAGGCTTGGGGAAGAGTGGCTGGAAAGATGCCCGGCGGAAAAGGACCTGGGGGTACTGGTCGACAGCCGGCTGAACATGAGCCGGCAGTGTGCCCAGGTGGCCAAGAAGGCCAACGGCATCCTGGCCTGTATCAGGAATAGTGTGGCCAGYAGGCGGAGGGAGGTGATCGTGCCCCTGTACTCGGCACTGGTGAGGCCGCACCTCGAATAGTGTGTTCAGTTTTGGGCCCTTCACTACAAGAAGGACATTGAGGTGCTGGAGCGTGTCCAGAGAAGGGCGACGAAGCTGGTGAAGGGTCTGGAGAACAAGTCCTGTGAGGAGCGGCTGAGGGAACTGGGGTTGTTTAGCCTGGAGAAGAGGAGGCTGAGGGGAGACCTTATCGCTCTCTACAACTACCTGAAAGGAGGCTGTAGAGAGGTGGGTGTTGGTCTCTTCTCCCAAGTAACAAGTGATAGGACAAGAGGAAATGGCTTCAAGTTGTGACAGGGGAGGTTTAGATTGGACGTTAGGAAAAATTTCTTCCCCGAAAGGGTTGTCAATCATTGGAACAGGCTGCCCAGGGAAGTGGTGGAGTCACAATCCCTGGAGGCATTCAAAAACCATGTAGATGTTGCCCTTCCAGACATGGTTTAGTGGGCATGGTGGTGTTGGATCGATGGTTGGACTTGATGATCTTAGAGGTCTTTTCCAACCTTAATGATTCTATGATTCTATGATATTTTTCTCTGGCCATAGGCCTGAGCTAACTACCCAGCAGGTCACAGAGGCATGACAGCATCTTCACAGAGCACTCTCATGTTATCTACCTCTTCCTGGGACCATCATCCCATCAGAGAGGCCTTTAGGGATTCCTGAGGAGCTGCAGAAGAAGGGAGACTTGAGAGGAGAGAGCGAAGGTAGAAAGGAGAGTCAGAGAAGGCCTCCAGACAAGCTATTGGAGAATATACTGATTTTCAACCGCAGCTGGAAGGCAGAGATTAGGTTAGCTGTGATTTACAATACATGTCCACCCAGGGAAGAAGATGCTCCTTAGGCCAACAGTAGGTAACACCTCCTCTTCCAGAGAAAGGAAGTTTCTAGCAGGGCTGTGACTTTACACAGCTCAGCTCAGGCAGCCTAGCAAGTTTGCCACTGATCCATCATTCCCCTAAAGTCATGGGCTCCAGCATAACTGGGGCAGCTCTGCCTGGTGGGAGCTGGTGGTACCAATATCACGTTGCCAGGGGAAGAAAATCCTTCTCGCTCTCTGAAAGAGAACACAACCTTTCTGACTGGCAGGCTTTCAGTTCAGAGTCGAAATGTGTGCAAATGCCCAAGCATGCAGCCAAATGTCCTCGGAATTTGTTAAGCTAATAGATATTTTCTCTGTAGGCTCCTAACAACTTCAAGTGATATTTAAAATATTTAAACAAAATAGCTCATCTGTTCTAGGGTAAATACATTCATATGATAATTCCTAAGGTTGCTGCTCTTCCTTTATATTTCATTATTTGGGAAAGAAACGTCTGTCTAATGCCTCATTTAAGATTCAGTGGAATCTTCCTTGCTTCAGTAATTTTCCTATTAAATTACAACTATTAACACTCATTCCTCACCCTAAAGGAAACCAATAAAATCACCCAAACTAATGAAGTTGTTTTCAGCAGCAAGCACCTCGTTACGGGGGTACTTCTAATTACTGTTAAAATGAACTGGAACACAATGCGTCCAGAATAGGATGTCCCAGAGCTATCAACCCAAACCATAAACATCTGTGCAACTCATAATCTCTTCATTTAACCTTTGTAATAGCAACACAACCTCAACTAATTTTTAAATGCTGGTAGGGATTAAAATAAATAGATATGAAAATGTCACTGACACATTATAAATAGAATTCTAATTTATGAGTGCTGCCTCCCAGTGAGGAATTTGTTTTTTGACTTTTAAAAAAATAAATGTGCCACCTGGAGTTTATCTTTCTCTTATATTGTCTAGTCTGAACTCATTTTTTTCCCTTCTGCACTAATTGTTATATTTAGATACCATCGTGCAGAAGACTATGTTGAGGAGTGATTAGGGTATAACTTATATATCAGAATGCATGAGCTAACTAGAAGAGCAAAGCTTCAGATCAGATTTAATTAAGATAGCTTACACTCTCAGTTCAGTTTTCTGCCTAAAGCAAGGAAAAAAAATGAAGACTAATGGCTTCTTCCAGAAACATGATACTCCTGGGATAGGAATTTAGAACTCCATAAGCAGAGTAGTTTTTACTCCTGTGAGTAGTCCTGAAATCAGCATGACTAGTTATGTGAGTAAATGGTACTCTGCATAAATTAATAATGCACAATCTGGCCATATAGAAATCCTTGTTCTGGCACAGATTACTAATTGCCTGCGAGTCATTCAAATAATGAAAAAAGAAAAATAAGTGATATTCATACAAGCAAGGCCTTGCAGGGTTTTCCTTTTTAGTTTTCATATATGTAAAACTAAAGCTTTAATACCAAAGTAAATCAAAGTGGGAATCTTCAGTTGGAGCTTGCTAAAGGGCAGTGTCTGCAACTCATATTACATTCACCTCCTTATAAGAAGAAAGGCGATTTGTCAATACCAGCAGCTTAGTCTATAAACAGCATGTTGAGACTTCATGCATAATTGTAATCACCATCAATTTACTGCTCACATTACAGGGCAGCGAGAGGGTTGGGAGGAACTGAGATCCACTTCCATAAACAGCAGATAAGTAAATATTGTAAGTAACTGCACTGGACTATCTATGTTAAATTTCATTCATAGATCATCCCTAGGCTTTAATGTTTTATATATATATATATATATGTATACAGAAGGAAGCATAAGCCAAAAAATATACCATCCCTTTCTCCTGTTGCTAGGTGTTGAGTGCTGGGCTCTGCAATGCTAACTGAAGTAGAAGGCAGAAGAGTATTTTTGTAAGCATTGGCAATATTGAGGCCTGATGTCCTTTGGATTTGTATCTTTTGACTGATCAAGGGAAGGGAGATGTGAGAAGTGAGAAAAGAACTTCAGATGAACCTTTTTTCTCTGGACTCTATTCAAGGTATATACCCTTGTGCCTACAAGCTCCTGGACTTCCCTTCGGCTGGAGCACCAATGGGATCTTTTCTCTGCTTCTGGTCATCCATTTATTTTAATGAAATTTGTAGAAACCTAATTATGTCTCAGACTGATGTCAAATTGCATTAAAATCAACCTGTAGATTCCAAAGATGTTGAGAAAGATGCGCAGACAAACACACAGACTAAACACCTAGGTTCATTTCCACAGGAAAAATGGACTAAAATACGGAGGGTTTTTTTTTTTTTCAGTAAGTGAGGTGGATAGCACAGAGTGGGAATATTTTGAGTTTAGGATTGATATAGATGTTGACAAAATTGTATCTTTTCACATAATCAGGTCTTCAGTGGGAAAATGTGCTATGAAGCCACAGAAGCCACAGCCAGAGGTGATGGCTCACTATGCCATGTGCCATTCAGGTAGATAGGGACAGTTCCATTTTCACTGGATTGCTTATGACCTATAAAGACAGAAAAAAAAMCAGACAAAAGGTTGAAATACTAAGAAAAAAACCATACTGTTAATGCAAATTATGTATCTCTGTTCTTTCCCTTTTATATTCCCTACCACTCTCTGAGCCTTACTGTTAAGCTCGACAAAAGAATATCTATGTTCTGATAAACTGGTACATAGGGAGTAAAAAAGTGCCTTGGTTCCTAAAGTCTTGTCCCCAGACTGCAGAAAATTATGCAAAAAAAAATGTTCAGAAAGTTGTTTGGGAACCTCTTTGCATGGCCTGAAAGAAGATACAGAAACTGTTGTGAAAGAGGCAGACAGGTGACTGGCATCATTTGTTGCATGGAGAGAACAGGGAGACAGGATAAGTGACAAGAATAACAGTACCACCTGGCAGAAATGTACCTTTGTCATGAGCAATTCAAAACCTACTCAGGGATATTATCCTGCTGCACATCAACACAGAGTCTGAGCTGAACTGAAGATACTGAGGGATTTCACAGAGACTTTATCTTTTTTCTCCCTTTTTAGGTAATATTACTGACAGGGTTTTTGTTTTGTTTTGTTTTTATTTTAAATTATGGCCATCATTAAAAATCAGTTTGTAGTTGATTTGTTTTGTGATTCACACAGCTTCTTTGAAAGCCCCTGGAGCGAAAGGCAGCAACATGGTTACACAGCCACACAGGGCTGGAGAGGATAGCTGAGGTGGATGGAGCTGTTATGTCACTCATATCTGGAAAGAGTGCAAGGAAGAGAGATGCTTTGCAGCTTTCCATTGAGTAGTCACATTCTGGATTTGTGCTATTTCCTCTTTCATTTTAAGACATACAGGTGGCAGTGCTGTGCCAGATCAGAGGTGAATCTGGCTGCTCATCCCATATTTGACAATGGTCAATAGCAACGATAGGAGAGGATAAGAAGCCTGCAGCTATACAACCACCTGTGATTCAGAAACCCAAGTGACATAAGTATCTTGAATATTCCTTGGTGAATTTTTCTTCCATTATCTTGTTTACTGTTGATAGGATCCAGGAGGTCTTGTGTTTTATTCCCCACAACAAAAAATACTGTTCCCAATTGTTTTGCACCTTGTTTTGAGCTCTGTGATCTGCATTGCCTGGAGCTAGACATAAATCTGATGATTCACAGGTCTGCATTTGCCCTTATTGATCTGATATTGATAAAAGGAACACTGAAATGATCAGAGTCTAAAGTCATTTATGTCATTGTCATGACATCGAATCACAGAATCCTAGAATCATGGAATCATTTATGTTGGAAAAGACCTTTGAGATCATCAAGTCCAACCATTAACCTAGCACTGCCAAGTCCACCACTAAACCATGTCCCTAAGCACCACATCTACATGTCTTTTAAATACCTCCAGGGACGGTGACTCAACCACTTCCCTGGGCAGCCTGTTCCAATGCTTGACAACCCTTTTGGTGAAGAAATTTTTCCTAATGTCCGATCTAAACCTCCCCTGGCACAACTTGAGGCCATTTCCTCTTGTCCTATCGCTTGTTACTTGGGAGAAGAAACCAACACCCACCTGTCCCGATCCAATGTCGGGGGAGGTTTTGATGTGATCCCCAGAGCGAGATTAAGACACAAATGAGGTCAAATGCYGTACGCCTAGAACAGCTTTTATTATTAGAAATAAAAAATTAGTAAAAAATTGAGGTAGTAGCGATAGGATAGCATAGAATAAAAAGACAGGAATCAAGCCAGCATTCGGGATAGAGTTGCAAAAATAGTCACCACCATGAATCCGCTTCTCGGTGTTGACGACRGTGGGCGACAGCGCACGAGGCAGAGCTTCTCGGTTTCGTCGACAGTGGACAATAGCGCTGTGGGAGGGCTTCTCGGTGTCTTCGGTGATGGGTGGTAGCAGCACCGCGGTCTTGTCTTTGCAGCCCCTTTTATTACCATCCAGGGGCTGCAGTTTCCATGACGATCGCACATACTTGCCTGTCTCTGCATTCCTGCACCCAGATAAGGAGTCTCACCATCTGGTTGACTTCAGCATCCCCTGTCTTGGCAGGATGACTCAACACAAAGCCCCTCACAAACCCGAAGTCTCTGTGACCTTGTAGTCGCCCTTATCACATTCTCCACCCAGATAAGGAATCTTTGAGACAAATGTCCAGTTTCTCACAGTTTGGTTCCTTACACCATCTCACTACAACCTCTTTTCAGGTAGTTGTAGAGAGCGATAAGGTCTCCCCTCAGCCTCCTCTTCTCCAGGCTAAACAACCCCAGTTCCCTCAGCCTCTCCTCACAGGACTTGTTCTCCAGACCCTTCACCAGCTTCGTCGCCCTTCTCTGGACACGCTCCAGCACCTCAATGTCCTTCTTGTAGTGAAGGGCCCAAAACTGAACACACTATTCGAGGTGCGGCCTCACCAGTGCCGAGTACAGGGGCACGATCACCTCCCTATTCCTGCTGGCCACACTATTCCTAACACAGGCCAGGATGCCGTTGGCCTTCTTGGCCACCTGGGCACACTGCCGGCTCATGTTCAGCCAGCTGTCGACCAGCACCCCCAGGTCCTTTTCCGCTGGGCAKCTTTCCAGCCACTCTTCCCCAAGCCTGTAGTGTTGCCTGGGTTTGTTGTGACCCAAGTGCAGGACCCGGCACTTCGCCTTGTTGAACCTCATGCAATTGGCCTTGGCCCATCGATCCAGCCTGTCCAGATCCCTCTGCAGAGCCTTCCTACCCTCAGGCAGACCAACACTCCCGCCCAACTTGGTGTCATCTGCAAACTTACTGAGGGTGCACTTGATCCCCTCGTCCAGATCATTGACAAAGTTATTAAACAGAACTGGCCCCAAAACAGCCCTGGGGAACACCACTTGTGACTGGCCGCCAACTGGATTTAACTCCGTTCACCACAGCTCTTTAGGCCCAGCCATCCAGCCAGTTTTTTACCCAGCGAAGAGTACACCCATCCAAGCCGTGAGCTGCCAGTTTCTCCAGGAGAATGCTGTGGGAAATGGTGTCAAAGGCTTTACTAAAGTCCAGGTATACCACATCCACAGCCTTTCCCTCATCCACTAGGCGGGTCATTTGGTCTTAGAAGGAGATCAGGTTAGTGAAGCAGGACCTGCCTTTCACAGATGATGTCATCTATTGAGAAAGATGGTATGTGTTTCCTAGAGAGCTGGATTATGTGACTTGTCATCAGATTCAAATACAGTAATCCAATTTGGATATGATGGACCAAGGAGTCATTATGCTCAGAAACATGGTTAGGGCAAAGGACGAAATTTCTTAGATTTTAGAGGTAAAGAAATCAAGGTCTGTGGGGAGAGCAACAGATAAAGTCTGAAAAAATGACACAAGTCCTTTCTCAGTCCAAAATGTAAGGTTATAAAGCTAAATACAGGTCCAGAAGCATGAAACAATTGACCTGAGACAAGCATGTGCAACTGAAAGCTTTCTCTGTTGTTTTTAGTCTCTTAGGTCTGCTAAGAGGTACAACTTCCTACAAATCTTAAGTTGCTTATACAAATCATTACAGATGCAATGCTATCAGTCATCTGAGTAAGTCGTTTGTAGATACTGATGGAGTCTAGCCACAGGACATTACAATAGAAGCCTCTTGCTTTGTGTYTCTGAGCTGTGAATGAACCCTTTCCAACAAAGTTTTAGAGAAGAATCTCATTTTTCAGTCTTGCTGATGTTAGCTACAGTCAAAAGCAGTTTTCTGAAGACCTGAATTCTTGGTGGCTTTCTAACATGCTACCTGTGGAACTGGCTGCCTCCATTGAAAATAATAAAAATAGTTGATTGTTGTTGATATATTGTGGGTAGCTGAGCTCACTGAAAATCAAAAGAATAATATATTTTTTACACTTTGATCACCTAGAGATATTGTTTTGAGTAGTGAAATGAAGAGTTTGAGTTGTTCTTCCTTGGAAATGATCTCTTAATTATTTTGTGATTTTAAGGTTTTCTATCCTTTTGTGACCCTGAAGAATTCCAGTTCTTTTAGCATTGCTGTCAAAGCTTGTGTTTTGTTTTCTGTATCTTTTTGTTGGTGCTGGGAGTACTAAAGACCTCTTGATAAAGTTATTTTGATGTAGTGCTATTGATATTTGTCAATAGCATTAACCTTCCTACTAGTTTATTGCCTTTATACACAATGGACTATTACTACAGAAGTGTGACTTTCTCTTTCTAAATACACCCTTTTGTCTTAGACAAAAACATGGGGAAAAACAGAAGACCTTTTCTGTGGAATCATGGCTTGCTTTTTTTTTTTTCCCCAAACTTCAAACTGAACTCATACAAGTGAAAGTATGTCAGAAAACTGTTAATTTTGTTGACAACATCGCTTTACTGCAAAGATTAATCTTCATGTATGGCTGATTTTTTTCAGGCTCTTATTCATCTCTGAATGATCTCCAGATCAGCTACTCTGGAATAACAGCATGCTGAAATTTCAGAACATCTCAACAATCTTTAAGAGATGGTGCAATATGTCAAAAGAACCTAATTTCCCCTAAAATTCCTTTAAAATAGAGTAAAAGTGATATGGCATGGTATTTATAGGGAGATATGAAAGCATACCACAAATAACTAGGAGGACGTCACAGAAGAGCAAGAATACTCGGCAGTTTGCTACCATGGCACACACATGATTGTCATTAAGAATATTTATTTACGAAGTGTGTTGTTTTCTTACCAGCTCATTATATTAGTTCCTTATTGTGGAGAGATTTATCTGAGGTTTATATAAATTATATATTTATATAAAAATTATAACCAGCAATGTTATGAGCTAATAAGCACATCTAACTTGGATGCTGTTAGAGCATTAAATGGAATTAGTGACAGCACCATTTCACTTAATTTTGGTAAGGTTATTATCATCTACATATTCCTTCCATGAAATGGGACCATAACTACTTCAGTGGCTATAATGAGAGCACACACAATATTTCTTTGTTTCTGTCTTTAGGTCAGCTATCGCTATTAGATAATGTTTATCATKAGGAAGGCAAAGTGGTCTATTAGAGGGAGGCTTCTTCCTCTGGTGATACAGGAAACCTCAGATGATCTTTTGTGCCTTCATGTGAAAGCACAAGGAGCATGTACCAGGATCTACATGTTGTGGCAGATAATTTTCAGGAGTATCCTGCTGGCAGCTCATGCCAGGGGAGACAGGGGGAAAAAGCCCTCCATTCTGCAAAACTTACATGCAGTGTATGACGCAGATTCATGATGGATGTGGTCCCCCACCTCCCAGTTTCTGGACGACTTCTAATCAGGGCCACAGAGAGCCGCAGCATTTATCAGATGGCTTCCCTTCTTAAGGTCTTCATTCACAAATTCGTTTCTGTGCAACGATGCCCAAGACAGCACTAATGAGTTCGCTGAAGTGCTGGAAGCAGGATAGCCATGTTTTTGTGGCGCTCTGCCCAGGTTAATAAGCCCTGCTTCTCAGCAGTGCTAATTAGTTGAAGCAGAGATCTCCATGGCAGTGAGTATATTCATTCTGATGCGCAGTTATTTTGGGCTGCTCCACGTGGTATTGCATTGTGCTGGTAGACCTATCCTCAGCATCAAGGACATTAAGAGGGAACCCTGTCCAATAGCTCTGTAGGCTTCCAGCTCTCTCTTCCTCCAGTAAATGCAGCGCAGGTTTTTGTCATAAATTATCTAAGTGATACCCCTTAGAGACAGACCTGACTGAAACGCTGCCTTCTGGTATGAGTAGAAATACTCTCATTGACCCAAATAGAATGAAATCCTGACTCAAAGGGAGCAGTGTGAGGTAGACAAACTTGTCTGAAAAGCTGTAAATTAAACAACTACCTAAAAGGTGAGCGTTAGACACCAGCCTGTCAGGTGTTATTGGCTTTAGTCACTAGCCACCAGAGGCAAGGTAGCTTTGCTGGCAAGGGCAAGGAGCTCGTTTTACCATTGCTGTGCAATCAGTATCCCACTGTGCCTTGAAGCTGTGGAAACCTGCACCTGGAGCGTGTAAAAATGCCATCACCAGCGCGGGGGCTGCTGAACTGTGCCTGGCACTTTGCACCCCTGGGTCAGCCTTGCCAGTCTTGCTGGCATGGGTAGGCAAAGCAGGGGGAGTAGATGGGTGCCCCGGGGAGCCCTCAGGGAGGCCAAAGAGCTGATTTGCACATAAAAAAATTAGGAGCAAAGAAATAAAATCTTCTCAGTGTGCACTGAGGAGTGACTGGAGGGACAACTCCCACTTCCAAGCTGAACAGGACTTGGGTGCTTTAGGTTGGGTCCCAATTTCTCTTCTGTAACAGCCTATCCCCTTCCTCATAGTCAACACCATAATTATCATCTAAAGACAACCTCCTTTGTACAACATGTGCATAATAAACACCCTATGGCACACCATGTGGCACCTCCCAGGGAATGCTGGAGACCCCTGGCTTGGGAGCTGCAGTTGCAGGAGACCCCTCATTGCTCGTCTCTCCATTGGGTGCAACAGCCAGCCTTTGCGTGGCTCAGTATCTCCACCGCTTGCCCTAGTAAAGGTTTCTTCTCTCTTCCTTCCCAGGTGATCCAGAGGCTGTGGTGAGATGGCCTGGGGACCTTGCGGGTCTGGATCCTGTGAGTCGAGCAGAGGTGGTCAGAAGCGAGGGCTCTGCGGGATGCCAGCCTTTCCCAGCTGATGCAGGAGGGTCTGTTCCTGTTCTGCATCCAAAACTAGGCCTCTGGCTCCAAGGGGTTGAGCCTGAAGCAGTGCAAGGCAGGGTGAGTTTAATCCCCTTTCCATGGCCCTAGTGCTCATGGATTTCAGTTCAGCCCAGGAAGGGGACAATGCTGAACCTTATAACCAGTTGTTGGATTTTCCCAAGCTGCATTTCCTTGCCCTGCAATTCAARTTTAAAAGCTGCTGTCTAGACATAGTTTGAAGCTAGTGTTTTGCTATGAACAGTGTGGAAATGGAATAAGAACTGGAGTGAGAACTTGTTTCYTTTTACAAAGGAAACTGATTATGCCCAATGTGATCAAACCATTGCACTGCCCACTCTCTGCTTGTTCCAGGGACAGAGCCTTCCACTACAGGTATTGGTTGCAAAATTAACGTGGTGTACAAGACAGAGGAATCTGYGAGGGGGCCCAGGAGGAGACATGTTCTCAGTAGAGAGAGTATCAGGGCATTACTTTGGTTTAACAGAAGTTCAACTTCGCAGTGTCCTGCTTGTGAAAGCTCACAACAATCCAAATGTCATCCTTTCAAAATCAGGGCCAAATAGCACTTCACTCAAAGTGTGCTACTTCCAGGCAGGATTCTCTCTCTTCTTCTTCTTTTCTTTTTTTTTTTTTTTTTTAACAACATTATGTGGGTCTGCTTGAATCAGAATATACTAATTGGATTATTTATGCTGCATTTAATCAAGTAATTGAAATAAATTGAAGGGCTAATGATGACTCACTGTTTTGGTCAACCCCCATGGAATAAACAGCCATAACAGGGAGTTAGCCTGTTTCATGAAAACATTTTCTGAAGTTATGGTCTTTGATCAGCTCTCCTATGGCAAATTGACACTGCACCGATGATCATAAAATCAATGTGCAGGGACGGAAATTGGGTTGCTGTTTCAGTGAAACAAAGAGCATGCCCTGTGGGTGCCATGCACATTTCATCTCTCTCCCATGACCTTTTTTAAACCTGTTGATAGGGCTACAAAAAATCATATTCGCCCTCAATGGTTCCCTCAAAATGGGGCTGTAATGTAGTGCCTTCCCATAGCTGTGGCTCATCTCTGAGAAAGGTCTTGACCTCCAGCTTCTCATATGAGCAAGTTCACTCTTTTGCTTGCTTGATGCCCCTGCTATGGCTCTGAGGAGCACTGGGTGAATCTCCGCTCACCACCCTGAAGCCACGTACTCCCCAAGCACCTCTGTTTTGGGAGCCGAAGGTTGCATCTTCCTTGCCTGCAGGGGTAGCCACAGAACAGCAAAAGAAAAGTCCACCTCTCCCTGCTTCCAAAGTTGTCATTCATTAGCACTGGTCGCTGCTCACGGGTGCTGCAGTGTGTGACTAATAGCAGCGGGCTGATGCTCAATGCTGCGTATCAGGGCAGGGCTGAACTCTCCCCTACCATGCCTATGAGCAGCACAGTGCTAAAGGTGGTCTAAACATTTCATGTGATATTATCAGTCTGTCCTGCAAACCACAGTGAACGTAACAATGTGGGGAAATACACTCTGAATGCTAAATACATGCTGCAACTGTCGGCTTTAAGGATAACCGGATTCATAGAGGTAGGGAAAAGGTACCAAAACAAACCCTTGTCTCTCAGATGATGTGATGTATACTGTTGCAAGTAGAAGTACTGATAATCAGGAAACTATTCTACTACATCAATATACTTGACAAGCTAAAAAATAGCTACAAAATTTCATGAATATTTCTGTGTAAATTGCATTTAAATTAATGTCAGTGCTTCCCTTGTAGATTCCAAATTAGCAGCTATTCTTCTGTTAATGTAAATTTAACTTCTTGTTGTTGTTCTTTACTTTTGTACCATCTCTATTCCAGTAGAAACTGAAGGATAAACTTCAGAAGGACGCTTCTCAAAGCGTCCAGATGGCAACAATAATTATTTATTATCTTTAGCTACCATGATTATGTTGCTCAATCTGTGATATTGTAAATCAGTTTTCAGATGGTCATAGGAGTTGTACCAAGTTTAGTGAAAAAAATTTCTCATTATACTTTTGTTCAGAAGGATTGAACAATCAGAGAACTGCAGCTCTTTCAACATAAGTAAATCTATATGGAAGTTTAGATCTAAAAGGGATTCTGGGCGTGGAGGGGCCAGTGTGGTGGGATGCATACAATGAGGAATACATCATTCATGTGGCACAGAGTCTGGGTTTGTCTGAAATCCACACTCCCAAAGTGGGTTCAGTCAAGGACTGTGCTATTTTCTTTTTACTGGAGCCAAATTATAGTGTAAAATGGGAGAAAATTCTTTGGGCTAATGCAAAAGCATGGCATTCAGTTGCAACAGCACTGAGATTCTGAAGTGAGGGTGCAGCAATTTTTGAGATTTGCTTGTGTTTATTATAAGCTTGCATAGGCTTTGCCCTCCAGAGTTTATTTTTCCCCTTAACCTAATTCTATCCAATCTGTCATATTTTCTTAGTAATGTTCTGAGGCCACATTTTTTTTTACTTGCTGAAAAATTAGCTCTAACTGTTCTATATTTGCAGGGTAATGGTGACATTGGAATGAAGGGAATGACACACTGATTCACTGATTTTCAGCAAGGCTTTCATAAATTGTCTTCTTAGATTTATGATATGTCATAAATCTAAGATTTACAGCACTCCTTTTTTTGTGGATGCTGTTGTCTGTTAACATTTCTACAATAACACTCTTGGAGGCTAAAGTAACACATCTTTACAATCGTATTTTTAAATTTGGATAACTTGATAGTCACAATTGCTGACTCTTAATAAAAACAGAGCTTCTTTTCCAAGATACTGTTTCTTCTTGAGCCTTTGTTTTTCATATGTTGAAAAAAATGCAGTTTAAATTTTAAAGGTGCTAAAACTTACTCTGACAAATAAATCTGTCTTCTGATATGCTCAGAATTGCTCCTAAATTTGATGTATTTTAGACTCCTCAGGGTCTCCAGGTTTTTCTGGAAGATAGTCAGTGGTCAAAGGTGCTAAGTTTCTATTTTCTCAAGGCATGAAGACTGAATTTTGTTTTTTTCTATAATGAACACACTATAGTATCTTGATTGGAGGGAGTTCAAGGAATTTTCCCTCACCTCCCTTCAGGCTGTGCACTTACGGCAACTAAGAGTCTATTTATGGTCCAGAGCATCATTTCGCACACTGCAGAATGTAAATGCTGTCCAAGTGAGTCCCTCTTCCTGCCTATGTGCATTACCGGGGGCTGGTCTTGCCACCATCAAGGGTAGTATATTAATAGATCACATTCTCCCTCCAGCTGAAGGGAAGAAAAATGATGATTCAGATAAATGTTACAAACTCGCAGGAGGCCCTTCAGGTTCCACAGAGCTCCTGTTTTCCTTTTGCCCATCACTGGCTAATACTTGTCACTGGAAAACATCTCTTTCTAACTGACACCTGGTGTTACCTACCCCAGCTCATGCTGCTCAGTGAGAAAAAAGTTCCCTTCCTTTGTGGTACCCATGAAACTTATGTATAAAGTTTTAGAGAAAGGCACAAGACTGTTTTCAAAGACTGCTAGGAGGGGGAATGTAATGCTTTGTTGTTTGCCAGTTAATGGGCAATTGCTTTCAACAATAGAGAAATATGGAGGTACAAGCATGGCAGGAATGTATTACAACAGTATTAACAATGGGGTTATTAGGTTTAGAAACATATACACAGAGCTAACTGAAAACCATGATGATCGCTATTTCTATATTGGATTAACTCCAAGGTCAGGTCTCTATTTCAGCTGACAAGCTGCCAGACTGCTCACATGCACTCGGTGTGCAGCATCAGTTTTTTAGCAAAATCCTCAGGTCAGCTATTGCCTTTACTGTCTGGGACCAACCACCATGGGGAGCTTGCTTGGTCCTTTGTGGATGAACCACCTCCATGGCTGTCTTTAATCCCTGTGTTCAGAGCCATCTCCCTAAGGTCCTTAGGTTCGTCTTAGGTTCGTCCAATACCAGGAGTGTGATGTGATAACCAACAACTTTGGAAATATCCCCAAGCATGTCCAGTATTGGTTTTGGCTGTCATAGCCAAGGTTCTTAACTGTCTGCTGGACTTCCCATTCTTTCTCTCTCTTTCTGTGAGCACAGTGCAATATAACAYGTGGGTAATTTGCAAGGTAGTGAGCTATAAGGTGAACATCTCATGTGACTTGATCTGTATTTTCCTTTCCTTTTTTTTTCTTTTAGTTTGAGGTCCATTAGGCTATTTTCCCATGTAATCTAGTGGTTTGTTGTTTCTTTTTTTTTCCTTCCCTTACTACAAGTATGTTTCCTAGTAATTTAAGAAATTTTCTCCAAACTTGCAAATTGTCATGACAGGCTTTTACCTCCTAATTCATTAGATGATAACCATGGTTAGGCTTCCTATGGCATAGCCTAGACTCRCATGCATCTACGAGGGGAGCCAAGGAAGTGTGTGAGGTTGATCATAAGAAATGCCAATGTCATGGCTCATGTTCTCTCTGCTCTTGCAAGGACACAGATGATTTCTGATGTGATTTGTGAGCATATATGTCGTGGGCAGATTTCATATGGAGGTCAAAACAAGGACTGAACAAGATGCTTCAGACAGCACTGCTGAGGAAAAAGAAGAGCAAATGCTGTCCAAGGTAAGAAAAGAAAAAGGAGAAAAATATATTCCCTATCATCTTGTCGCTGTTGATTAAGAGAGATTACATCTAAGGCCTGGCTTGTCAAGAATTATAGCAACTCTGTTTTTGCAAAGCATGCTGCAAGCCTTTGAATATAGACAAAGCAAAAAGCTCCTACCTGTATCACAGCCGGACTCCATGTACAAAAATACAAGGCTTTTCCAGACCATATGAGGCATATCACCTGTTACTTTGCTGCCAAGAACTATGAAGAAAGATGCAGCACAGAATTTGCCACTGAAGTTGATCATTTATCTAATTTTATTCCTTGAATCTTTTGCTGGAACCTCCTTAAGCTCCGATTTAGGAAGGCAGTGACTTCTCTTGAGACTTTGCTGCTGTTATCCTCCTCAGCTGTCCGCTCTGTCTCTACTGCAAGGCTGGGTAAATTGGTGAAGGTGATTTTAGAAAGCCACAATCATGGCTGTGGCCTTTGCATACCTCTTTCATGAATAATTGGGCTGTCCATGTGCTAAGTGGGAGGGAAGGTGGAAATCTCTAAGYCTTTTCAGCTATCCTAAGAGAAATCATTGAAATAATCAAGGACAAATGTTTTCTATGTACTGTTTTAAAGAATTTTTGCCTATTAAATTTGCTCCTGATCTTTTCTGATTATCTTTAAATTTTAATTTGGTATTTCTAGGTATTTTCTGAGGCAGAGGAACACAAGAATTCTATGGTGGAAATAAAACCTGGAAGGAGGACACACCAAGTCAGCTCTGTTCTGGGATCACTGGGGGTAGCTTGTGCTTCTGCCAGGGTACAAAGGATACACTAAGTTCAAAGGTTTGCCAGCTAGGGCTCAAAAGAACTTTCTTAAGGGAAAGGAAAAAGTCTCCTGAAAAAAAAACTTTAGACAATTCTCCTTTTCCCCTCTTCATCTATAGAAAAGTCGCTGAGGTGTGGTAATAGCACAGTCTGACACAGCTGAGAGCGAGCCTGTGCACAGTAATCAGAGGGAAAACACAGGTACCAGGATTGTCTTTTAATTTGTCTATTGCCTGAGGATGAAAGGAAGCTGCTGTCAGTCACAAAGTGCAAAGGAAGATATTCTAGTGTGCTCGGGACTGTAAAAGGGGCTCTGTTATCCCTCCAGTGATCTGTGAGTAATTTCTGACATAAAACCTCCAAGTCCTTTGCAAAGCCAATTTGAGAGAGAACGGTAACAAACATTTCTTCTACGAGTTATGGAGGAAAAAAAAAGAAAAAAACCCCATCCTGCCCTTTATTTTGCCTGGTATTATCTGCTGTACAAATGTCATTAAGTGACATTTCTCTCCTAGAGGCCATCCAGTATATATGAGGATTATTATTCCCTCCTCCTCTCTCCCACTGAAAAACAGATAGTGGCTGACAGTTAATGAGGGGGACTCTAATCTGACAGCGCTATGAAAGCTGCTGCCAGAAAAGATCTTGATAATGGCATAAGAAATCCTTTCTATCTTAAACTACCATTAAGGTGCCTGTCTGCAGGAGGGAAGTCAGGACATTCTTCTCTAATCGAAGCTTGTTATATCTGTATCCTCTTGTACTTCTGCGACCCGTTTAAGAGGAAAACCCAAAACAGTCATAGGGAAAATAAAAGAAAATAAAGGCATTCAAAATATAAAGACCTGCTGAGATTGAATTCCTAAATGGAAGTTTGTTGCCATTGTTCTGTGCTCAACAATTAAAGTGGATTTTGCTTTCAGTTACTGCGTTATCCCAGAGTTACTCTGTGTGCATATATATGTGTATAGAAATGGAGATTTCACTGTGGGAGGTACTGTATATTATATGGGACTTTCTGAACTGGAGAACTTGCTGTCTAAATTTATATGGCAGACAGCCTCCTCATGATTTTGCATAGTACAGGCTGTTCTGGATTACCTGCTCTAGCCCATGTGGCATAGAAGGAAATTGTCTCCCCAGGCTCAGTCCTGTGCCCTCAGCCCCAGCCCTGTGCCCTCAGCCCCAGATGACCACTCTGTGGGTCAGGGAGTGACATTTCTCTGAGGTGACCCCAAAATATTTCAGAACAGAAGTCTGTTCTGAATAATTACTCATTCAGGATTTTTACTTCAGTATGGTCAACCCTACAGTTGTAACGTGCAGCCCTACCTCTGCACATTACTGGTGTTGGGAAGGGACATTTCTGTGTGTTGAAGGGCAGAAGATGAGCAACWTCCAGTTGGACACAGCTTCTCGTTGAGCTCATGCAATGATTTCACTTTTGAGATCTTTTACTGTGCTTGAAGAAGGGGGTAATGCAGACCTAGGTTGGAGGCTATGAGTAAGTCAGTGATGGGAAATGCAGCAAACAAAACGTGACCAGAGAATTTAAAAATGAAGGTTTGTTTTCAGAGAGCTCCAGCACAGAGGAATTTTACCATCAACTTTGCTGCTTGTTCAGTGTTTATTGAACTTTCCCAAAGCATTGTTCCTTATATGTGTATTTCAGTAAAAAGAGAAACACATCTCTTTGATGTAGGTTTCCTTTCTTTGATCAAAGAACAGGCCATCCAGGTGCTCAACCCTTCCTAAGAGGGAAACTTGAATAAGGCAGTCAGCATACCCAGCCTGTCCCTTGCATTTTGTAGGGTTAAACTTCATGCATTCTTGCAAATAGCTTTGGTCAATTGTGAAGATGGCACATATAGGTGAATGCTGTGCCCTCTGTATCATTTCCCCCCTGGCATATTATCTGCACAGAAAAAGTTGTGTTTCTATGTCCTTTTCTCCAGATGTTCCTCCTTTTTTTTTTCACCTACACATTCAATTTTAGTGTGCCATCTGGTTTCAACCTGCTTAACATTATACTTCGGCCTTTAACGACAGAGGACATCAAGTGCCAAGGTCCTTATTTTATTGCAAAAGATGGCATGCAGACCTTCTTTAAATGGTTCCAAATCATCTAAAGCCCCTGTTTGGATGGTTTCAAAGGCAGCCTGAGGTTATCAAGCTTCTACTGCAGAGCTTGATAGCGTATCATCATCTTCTAACAGGTTAATCCTTTTAAAAGGCCTCTCTCTGAGGTACTTTAACTTCATAAATGCTCCTTTTTGCCTACTTCAAAGCTAGGAAATAATTTTTTTAATGTGAAAATTGCATACAACGTTGTCTTAATTTGTCTTGACAGGTGCAAGCTGTTGTGTGACCTAAAATCCAGGGAAAAAAACCATCAAAACCCCTACCTTATAAATGCATAATATATTTTTTGTCATTTTTACTCTCCAGACTGAGACATCCTTAAATACCTGATGCTTTAAAATCTCGAGTCTTGCTTATTTCTGGAAAAGGGACTGAGTCAAAATACTGTAGACCTTCAACTCAGGAATCTGATCTTAATTTTGAAGTGTTTGCAACTGCTGGAATAGCTGCAATAAGTACCCCAGTGAGTGTGGGCTACCTTTCGCTTCCCCATCTTTGGATAAGGCAGCTTTTTATGTAGGACAACTTTCTGAAGCACGGTAAATAACCTCCATGAGTGTCCGGGAGTTGGTATCCACAGTGGAGGCTTATCCTCTGATTCCCTGATGTGCACGAGGGATTGTACTGGTCCGGAGGCAAACTGCTGGCCAGGACAGATTGTGCTGAACCTTTCTTTTCTTCAGCTAAGAGGCATGGTCCACGCGTGCAGAAGAGTTGTGTTTTGGCAGTGCCTGTTGTGTCCCAAGTGCCTGTCACAGTAAGAAGGCCACATCGCTTGGCAAGTGGCAGTAAAAAGGATTGTCTGCATGGTATTAGTTTGCTTCTGTGGCTTTTGTACACACAAAAGGGTAGTTTTCTCGGGTGGATTTCTGAATAGATGTTTTATTTCCTTAGATTTTAAACTGTGATTTCTGCTTGACTATAGATCTTTTATGGAGAGATGAAATCCCAGTAGGCACCAATCTGCATCTTGAGGCACTTTAAATATCTTTACAGTGTTGTCCTTCACTTATTCATAGGGAGATAGCTCCTCAACAGAAGCTAAAGTTCTGTATAGACATAACTCCGCTGTATGTCGCAGAGGCTCACAAAATCAAATTAGGCAGGTGATATAAAAAATAAACTTTATTTAAACTAAAACTGTTTAGCAGAAAACTAGCTAGAAATGAAGCTCATCAAAATCATTCAACACTGACAACAGCAGTAAACCACAGGTTCAGGATGGTGTACAAGGAACTAATACTGCACGGCCGGCTTTAGAAATGAGGATCCAAAATGTGCACAATCACTCACCTATAAGATAAGGGCTCTCAAGCTCAAGGAGTTTCCTTGAGTGGCGTCCTGACCCAAGGCGAGGGTCCCCGACTGCAGACCCGCTGCTCCGAGGAGGACCGGCTCAACTTGCCCCCCGGCGAGGCTCCATTTATACGCTAGTCACACCTGACCTSTGGTCAGTTTGAATTGGCTGAGGGCCTTAACTTTCTTACTCCTCACCTGAGGTGTATATGTGACCTAAAGTGTGTACGTGAYGGTCAGCACACACCACCTTAAAGGCGCGAAAGTAAGGGCATGAAAAGTGACAATGCTGCCGTCCTGATGCCCCTGGTCTCTCGTCAGGGCRGGTGCACCTGCCACACTGTACAGAACAGATACCTTTCTCTATAAAACCTGCAGTGTGGTTTTGCTAATATTCCCAAATAATTTCACAGCAAGGATCAAATTCTCTGTTATACTCTCTACATTTACCCAGAAATCTAAAAGAAACTTTTGCCATTTTTTTTTTTTTGTTAGCAGAAAAGTCTAATTGGAATGGATGAAATGACATTATTAAATACCAGAATGAAGATCACCGGGGAAGTAATCTAACTGCTGATACTCTAATGTTAACTCAGTSCTTCTAAATAATCAGTAATCAGAAGCTTGAATTAGACTGAGATAGATTGAGCTAAGTGCTTGACTATTCAAAGTAAGTGCAAGAGATTTGGTGGAAAGTTCAGTGCAGTCAGGGAAAAAACTGTAATTAAATATGCAGGACTAAAGAAATCATGCTTCTATTTTATTTTAAATAAACACATTATCTTTTGATATAACTTGGTCTTTCTTCACGTGAATCATGAATCATGCAGCACTTGAAGCCCTGATTAATATTCTTAATTGCTCTCCCTTTTTCGTTCTTGCAGCTGGCAGATGGAACGCTGTAGATCAGTCGGTGCCATATCAGTAGTGTTTACACTGCTTGTGAACAAATGATGTTACAGCCTGCATGTTTATCCTCTTTGATCCATACACAATTGGAACAAGGTGCAATAATCAAGACTTGCTTTTCTTTTTTTTTTTCCCTTTCCTGTCTTTGTGGTATTAACATCTGCTCTGATGGGAGGACATGGACCGTGAGCCAATTTCTGTAATGCCAAACACTTTGCAGCAACAAGGAGGCCTGGAAATCTTACAGGACATGCCAGGGAGATGCCTATCTCCCACCAAGTTGGGCTGAACATTTTAGTGGGAGTGTTGATTGTTTCTATGCATTTCCGTGCCAGTGCTAATTAGGGTGGACACACAATGAATCCRGAAAAAAGAGTATCATATTAGTAAGAAGCTGCGTGATGATATCTGATTAGCTGAAAAGTGAATGAAGGATCAATAATTCCTTCTATTTGCTACAGGCAAATAATGAGTTCTCTAAATGAAAGAATCCTAATAATTACTCTAGAATTTTTAAGCTGTTCAGATCTGTTTCTTGTGTTTTAGTGGTTATCTGGTCAAACTATCTTCCAGGTGAAAGAATGACTTTTCTCACTAGCAGCAATGCAAACTATATTTTGATATGAAAAGCAAAAACCTTCTTTCTCTGTCATGACTGTTAGCAAAACCAGCTAATAAATGAAGCTGAAGAGTGGCCAGTTCATTTTATAACATCCACATTGGTTTGTTGATGCTAAAATTAGATGACATAGTTTATGCGGTCAGCATTGCTATCATAATCTATGTGTTTGCAATGAAAATATTTTAGCCTAAGAAAAGGCATTATGCTATGCATAATTCAGTTGGCTTTTGGACACAGGAAGTTTTGTGTGTTTTTCAGTTAGATTTGTAGGAAGATATGTGTTTTCTCAAGAGTTGTGTAGGACTTGTAATTGCGCCATCCCATGAAGGCACCAGAGTCTGATCAACATAACAGAAGGCGACTGGCTAAAATCTGGGGCTCTACTTTGAATATTCCTCTTGTTGGAAGAATGTAGCTAATGAATCAAATGACCTCATGTGATTGCTTAGATGTGACTATAAAAACAAGAAAAAAGAAGATGTATAGTATCACAGGTTATGACACCAGCACATAGCACTGCAGCAGAGCCCCTGAGCCCAGACACCATAATTGCGCATCAGCAATTTCTCTGAAGTGTTTTGGGACTTTAGCATTAAAAGGACTCTGTGATTACAAGAATGATGTCAACTTGCAGGAATTCAAAGAAATGTGTATCGGACAACATCCAGTGAAACTCCTGGATGTGATGCTGCAAGATGTCCATTTGATTGCCAGGGATATTCTGAATGCATTTCCATTTAGGACCCATCAGTTCCACCCTGGCTGCAGCCTCGGGTGTCAATGCAAAGCAATGCAAAGACAGCTCAGTAATTCCTATACCTTCCAGCGATAAGGTGGAAGTCTAAGCAGGTTCCCAGACTGGCTTACTTATGTATAAAACTTGCCTTTTCTTATAGTTTCAACTTTGGGTTGAAACTATATCTCAGTTTATGTTATCATTTTCACTGTTAATAGCTGAAGGGAGTCCTATAAGCTGCAAGTATTTGGTTACAATTCCCAATGGGCCAATGGTTCTTTCCATTGCTGTAGTTGTCACTGAACTTACTTACATTCTTGTTGCAGTATTTGTCACAATACTAAATTCTCATAGTTGCTGCATAGGTGTTGTGAAATGTGTTACGCATTCTCTGCTGGAAACCAAAGCATCATGGGGTTGCATACTGTACCAGCACCTTTTTTATTTTGAAAAAACTACTCCATTCTTTTTTTTGCTCCATTGTCTATAATAATTATAATTAAATTGCTTAAGTTGGAATAAAATTTCATGAGGTGTTTCCTGTATCTAGTGCGGTAAAGATGTGCCTTTTTGATTTGATATACACAGGGCCCAATTTTCCCTCTGACAATATGTGACAGTTATAACACGGTTCGCATTCCAGGTAGGTTCCAGGCTGAAAACAGAGGTGTATTAGAGAAATTGTCTGATACAAATCGGTCCAGTTCTTGCAGGACTCCAAATCAACAAACTTAACATCTGCAAACCAGGATTTTTTTCCTCCTTCCAGGCATCCCATCATTGTTGTTCTTCAGCATCTGAACTCGCAGTGAACTGTCTGTTCTAATAGGCTTCATCTTCATTACAGGACAATATACAGTATAAGTGTAAATYGGTAATTAGATGTTAGTGTTCTTTGAGTGTGATTTATTAAGAGGAAGCTAAATTCTAGTAAAACAAATACACTTCTATTGGAATGCTGACAGAGATGAGTAGAGCATCTGATCATTCCTTATATCTTTAAGAAGTGGCTTCCTAATGAAATCAGATACTTTAAATATCTAGATCTCTAGCTCAAGACTTATTTGACATTTCATTATCATATGAATTACATTTTTAGCTTGGCAAGTTTAGACATAAAACTTGGGTACTAAGAAGTACTGTGTGAAAAATTGACTACGGGAATYATAAAGATTCTAATATCTCAGCATTTTCTTTGCTTTTATTGATCACTGCGATCTAGCTGATGTGTCAGCAGCCAAAAAGCATTCTAAGTAAGTTGATATATTAAAAATGATGCRACCTTTTATCTAGATTTATATTAGAGCAATCAGGTCACACACCACTGTGATCTACTTTGTGACTTTCAGAATTGGTTATGTCAAAATCAAAGGAAATTGAACTGAATAATACTCATATTTCAGTGCTAGTTGTGCTTATTTATTCAGGTATTTACTGTGATATGGTCCCTAACACTCATTCTGAATGAAAGCCTCAAGACTTATAACTGCCCTAAAAAATGAAGTTTTCCTACAGAAAATTATTTACATTTAAGTATAGTGTATGCTTAGGTGATATAAAACTGTTGCATCACCCTAGCTGTCATATTTTGGCATTATACAGTTTTTATTGAATTATATCCTGAATAATACAGTGAAAAATTACTGTTAACAAATCTGACAGTTTGTGCTAGGAYTTTTTTTTAAGCTTGACTAGTTTAAATTGGATTTATTTGAAACCTGGTGTATCATGTAATAATCTGGGTGGCGTCTTTGGTTAAAACAAAGTGATCTCATGTTGACTAAGTTATATATGCTAAAAGAGACAGTGATTTTTAGTTGTTAAAAATGCATATGATGTTTGGTAAAACTTATGGCAAAAAAAAAGACTGAGGATTTYGAAGTGATGTTTAACAAAGAGGTAGTTCTGTTTTAGTATAAAGCCCAGCCATGTCTAAACTAATACCGTGTCTGCTGTTAAATATTTCATTTTTATCTGACAGAACACAGGTAAGGCAGGGGGATGAAYGGCCATGTAGACGCAAACCTCTTCCTTGTGCTGAACAGGGTAAGTCACTAGAGGGGAGTGGTCCAGGGAGAAACGGGTCTCAGGGAGAGATGGGCTCAAATTCTTATCCTGACACAAACCTCCCCTGAGGTAAGCAGSGAAAGTCTGGCAATCCCATATCCAAAAATAGGGTTTGTTTTCATTTTCACTGGGTCATAAAATCTTGAGGGCTGTTGTAGACCCAAGGAGAGGCTTGTGCTCTACATGTCCTACCTTCCTAAGTGGGGTTTATCGAACTTTTCTGTTTTACAGCAGATTCTGAATTCACAGAAAACACACTAAAGATGATGTTTGTTTCCCTTCAGCAGTCTGGAAACAAAGATCATTGCACAGGGCAGCCCAACAGCATCTCTCAGGACTGTCCTGGAAACCTCTGAAGGGGTGAAGAAGGTACAGAAGGGAACAATATGATTATATGGTGTCGTGGATGGAGCGAGAGAGAGAGATGCAATTCACTTGTAAGAGAGAAGCAGCAATATGTTTATTGATTTAAGACAGAGATTTAACAAAGTTTGATAGCAAATCCGACAGTGAGTTAACAAGATTCGATGGCAAGGGACATTTGATTATTTGCTGCATGGAGGACAGGGTCAGACAAAACTGTCAGGGAGACCCTCCCGTTGAGTCATGAGGTTCAGAATGGACCCCCTTGCTGTCTAAACTCCTTCTCAGAGAGGAGTCTAGGTACGGCTGGATTCAATCCTAGTCCCAGACTTGGTCAACAGTTTATATCTAAAGGATTATATATATGCGCAATCAATCCTTTATATCACTTATCTAAGATTTCCAAGTTTAGCATGCTATTAGTCACTTACCGAGGATCTGTTGCGGCAAGGAATCTCTCAAATTCGAGGAGTAACCCTGAGAGGTGTCCCTACTCAAGGGGARATCCTGGCGTGCAGCCCGCTGCCGTGCAGGATAGCTCAAAGGGCTCTTGGGCTGCCCATTATTTATGGGGGTAAGTTGATTGACTCATAGTCATATTTACATACCAACTGTAGATATTAGTTTCTTCCACATTTGGCTTGAGTCAGACATTGACCAGCACTGTGGTTATGTGGACGCATTGCCGGTTGTGTTGGTATCTGTCTCCCCCGAATCCACTTTAAGCTGGATGCATCCATCACGACCAGACACATCCATCATGGTCGCCACAGGTGGTTATCACTTGAGCAGGGTTACGGGAAAAGGTCAGGTTGGGAACAGGGGGCGCACACCATCACATATGGACACATAAGGAAACATGGGAAAAAAACCCCACAAAAATGGTGTGTTTCCAGGCTGTGTCTCTTTCCAAATAGCACCGTGAGTAAGAGAAGATGGAGGGAAAAGTGATGATGAAATAGTGAAATGACAGTCAATGGAAAGAAGATGCAGTCTTACCTAGGACTCACTGGGGGGACCTACATGTCTGGAAACCCAGGACCCATTGGGTCCTTCTGCTTCTATCTTCTTCCATCATCTTCTGCTTTGGTGACACTGCATTTTTTGGGGAACCCTTAAGAAAGCCTGATGTGAGAGGAGTGTGTGCCTGGAGATTGTTTCTTCACACTGTTGAGGTGTGAGCATACCTGCTTTGTTACTTCAGAGGGTGCTATTCTTGCTTTGTCATGCATAGGGTTCATCTAGACCTCTGTATCTGTCTGGTCTTTTCTGTAGGAAAACTTCAGCAGCAATGCTGGTCTCAAACTTCTCCACCAAGTTACTTCCTCCCTTCCACCTTTACCTCTGAAAAAGCTYATTTATTTTCTATGCTAGCCTCTATTCTTCACTTTGGACCCCAGAAAGTGCTCAGAACACATTTGACTTTCTCTTTCAGCTCAGCTCTCTTTCCTCTATTGTCTTATAGTTTTAGTATATGTTAAATACATAACCAGAAGCATACTTTTCCCCCCTTGCTGCTGTTAAGTGTTTATTTCTTTGAGGTAAGGATTGTCTTCAAGAAAAAAAGTCACTAATGCATTTGATACGAAAATATTTTTTTTCTGCATGTATATATCTATAATATTCATTTCCAGTAATATTTCAGCAAGGAAAGTGAAGAACTTTAATGTTGCTGCCCACTCAAACTCTCTTCCTGACTTCTAGTCTGCCTGTTGTGCTAGTGCCGCTTACAGCAGGAACATACATCAGGTTAACCAGCTCCATCTCTCCAGTGCAGCAAGGTGGGCTTTAATCTCCAGTTTATATAAGTCCTCCTGCTCTGCCAAAAGACTTTTTTCTATTATCTCTAATAGCCCATCGCATCTCGCTGTGCTCCCTTGCTTTTTTTCGCTATTACCATTTCCAGATTGAATGTCTGATCTTCAGTTGCATGATCCTGACCACAATATCCTAGTGGCTTTTTTAGCTTCTGTTTCTCCTTCTCTCTCCCTCTCATGCTGCTGACATATTGGACCTCCAGAACTAAGGGAGATTTATCAGGACACTTCTTCCAAATCAGCCCTTCTTTGCGAGCAGAACAAGTGCTGCCTTCCGTTTAACACTGCTGGCCCTTGCCCATTTTTCAATATCTAGTGGGAGGATTTTTATATTTGAAAAGCGATGCTTGTGTATGCTGCCAGAATTAAAGACCTTTTTCTATTCAAGGTAGAGCTCAAGCAGTCTCTGCTCAGGTATTCCTGCCCTGCCTTACCAATGCTTCTCGAGAAACTACAAGTTGTGCAAGCCCATTTGTTCCCTGACCTTTACCAAGACAGGAAGCCATTCTAGAAACAATAGAAAGTGACCATTGTCTTATTTATAACAGGCTATAAAAGGATAAAAAATATACTGTGCTGAAGGTCTATAAAACCCTCAGTGGCCAATAAAGCCAGTTCACAGAGTTGAAGCCTCTGATAGTCTCTGCAAAGGAGACATTTGAGTCAGTTCCTGCTGTGGAGGAGCTGAGTGGTTTCCATAAAGAAGGAGGTACTGTTCAGGAGAAGTACAGGGCTTTTGCTTTTAAGTAGCCTAGATTGAATAGAAAAGGGCAGGTGAGGGTTTCTGAGAAAGTTGTGCATAAGGGCTGGTTGTCCAGGACTAGCGTTAAGCAGTGGGGGTTAATGCTTTCCAGATGAATGAGAGATGAATCATCATGGAATAGTTTGGGTTAGAAGGGAGCTTTAAAGGTCATCTAGTCCAATGCCCCTGCACAGGGACATCTTCAACTAGATCAGTTTGCTTAGAGCCCCGTGCAACCTGACCTTGAATGTTTCCAGGGATGGGGCATCTACCACCTCTCTGGGCAACCTGTTCCAGTGTTTCACCACCCTCATTGTAAAAAATTTTCTTTCTTATGTCTAATCTAAATCTACCCTCTTTTAGTTTAAAACAGTTACCTCTTGTCCTATTGCAACAGGCCCTGCTAAAATGTTTGTCCCCATCTTTCTTATAAGGCCCCTTTAAGTATTGAAAGGCCACAGTAAGGTCTCCCTGCAGCCTTCTCTTCTCCAGGCTGAACAACCCCAACTCTCTCAGCCTTTCTTCATAGGAGAGGCGTTCCATCCCATCCCCCTGATCTTTTCTGTGGCAGTCCTCTGGACCTGCTCCAACAGGTCCATGTCTTTCTTGTGCTGAAGGCTCCAGAGCTGGACGCAGTACTGCAGGTGGGGTCTCACCAGAGCAGAGCAGAGGGGCAGAATCACCTCCCTCAACCTGCTGGCCACGCTTCTTTTGATGCAGCCCAGGATACGGTTGGCCTTCTGAGCTGTGAGCGAACATTGTTGGCTCATGTCCAGCTTTTCATCCACCAGTACACCCAAGTCCTTCTCAGCTGGGCTGCTCTCAATTCCTAGCCTGTATTGATACTGCTAGTGGATGAGGGGAAGGCTGTGGATGTGGTCTACCTGGACTTCAGTAAAGCCTTTGACACTGTCTGCCACAGCATTCTCCTGGAGAASCTGGCGGCTCATGGCTTGGATGGGTGTACTCTTCGCTGGGTAAAAAACTGGCTGGACGGCCGAGCCCAGAGAGTTGTGGTGAATGGAGTCAAATCCAGTTGGCAGCCGGTCACGAGTGGTGTTCCCCAGGGCTCAGTTTTGGGGCCGGTCTTGTTTAACATCTTTATCAATGATCTGGATGAGGGAATCGAGTGCACCCTCAGTAAGTTTGCAGATGACACCAAGTTGGGTGGCAGTGTTGATCTGCCTGAGGGTAAGGAAGGCTCTGCAGAGGGATCTGGACAGGCTGGATCAATGGGCCGAGGCCAATTGCATGAGGTTCAACAAGRCCAAGTGCCGGGTCCTGCACTTGGGTCACAACAACCCCAGGCAAYGCTACAGGCTTGGGGAAGAGTGGCTGGAAAGMTGCCCGGTGGAAAAGGGCCTGGGGGTGCTGGTTGACAGCCGGCTGAACATGAGCCAGCAGTGTGCCCAGGTGGCCAAGAAGGCCAACGGCATCCTGGCCTGTGTAAGAAATAGTGTGGCCAGCAGGAGTAGGGAGGTGATYGTGCCCCTGTACTCGGCACTGGTGAGGCCGCACCTCGAATASTGTGTTCAGTTTTGGGCCCTTCACTACAAGAAGGACATTGAGGTGCTGGAGCGTGTCCAGAGAAGGGCAACGAAGCTGGTGAAGGGTCTAGAGCAGAGGTCTTATGAGGAGCGGCTGAGGGAGCTGGGGTTGTTTAGCCTGGAGAAGAGGAGGCTGAGGGGAGACCTTATCGCTCTCTACAACTACCTGAGAGAAGGCTGTAGCGAGGTGGGTGTTGGTCTCTTCTCCCAAGTAACAAGCGATAGGACGAGAGGAAATGGACTCAAGTTGCACCAAGGGAGGTTTAGAGTGGATATTAGGAAAAATTTCTTCCCTGAAAGGGTAGTCAGGCATTGGAACAGGCTGCCCAGGGAAGTGGTGGAGTCACCATCCCTGGAGGCGTTCAAAAAACATGTAGATGTGGCACTTCGGGACATGGTTTAGTGGGCATGGTGGTGTTGGGTCGATGATTGGACTTGATGATCTTAGAGGTCTTTTCCAACCTTAATGATTCTATAATTCTATGATCTATGATTCTATGATACCGGGGTTGCCCCGACCCACGTATAGGACCTTGTACCTGATGAGGATAGAGGTAGATGTGGAAGAGCAGATTGATCTTGAAAACTATCCTGGGAAATACCTTAGTAGTCATTTTCTTTTCAAGGGTGCAGGCCAAGAAGAAGCTTTAGTTGCTAGCCTGAAAAAGTGCTGTAAGTGGAGCTTTGGAGGGAAGCAAACTTTCACAAAGCAGTTTAATAGCTGGAGACCAGAAACCAACACACACAACACAAACAGAAAAAGTGAGAACTGTGAATACTTCCTGGAGGGAAGGGTCTAAGTCCAGGTGAAATTGCTTTCCTTAATATTTCTTAAATATTTCCTAGACTGCTTTATTCAGTGCTCTAGATTTGTACACCATTTTGGAGTGCATGCCACTTTTTCCAGCTTTCTCTCAGGTAAGTGAAGGTGTTTTGATCCTGCCCTGTACTGGAGCTGTGAAGACTACCCTGGTGTAGGTGAGTGCTGCTCTATTAGTGTTACCCTCCAGGAGAGCTTGTCGCAACAGGACATCACAGGGATGCCAGATTGCCTAGATGAAACTGCCTTCTGGTTCTCCCCATGCAATTTATTTGACTCCTGTTCTGCTGCCCTGCACCATGGTTTTTGCAGAGACAGCACTACACAGGACTCTGCATTCACCCTAAAAGGCTTTTGCATTTGTGCTGCTTGCTTGACAGAGATGGGAGAGAGGTGGAAGGTACAAGCATATTCCTGTCTTGTCGTAGAGGGCGAGTGCAATGGGGCCAGGGGGTTTTTATGGATGTGATTACGGCTGAAAAGAGTCTTGTCTATGTACTCTGGGGTCCTAGTGACTTAAGTTTTATATCAGTGAAGCTATACTGATTGCAACAGTTATTTCCTCATTCTCACCGTCTTAAAAGAGATCAGCACCTGAGGTATGCAGCTCAGACATGAGACATCAGCTGCATCTTCATGCCATCCCTGGTGGCCGAGAAAGAGGCTTTATGTTGATGGAGTTCCACTGAAATGAGAGCAAAGCTTCGGGGAGATCAGAGCTGTGCTTTGCACCATGCACAGCATGGTTCCTTCCTTCCTCTGGCATCAGTGATTTCCAAAGCACAACTGCAAACAAAATTCAAATGGCTTGATTGCACGAGGAGATTGAGCGCATACACATATTACAGTCCTATGAATGACATCATCACTCACTGAAACGATCTGTTAATGATCTGATTTCAGTACAATGGGATTTTACCCCTCCCCAGAATGGGAATGGGAATTGTGAGGGTTGCTCTTCCGCACTGCAAAATATGACTAAAATCAACTCCCACTGACACACACTGCTGAGGTCACCCTTCACATCTGAAATTTAGTCTTTGTTTTGTGTTCTTCAAAATTTCTCTGTAATGAGAGGTGAAGAAATGTGATTCTGGAAGTTACTGAGAGCAGGACATCTGTCTATCAAGGCTCGCAGAATCACATTTTTGGCCCATTTCTGACAGGCCTGCCCTGTTTAGTGTTCTTATTTATAGAATCATAGAATCATAGAATTGTTTAGATGGGAAAAGACCTTTAAGATCATCAAGTCCAACCGTTATGGACCTGTTAACAAAATACTGATTTGGGATACATATTTTTTCCTTCAAGAGAAAAAGCTTTCACATTTTGAGCTGGTAATGAGACTGTTTAAGCTGTTGCTCATTTTGCACTGGAGCTGCCACATCTGCAGCTGGCACTGTGCCGAGTCTCTGATGGAAGAATAAGCAGATGGACTTCTAACCTTTACAAAGGGTATATTACAGCAAAGGAAATGGGAATTAAATTAGTGAAGCCGTTCACTCAGTCATTTTATGTGAAAATGGGGAAAGTTCAGACATATCTTTGTATTGGAAACAATTCTGTGCTCATCTTTCTCTGGTGTTATTTTATTTTAGTTTGGTGAGAGGGAATGGAGGAGTTCTTCTGCCCCAGTGGTCCCATAGTGGGAAAATAAAAATTCATTATTTTGTTCCAGACACAAATGTCCTTAGTGGGATTTTGAGAAAACAGTACACTGGAATGTAGGTCTGAAATCATTGAAAAGTGTTGTGGTTTAACCCCACAGGGCAGCTAACCCCCACCCAGCCACTCGCTCACTCCCCTGTGGTGGGACGGGGGAGAGAATCGGAAGAGTAAAAGTGAGAAAACTCGTGGGTTGAGATGAAGACAGTTTAACAGGTAAAGCAAAAGCCACACACACAAGCAAAACAAAACAAGGAATTAATTCCCTACTTCCCATCGGCAGGCAGGTGTTCAGCCATCTCCAGGAAAGCAGGGCTCCATCACACGTAACGGTTACTGGGGAAGACAAACGCCATCACTCCGAACATCCCCCCCTTCCTTCTTCTTCCCCCAGCTTTATATGCTGAGCGTGACGCCATATGGTATGGAATATCCCTTTGGTCAGCTGGGGTCAGCTGTCCCGGCTGTGTCCCCTCCCAGCTCCTTGTGCACCCCCAGCCTACTCGCTGGTGGGTTGGGGTGAGGAGCAGAAAAGGCCTTGACTCTGTGTAAGCACTGCTCAGCAGTGACGAGAACATCCCTGTGTTATCAACACTGTTTTCAGCACAAATCCAAAACACAGCCCCATACTAGCTACTATGAAGAAAATTAACTCTATCCCAGCCAACACCAGTACAAAAAGAAATCTCACAAAGCCAAAGGTAAAGACATTCATGGGAATTTAAACAGATGATTTTTTTTTCTTGTGCATTATAAATGTGATTCAGATGAACAAGTGCAGGTTCTGCTCTTTAAATTACACTTTTCCTGAAGGCATATTCTTGACTTTCTCATTAGATTTGATGTAAGAGATTATTAAGTGACACTTCTTGACTTAAGATCCAAGTCTGGAGGGTGATGAATTCTGCCTCAGCAGCTCACGCATTTCACTGGGAATTTTGTTTGAGATGAAAAAGTTACTGCTATCATTACTCAGTGTCAACAATATTTAAAAAAATAAAAATCATACAGTTAACTTGGAAATGAGACAAGGAACCCAAGAGAGGAGTCTTCTTTAGCATACTGCCTGTAAACATCTCCTTAAGGCAGAATCTCTCTCTGCTGTTTTGACAGTCAAGGAAAGTGTCTCCTCTTCTGGTTTCACACTGAACGGAACAAACCGGACAAAACTGTAGGAGTGGGAGAGAAGCAGGCTCACACAGATCACAACTTTTAGGTAGAGCACAAGGTAAAAAAGACATGAATAGGTACTACTGCCAGCAGAAAGACTGTTAACAGAAAGAATTAGCTACATATTTAGTATAAAGTCTTGAGTCTGTGTTGTTTTCAGGTTCAGTGGTGCTACTGATGTGCCTCTGGATAAACTAAAGCAAAAACCTCATTAAAATGTAGCTCCTGGTGATTCTTGTAAAGGCTGCATTATCCAGAGCAGATGACAGCAATAACAAAAAAGTGAACACGTCCATTTCTTTGTCTGATTGGCAGCTCCATAATAAATACTACATAACATGGCAGAAATAATATGAGAGTAGGTCACGGTCTTGGTATTTCGATGAGCTGGGTTCCAGCCAGCAATGCTCATTTTAAACATGGCCAAAGATAAAGATTAAGTTAAGTTATTAAGGTTATACCGAGGATCAAATAATGACACGGCTACAGGCTGAGGGGGAAATCTAGTCCCAGAGCAAGAACTCTGAAGAGAGTATGGGATGCTAAACATGCTGAGGCTAAAGGGAATATTTTGATTCTTAGAAGGATAAAAGCCCAGAATTGCTGATGAGAGGGAGAGATGATGATACCTACCTTGAGTTCAGCGAGGCTTTTGACATTGTTTCTGACAACTTCCTTATATCCAAGTTAGGATGTTATGGGCTGGGTGGGTGGGCTACAAGATTGGGGAAAGTAACTGTCTGGGTCATCTGGCTCAGTAATTAATGGGTTGTACTCAATGTGGGGGCCAGTAGCATGTGGACTTCCTTGGGGGTCTGTACTGTGACCTATCCTGTTTATTATGCGTGTCAGTGATGTGGAAGAGGAGGCAGTTGATATCTGCATCAGCTTTATGGATGATAGCAAATTGGGGAAACAGCAACGTTTGCAGGCAGGATCACTACTCAGAGGGACTTAGGCTAGAAATGCGAACTGACAAGAGCCTCCTGAAACTGTACAAGAAGAAATGCCAGCTTCTGCCCCTGGGAAGAATAAGCCCCTGCAACAACACAGGCTGGGCACTGCCTGCCTGGGGAGCAGCTCTGCGGGAAAGGCCCTGGGGGTCCTGCTGGAACAAAGCTGAGCATGGGACTGCAGGGACACTGGTAGCAAAGAGGTCAACATCACCCTGGGCTGTAGGAACAGGGCCAGAGCCAGGACATCCAGGAAAGGCTTTATTTCCCTTTACTTGGCATTTGTTAGATCACATCTGGAATATTGCATACAGTTTTGCCCCCTCTGATGCAGAAGGACATCAGTAAACTGGAGTGAGTTAAGGGGGGGCCACCAATGTGATGGTGGATGGACTTGACCTGTGAGGCTGGGGAGCTGGGCTTATTCAGCTTGGAGTAGAGACAGCTTCAGGGGGACCTAACAGCAGCCCCCAGTGCCTACCGGGAGATCATTGAGGAGATAGAGTTTGGCTTTTTGGCTGCTGATCTCTTCTCCCTAGTATTCAGTGACAGCATGTGTGGGAATGGTTCAAAGCTGCACCAGGGGAGGTTCAGACTGGACATTAGGAGGCATTTCTTTACTACGAGGGTGGTCAAACACTGGAACAGGCTTCCTAGAGAGGTGATCAATGCCCCAAGTTTTTCAGTGTTTACAAGGCATTTGCACAATGCCCTTAATGACATGCTTTAACTTCTGGTCAGCCCTGAATTGGTCAGGCAGTTGGACTAGATGATCGTTGTAGGTCCCTTCCAACTGAAATTTCTCTTCTTCCCTTCTCTTCTCTTCTCTTCTCTTCTCTTCTCTTCTCTTCTCTTCTCTTCTCTTCTCTTCTCTTCTCTTCTCTTCTCTTCTCTTCTCTTCTCTTCT
>JASVER010000088.1:2757028-2790869 GCA_030449065.1 Oceanodroma leucorhoa
CTCCTCTCCTCTCCATTTTTGCAGTGGTGCAGGTGGGGGGATGACAGAGAATGGGCAAAATTTGGAATGGGGAGATACTGACAGAAGGAAATTTTTGATTTTTTTTCACCATGGTAACAGTCCATAGAGATTGTAGGATGTCCTTGGAGGTTTTCATGTCCCAGCAGGATAAATCTCTGAGCAGTCCGATCTGAATTCAGTTTTAGATTAGTCTAGAGCCCCCCCCCCCGAATTATTCTGTGGCACTGTGATGTTGGCTGCAGTCTTGCTTCTGGAATTAATGTAGTTCTGGTGTTACCGTTCAAACAAAAAAACATATAACGGCAAGAGAGTTCAAAGGTCCAAAAGGGGGGATTAAAGAAACCCCCAGAAAAACATGTCTCACTATGAAGCATGACTGATGGTTCATCTGTTAGCTTACACATGTAAGCATGAGCAAACTTGGTAATAGTAGGCTCTTCACACAAGATTATTTGGGCCAATTTAACTATTTGTGAATAAGCATACCAATTGATATGTATCCTTAAAATTGTACATCTAATTGCATTAATCTTGTGTGTGAAGTTAAGTACTGAGGATGCTGACAAAGATAATAACAGTTAGAGAAAAAGACCAACAGAAATCATGAAATAAACCTGTAGTCTAATTGATCTGATTAGATTTGCAGTTTCCCAAGCATTGCTAAGAATGATTACATGCTTGGGTACAACATGTCAAACTAATGAGTAGCTGCAGAAAGTATCCAAGCAATTCGTGATTAGTTATCAGACGCAGTGTATCAAGGCTGGCACCTGAATGCGTAGCTACTCTCCATCACTGGAAATCTGCAGTGAAGGCTGCTGGTTTTGCAAGGATTTGCTCTAGTTCAGCTCTGCCTGCAGGACTTGAAGCAGGGAAGCCCTATGACTCCTGGCATACACAAATTCAGGTTAGCCTGTCACTATAGTGCCTCTGGCCATGCTGGCAGGGCCAGTGGAGGGAAGGGAGGGCATAGCCGATGTGTCTGTGAGGAGGCTACGGGCACAGTGTTTTGGAAAAGCTTATGCTGGTTAAGTGGAAATATGGCAGTTACAACATGTTGACTCCTAACTATGAGGCTGTTCAGTCCTTATCTCTGAGGGAGGGGGTAAAAGCAAGGCTGTTGTCATTTATTATTACTTGAGAGACATTTTAATTTCTTAAAGTCACCATTAAGCAATTATGTCCCCTTACCCAGTACATAAAAAGACATACAATTTCTAAAAACTGTGTTGGTGATAGGATAGCACAGAAATAACTCATTTTCACAGTTAAGCACCTTACAGCTACAATCCATCAAATTCTTACAAAGCTCTGTAAGTGCACTTCACATTGCAAATCTACAGTGCTGGATTTATTCTTCATCCACGAGCCTCTTCTGCACAAATATTCAGAGTAGTTTCCATGGTTATGCCTGTACCTGTAAACTAAACAGTGTCAGGCCATGGGCACGTGCAGGGGTGTGTGCTCAGCTTCACTGTTAAGTTGTTATCCCAGTCCTAGCAGAGCTTTGGCTTGCTACAACTAGTGCTTTCCAAGAAAATGCTCAGGCAAGGCTGGGGAGACAGCACAAGYCAGGGACAGTGCCCAGTAAACAGCCTGAATGCGGCCACTCTGTTTTTGAAGATAAGAGAGTTTAGCCAAAAGGGTGAAAGTTGTGCTATGCCAGTTGGCCTCCAGGCTGGAGGATGGTCCCTGGCCCACTTCATTTACTAGAATAGACATAGCCCTGGTTGGTGTGTTCACAAATCTGTCCTTAGCAAATTGGGACCCCTGTGATAGTCTTGTCTGCTGCTCTGGCTCTTGGTACACAAAGTTGCAGTCCTGTGAAGGGCAGTCGCTGTGCTGCATATTCTCTTCTTTGTGTAACTTGGTGCTGTTACAGTGCAAGAGGATATCCTGAGCTGCCACGTGTGCAAATGAAAACTTGTTCCAATTAACACGTATAGAATGAACACGGCACCAGATAATTACAGGAAGATATCTTTGGAAGGATATAAAAGTATTTTTCTTTGGAAAATCAATGTCCTCTCACCCTACCTCTTTAACGAGTGTTCATACCTGTCATTGAAGCCTTCCCATTGAGACCACACATCCTCCTCCCCAGGCCATTAGCTGTCTCTTTTCATTTGTGTTGCCATGCCATAAAAAATGAAAACAAACACTGTGGGATCACAAATGTGGCCATAATTCTTTATCATGCAATTTAAAGCAGAAGCTAATAACAAGGAAAATGACTAATGCTTGAATAGGTTGCTGCATATACAAACAGTGCAATAATTGTCTCTCAGTCTGAAGAAAAAGATAATAAAAATGTTTTACAGTGCTCCTTAATTGTACCAAAAATTGAAAATCAAGACTTTATTGCAGAAAAAGAAAGCATTAATCTGTCTGAGGGCCATTTTGTGGAGAATGCTTCCTGGGGAGGTGTGGTGATAATTACTTATCTTTAATAGGTTTCTGGGCTGTGGAACCAAAATGCGGTGGTGAAGGTGGTATAGGGGTTATTTATGAGCCCCTAAGCCACCATGCTCCATTACATCCCAGGTTTAATGTGACTTGCAGGTCTGCATTTTCAGCGTGTTTATTTGGGTCCCTTTTAGTAGGTAGTCAAAGGAAATGTGCTAGCTGAGTCATTCCACAATGTCACGTGAATTTGTTGCAAAGCATCATGCTGGCAGCTCAGAGTGCAGAAAGGACTGATAAAACATGGTGATGGGTGATGGGCATTGCTTATGGGAATCAGGCAGGCAGCAGAGAAAGAGAGTTGCAAAAGAAGATACYGCAGAGCACCAGATCGGGATGGGGGGGCGTTGAGACCAGAGTGGGTCAGCAAAAGTGGACAGGCAGGAGCTTGGCTAAAACAAGGTCTAGTGAGGGGAGTCAAGGGAAGTTGGTTGAAGCAGAGTAGCAGAGGAGACTGAACTCTCTTCTTGTTTGAAGTTAATGGCAAAATTCTCATTGACCTTCAATATCAGGAAGGGATACATTATGTATTAGGGTTTTGTTCTTGCTAAAGGGTCCAGTTAATGCTCCAAAACTAATTACTGTCAAGGTGTTTTAGGTTTTTTTAACTTAATTTGATAGAAGTCACCTATTGGCATCACTTTTTAGCAGAACAACAAAACACATGCTCTGTGCTAACTATTGCCTAACTTAGACCTGGCAGGTAATTTTGCTTTTTCCCCAGGGTTCCCATATGTACTTGCAAGAAATTTTTTTTTGCTTGGTGGATATCAGAATTCTATTTAAATATAGATGTTCAACCTTCTTTCTATGGTTTGTGTTTTGCTTGTAGTTATGCTGCATTCTTTGGGGACACATTTATTGTAGATGTACTAATATAGACTCTAAGTTCAGCTGACAGCCCCTAGAAGGGAATGAAAAGTGCTAAGAACCTCTCTTCAGTTATTGACACTTAACTTTCTGTCTCAGTGGAATAAAGTTCAGTCTCTCAATGCCAAGTAAAACTGTATAGATTATTTCTGTAATCTGAAAAAGCCTGGTCTACTGAAAATGAAATAGTTCTGTAGAAACTCCACTTCAGAGAGATGTGGAATATTACTCTCACATTTTTTAATTTTTTTTTTTACTTTCAGAATCATTGTAATCACATTTTGGGACATGAGCAGAGTTTGGGGGTAAGTTACCATAAAATGAAGGAGCTTGGAAAATCGAATGGGCCACTGTCCCTGCTGAGCAATATCTTGGTTGGRTTTTGGGGTTTGAGCTTCTTGCATTCTCCCCACAGTTTTCTAATGCATCCTTTTATATTGTTAATTATATATGTGTTGTGTATTATATAAAATAATGAAAATATAATAATCATTAATGGTTTTAGTTAGTAATCTCTGTCTTCACATTGCATACTTCAACTTGTTCCCTGACCTCTGCCACGGAGTGACCAATTACTTTAGTATGGATGACAAGAACAATYCAGCCTCAGACAGAGAGATGCACACATGACATAGAACAGATGAACAGATGAGAAATGAATGAATGTACAAATTTAAGAACAAAATAATAAGACATTCTGGTAGCATCTTTAATGCATGAAATACGAGGTATATCAAGAAACTTTTGTGAAAAGGCTTGTGTCACTATGAGCTAGTAGTGTAATTACATATATGGTAACCGGGAAGTGGATGGAAAAATAATTTTGATTTATTTAGGATACCATGTAACTTTGAGGCAAAGCTGGCTGTAGAAGCACTGCGGCACATATGTCCACAGCTCAGCTCTGAATCCTCCCAGAAATGTCCTGTGATGAAAAGGCAAACTCCTGTATTTGAATTACTTGGGATCAAAGCAGGGTTTTGGATTTCTTTTTCCCTGTAGCTCTTAAATATTGTCATCTATCATTTTTAGAAGAAGTTCTTACTGACACTTTAAACGTAATTTATGACTCAGTCTACAGCAGTAAAAATCCCTAATCAGAAAGCCTAGATGGGAGGCTAGCACCTTTCAGACTGATCTGTATAAGAGAGTTTGATGTAAGAACATATATTAAATCCAACAATGTGATTACTAGAGGTTTTTGGCTTACTAAGATGGTGGTGGTAACTGGAGTACTTAAAAGATAAGACTAAAAAATAGCAGCTACTTTGTTCTATATCATGATAACTGTCCTTTGCCAAGTCATACATGTGTGAGCTGTATGGTAGCACATACTGACTGAATGTGTACAAACCCACATTGCTCTGTGATTGGCCAGCTGGCACAAGTAGCTTCATGTCTTCTACACTTCACTATTTAGAAGTAACCATGTCCTAATATTGAGAAGCCCTTATCTTAGGCTCCAGATAAATATGGACTATCCTTTCATTACAAACTAAGGTAACAAAACATGGTGTGTTGTGCTACCCTTCTAGTACTTTTCCTTGCTCCCTTCATGACTTTGGAGAGTTTCTGTGAGATGGAGAAGGAGATCCAAGGCTAAATATGGCAGGTGCTGATATGGGCAGAAAGAGCTAGTRGTGATGGGGAGCACACTACAGAGGTGACATGGTTCCTAGGATGGGGAGAAGAAGCAGACGGGAGCAGGACTCACTGGAGCCAACATATAGTAGTTTGTATTAAGCGACCTTTAGCAGGTATCTGAAACTCATTATGGGAAGGACTAACAATGGTTTAACTCCTGTGACCTTGATGATCTGGGATGATCTCAAGCACAGGCTTGGTGGGTGTGCTCTAATATAATCCAGAAGATGCTTCTCAGGGGACACTATCTGAGCAGGATGGTTTGCAATTGCCCAGTTGTCAACATTTTGCAGCTAGGAGGCCTTGGCATGAAAGATAGAAGAGGTGTGAGACCTCTTGCAGAGAACAAAGATGAATCCCTAGGCCCCATGGTGTCAAGCTAAAGGAGAAATGACATCTCATTTCACATACCTATACAAAATACCTAAGTTTGATTCCTCCAGTAGACATTGTGACTTTCCTTCTTTCCACATTTGTTTAGCTATATCTATCCTAGATGCATGGTGAAGGTTACCAGATTGGTCTTTACTCACTCACACCTGACAAAACATCTCCACATTTTTCCCACAGAATTTAATAATAAGATCAAGTCTGAGGTGCAGAGAATATAATAGATTATGAGCCGAGTATATTCAGAAACTCCTTATACACATGAGATGCCACTTTGCCTCCTAGCTGCTATAACATGATTACTGCATTACGTCTCTTTAATAACATAGTGACAGCGAGATCAATGGTACCTGTAGGATGTAAACTTTATCACTGAAACTCCACGGAGTTCGGACATCTACCTGCTCTCCAAACAGATGGTCTCCACATGGATTTTTATTATTTTCTGCTTCTTGTATCATTTAATTTTTAATCTAAAAATCATTAGAGTTATAAAAGTTACAATCCTTTCCTTTTCTGTGTAAACCAGTGAAATAGTATTTTTTCCATTCGGCTGACATTGCTGATCACGGAAACTGAGGGTGCTCTGTTTTGCTTAGATAAGGGTTTATTCGAGACCCTACAGAGTCCACAGCACTTCCCTAACTCTTGCTAAAAGCAAGCAATGTGTTTGTGCCTGTGCCTGTACCTGTCACGGAGGAACTGAGCTGGACTGACATGTGGGCAATGGCAGATGCCCRGTAGCGTTCAGCAGCTGTGGAGCACCCATTGTGCCAGCAAGTTTTGAGTGGTCCTTGTCACCTCCTGCTTCTGCCTTGCTGCAAAGTGAACTTGCATTGGTGCACTTGTTAACTAGCTTGCATGCATGTTGCATTCCTCTATTTTTCTCTTCTTTAATTAAGCTAAAACCTCTTTCAGGCAAGGATTTGTCTTCTCTATGCTGTTTTATGTCTGGCATAGCCTGATCCTGGTCAAAACTGAGACCTTCTGTCCTTTTACAACTACTGCTACTGGTATTACTACAAAAAAATTAATGGCATCATGAGAAAATAAACCTCCTGTGTGTTTTAGTGCAGCTGACACCCAGCTGATACATAGCTACATTAAGGCATAGTAATATCACACTTACATGTCCTTGTTAGTGCTGGTTGAATGATAATATGAACCTTGATTCTAAACTGCTTTTATGAATTTCCCTGGTGAAGTGAGTTTGCTCTTGTTCAGAAATCAGAATAGGTTATCAGTTATCTATGAATGTATGAACTGGAACTACCTTCTTTGCCTCACCGGATTTTAAATTCTCAAGTATAACAGCTACATCAAATAACAACACTGTTGACTAAATAGATGTTGTTGGCAACAGGCAGCTAATCATCAGAGCAGAAGCATTTAGAGAATGTGCTTATTCAATTGCTCTTTTTATTGCATTATGACTATAGATTTTAGAAAGAAGAAATTGCATACTCTCTCAGATTGACTTCAGGCTTTGGATGCCCACATTTTCTTCACTTACTTGGTGGTTGGAATTGCATCTCATTATATCTGCATTGCTTCTTCTGTCCCAAAGGAGGTAATAGTCATCTCATGTATCTTCCTTTCCACATTATCCAGTCACAGATGTTTTCTATCCTACTGATTGACAGGCCCATAAACAAAGCTAATTGCTACGTGTAACCTGTTCCCAACCTTTTTAATATAAACTGGTGATAAGTAGGCAGCTAAGTTGAAAGGGATGACCTTAAATAAGTTGTCCTGACTCCCAAAGCCTGGAGTGCACTGGTCACTTCTTGAACTGTGTGATTCAGTTTTTCATTGATAGCCTTCAGAGATACTTCATTTTTTGCTGTCAGATATTGGTAGCTATACTTTTCTGCTTTAAAGGTCCCATACACAGGCCAAGTAGGCCTATCTCACATCTGTGACTTTCTTCCTGCTCTACAGGACTTAAGTAAAGTAAACATAAAATGTATGGTCGTGATACACCTGGAAAGGAAGAAGGGGAAAATACTATATTAGATGGACAAATAATTCATGCTGAATATATTGAGACTATTGTTTATACATGCATTAGTGAAATTCATGGTTGCTGAAACACTCTTTACTAGAGCACATTGTTTCCTCTTTGTGGAATTTATTCTGGTAAGTAGAGTCTGACAGAAAAAAAAAAAAAGGTCTGAAAGGGGAGGATTTGCCATGAACAATTTTTAGCTCATTGCTTAGTCTTAATATTTTTAAAGTTAAGGGGTTTTTTTTAGTAACTTTTGTCAGCTGAAAGCAAATAGAGTGAACTTCAAAGGGACTGTGAGTCTGCATATTTCTGGGTTTCCCTAAAAAACTGTTGTCCCTAATCTCTGCAAGGATAATGCAATTGTAAAGACTTCGCCCACATGCAGTCAGTTGAGTTAAGATCACTATCTATGAAGATAGATAGATGATTTTTTTTTCAGTGATTAATGTTATCATTAGGTTCTAATGTCTTTCTACTAATGCTGCTTTAACTTACATTTGTCCATCAACCAGAACAGGTTTTGATCTGCCAATGTTGGCTTTACTTTCATCCTTCTGCTTCCAGCAAGACGTATGTCTGGACTGGGAGGTGTTAAAAACCAGCCCTACAATTGCAGGTTCAGACATTTCCCTTTCTGCCTCTCTGCAGAAAAGCAGAGTGGGGATGTCTTAGCCCACAGTTCCTGAAGAGGATCCTGGCTCAGATAACTTTTTCACTGCTGCGCACAGAGACATGGGGCTCTTTATGCACTGAATAACCCTACCACAGCGTGCAGTCCTCATATGGTAGACTTTGATGGGGCCTTGGTTTGTTAACCCATCCAGTGACAAACCCACTTCAGCACCATACCTTGCTCAGAGCAGTGCCTCAGTGGTGCATTTGGTAAAATGTGAAAAGATTTGTAAGTGCAAGATAGAAGAAAATGTTGCTAAAGTGGAGAGCAGTGAGGTCTATAACACGTCTCCCCCCTGTGATTGTAAAAAAAAATTGCCTGTGTGTGTAAACTTATAGATATAGTCAGGTAGCCCTGTGGTTCGAAGGCCGTTGTAGAAAGGACTTCTGTGTCATCATCTGTTGAGAAACTGAAGGCTAAGGCCAAGTGAACAACCCTTTTCTGCTTAGGTGATGACCGTGCAGTGAGAATGTTGCACTTGTTTTAGTAAAAATTCATTCAGTTTTGAGGAATGGGGCTGTGAAATTTTGCCTCTTAACAAGGATGAGAAAATACAGTCAAAAAGTACTTTATAGGGCCCGAGAGAGGGGAGGTGGCTGGACTGAAGAGAGTTTCTGTTCTCTAATTATTGACTTTCCAAATTTAATTTTGTGTTCCTTTTCCTCTTCATGAAACCATTTTTGTTTCATACTTATACCCAGACATGTGAAGTTGTTGCCGTAAAATCCCCATTTGGGGAAATGTTTGATATTCTATGATTTCTGAGTGGATGTTCAAGCTATAACATTTTTGCTGACTTTCAAAGGAATTTATCAATGTTTGAACCAGGCTTTATTTGCTGTCAGTACAACTTGCCTAACAGGTTGTATGTGTATCTGTAAATAAACCGAGCCACATAATAAAAAACCATGAATGTGTTTATACTGACACAGCTAGGCAGGATATAGATGAGAACAAGATGTTGTTCCTGCCCAACATATTTACTATTTAATTTCATAAAAGGTGATATGAAGAGAGGGGGAAGGGCTGTCTCAATGTCAAAGAATGACAGAAGGTAGGTAAGCATGATGTGAAGAGGTATTTGGGGTTTGGAGTTCAATCAGATAAAAATAAAAAGTCAAATCTTTGGGAACTGGGCTACCCAGACCAATAACAAGCCTTGGCACAGGGGAGGAGGAACAGGTTAATGGAGCGTGTCGTGCTATATGCACTACCACCGTTTCAAAATTGCCATTCTGTGGTACTTTATCTTGGAAATTAGAAAATCAATATTTACTTAAATATATGGTGCATTGCTAGCAAATAAAAGTAGAACAGCGTTTTTTCCCTTCTCAATAGGAAGTGACTGGTAATTAGTCATTTGGATGGAATCAAGGGTGGGAAATCTACGACCACAGCTTCTTCAGGCTGAGACTTGTGGGTCTCCATAACCAAGTGGCAGATAATAACCAAGATTCATTTCTTTGTAGCTTGTGAATCCAATTAGTAAGAGAYTGTGGCATCATCAGCATTCTTCAGAGTCCAGTGCGAGGAAAACTCTGCCCTGTGGGGAAGTACCTTTTTAAAATGAAGCACTAATAAAATATTCCATGGTAAACACATTTTCTTGCTCATGGAATCTCAGGATAGATTAATTGGTGCTTGTTTGGACTTTTAGGGCTATATACTTTTAGTACTGAGTTTGCAATGGTTATCATAATCTAATCATAAAAATTTAAATTAGACTTCCAACAGTGAACATTTCAATCCAAGATAGCTGGAAAATAACTCCTCTGCCGTATTCTTAATTTGCTTAAATAAATTTGTCAACATTGTATATGTGCTATGCAATTGCTTTACGTAATAAATTATTACTACTTCCTTAATATATTATAGTGATATTAAGTGTATTTTTGCATATTCATAGCCATGCATAACAATCATAACAACCACTAAGAAATGATGTGATAGGACATTGCCCGTCAATGTACATTTCCCATTTGGAGCCAAAAGACATGGCAGCAAAATGGATTTTTTCAGACTTTAATGAGTTCCTGCGAAGTTCAAGGTAAAACACAGAAGGACTGGCTCTCAGGAAGCTGGATCTTGCATGTAAGTGGTTTGGGCAGTGGAGAATTTTCTGTATACCTACAGAGGCAAGTTTTCTCTAATTCTTTCAAGCTCATCTGGAGAAAGCGAAGTCTCAAAGGTCCTTGCCCAGAACTAAGTTGAGTCTGACGAGGGGAAGAGTGACAATCTATAAAGCTACATGCTATAGGCCACATAACTCTAAGTTATATTTATGGATAGGCTACTCTGCAGAAGCCTTTTATAAGCCAAAACGAATTAAAGGACACACTTAGAGAGGATATATTACTGTAAATGCATTAAGAACTAAGGTTTTGTCTGAGCATGGGATAAGGCTTAGCAGAGATGCTATGTATGGATAAGCCTTGCAATAGTTTGTGATGTAAAAGCAACGGAAAAGCAGGGTTATCAGGCAATGAGGAGCATATAAAATATAAGACACTGCAGACAGAGTAGCTGAAGCTGTAAATTCTTCAGGCATGGCCAAAGTGGACATAAGAAGTGCCCTTGTGAGTCTGCCTCCCACAGTGGTGTCAGGAGATGCTATCACGTCCTCAGGTTTCGGTGGCAGGCTTTCCTTATGTATGTGCTCTTTTCCCCAAAATAGCTCTTGTTCATGTGCTCAGTGATCTTATTCCTTATTATAGGCTCTACCACGTTGCGTGGTGTGCAGGTGAGTCATTGGTTGGTAGTTCCCGTTCCCTCCGGAGCTGCTCTCCAGCCGGGAGGCACAGCGGCAGCTGGTGCATTGCCAGTCCTCCGGTACGTGGCTGTTTGCAAAGGCACATTACACTCTTTGGCCAGCACTTCTGCAATTTCGCGTTTGAGCTCCTTCAAGACTCATGGGTTAACACCATCTGGTCCCAATGATTTACTGAAATCTAATTTGTCTGCTTGGTCTGAGACTTCTGTATATTTACTCCAAATTCATCTCACTCTTCTGACCAATCTGCTGCAAAGGTGTCAGGTCTTGAAAGCTCCCCATCATCGTCAACAGTAAWAAACTAAGCAAGGAAATTACAGAGCTTCCCTGTTGTTCCCTTATTGTCCCCACATGCTCCTTTTACACCTTTGCCATCAATCAGCTGTAGCAGTTCCCTGGCCTGATTCTGAGTTTTAATGTACTTGAAGGAGTACGGTAATTTAAGGAGAGCAAAGCACTCTTCAAGTTCTTTTTTGATTATCAATATTTCCTCTTTACATTCGACTTGCCATGTTTTATGGGCTTTTCTGTTCTCCTTATTTGAATCAACTTCCTATTTCTTAAATACCAGCCAATTTGCTAGTCTCCTTACCTGTCCTATTGAGCTATGCAAGTTATTTTCTTGGACTGCTTAGTCTTCTTGAATTATGACAAATATTTTACCTCCATTTCTAATGCACTTTTGGATATTCTTCAGGCTTCTCATAGTCTTTCTGCTTTTTTGGACTGCTCTCTGTCCCTTCATGCCCTCCATCTTGTCTAGTTTGACTCCGTTTTTGTCCTGTCGCAACAGGCCCTCCTAAAAAGTTTGTCCCCATCATTCTTATAAGCCCTCTTTAAGTACTGATAGGCTGCAATAAGATGTCCCCAAAACCTTCTCTTCTCCAGGCTGAACAACCCCAGCTCTCTCAGCCTTTCTCCATAGCAGAGGTGTTCCATCCCCCTGATCATTTTTGTGGCCCTCCTCTGGACCTGCTCCAACAGGTCCATGTCTTTCTTGTGCTGAGGACCCCAGAGCTGGACGCAGTACTGCAGGTGGGGTCTCACCAGAGCAGAGTAGAGGGGCAGAATCACCTCCCTCGACCTGCTGGCCACGCTGCTTTTGATGCAGCCCGGGGTATGGTTGGCCTTCTGAGCTGCGAGCGCACATTGTCGGCTCATGTCCAGCTTTTCATCCACCAGTACCCCCAAGTCCTTGTCCTCAGGGCTGCTCTCAGTGCCTTCATCCCCCAGCCTGTATTGATACCAGGGGTTGCCCCGACCCAGATGTAGGACCTTGCACTTGGCCTTGTTGAACCTCATGAGATTCACATGGGCCCACTTCTCAAGCTTTGTCCAGGTCCCTCTGGATGGCATCCCGTCCCTCAGGCTTGTCGACCGCACCACTCAGCTTGGTGTYATCTGCAAATTTGCTGAGGGTGCACTCGATCCCACTGTCTATGTCATTGATGAAGTTATTAAACAGTACTGGACCCAATATGGACCCCTGAGGGACACCACTTGTCACCAATCTCCATCTGGACATTGAGCTGTTGACCACTACCCTCTGGATGTGATCATCCAACCAATTCCTCATCCACTGGACAGTCCACCCATCAAATCCATACCTCTCCAGTTTAGAGAGAAGGATGTTGTGGGGGACCGTGTCAAAGGCCTTACAGAAGTCCAGATAGATGACATTTGTCGCTCTTCCCTTGTCCACTGATGTAGTCAGTCCATCATAGAAGGCCACTAGGTTGGTCAGGCAGGACTTGCCCTTGGTGAAGCCATGCTGGCTGTCTCAAATCACCTCCCTGTGCTCCATGTGCCTTAGCATAGCTTCCAGGAGGATCTGTTCCATGATCTTGCCAGGCACAGAGGTGAGGCTGACAGGTTGGTAGTTCCCAGGGCCCTCCTTTTTACCTGTCATGGTTTAAACCTAGCCGGCAACTAAGCCCCACACAGCTGCTTGCTCACTCCCCCACCAATGGGATGGGGGAGAGAAACGGAAGGGTAAAAGGAGAAAACTCGTGGGTTGAAATAAAGACAGTTTAAGAGGTAAAGCAAAAGCTGCGCACACAAGCAAAGCAAAACAAGGAATTCATTCCCTGCTTCCCATCGGCAGGAAAGCAGGGCTCCATCACGCCTAACGGTGACTTGGGAAGGCAAACGCCATCACTCCAAACGTCCCCCCCTTCCTTCTTCTTCCCCCAGCTTTATGTGYTGAGCATGATGTCATATGGTGTGGGATATCCCTTTGGTCAGTTGGGGTCAGCTGTCCCAGCTGTGTCCCCTCCCAGCTTCTTGTGCACCCCCATCCTACTTGCTGGTGGGGTGGGGTGAGAAGCAGAAAAGTCCTTGACTCTGTGTAAGCACTGCTCAGCAATAACGAAAACATCCCTGTGTTATCAACACTGTTTTCAGCACAAATCCAAAACATAGTCCCATACTAGCTACTATGAAGAAAATTTACTCTATCCCAGCCAAAACCAGCACAGTACCCTTTTTAAAGATGGATGCAATGTTTCCCTTTTTCCAGTTACTGAGGACTTCACTTGACYGCCATGACTTTTCAAATATCATGGAGAGTGGCTTGGCAACTACATCAGTCAATTCCCTCAGGACTCTCGAATGCATCTTGTCAGGTCTCATGGACTTAGGTATGTTCAGATTCCTCAGGTGGTCACGAATCTGATCTTCTCTTACAGTGGGAGGGTCTTTGCTCCCGCAGTCCCTGTCTTGCGGTCCATCTGCTCGAGAAGTGTGGGAAGAGATTGCAAGTGAAGACTGAGGCAAAAAAGTTGTTGAGTACCTCAGCCTTCTCCTCGTCTGTTGTTACCAGCTTAGCAGTCTTGCTTGTCTTGGGGGGTAAGCTTTCTTTGACCTTCCTTTTCTGGCTGACATACCTGTAGAAGCCTGCTTATTATTCTTTACATCCCTTGCCAAGTTCAGCTCCAGCCGCGCCTTGGCTTTCCTAACTCCATCCCTACACAACCAGGCAGCGTCTCTATGCTCTTCCCAGGATACCTGTCCCTGCTTCCACTGCCTGTGCATTTCCTTCTTGCCCTTTAGTTTGACCAGCAAGTCTTGACTCAGCCATGCCAGTCTCTTGCCGTTCTTTCCTTATTTCTTACATCTGGGGATCGAGAGCTCTTGTTCTTTGTGCAAAGCGTCCTTAAAGGCTTCATATAGGAACCTTTGTTCTGTATGTTGCTTCAGTTCAACCCTCCTCACCGCAAGAGAACAGACCAGTCAGGACAAGTTACTGCCCACACTCTGTAAATGAAACTTGGACAGATAATTCCTGTTCTTCTATGCTATGAGCAGGGGATGTTTTTTTTTCAGAAGCTTGTATTAGTTTAGCTTCTTCTTTGAAGGAGTGATTAGGATTGTTCTTACTCTTGTTTTAATTAAACTAGTTAGCAGTATGATAAAAATACCCAAGAACATGAAAGAAAACAACCAAACCTCCACAAAATAGGCAGCAAGGTGATATGCTGCTCCTTGTGCTCTCTGCAGTACATGTCCTAAGAACAAACTCTGTTGTTCACTCCATTCCCTTAGTCACTGTTGTGATTTAACCCCAGCCGGTAACTAAGCCCCACCCAGCCGCTCACTCACTCCCCCCAGTGGGATGGGGGAAAGAATCTGAAGAGTAAAAGTGAGAATACTTATGGGTTGAGATAAGAACAGTTTAATAATTGAAATATAATATAATAATAATAATAATAATAATAAATGAAAATGAAATAACCAAAAGAGAGAGAAATAAAACCCAAGAAAGACAAGCGATGCAAATGAAAAACAATTGCTCACCACCAACTGACTGATGCTCAGTCTGTCGCTGAGCAGTGGCTCCCCCACCAGCTTTCCCCTAGTTTATATACTGAGTATGGCGTCACATGGTATGGAATATCCCATTGGCCAGTTTGAGTCAGCTGTCCTGGCTGTGCCCCCTCCCAGCTTCTTGCATATCTCCAGCCTTCTCAGTCAGTAGAGCATGAGAAGCGGAAAAGGCCTTGACTTAATGTAAGCACTACTTAGCAACAACTAAAACATCAGTGTGTTATCAACATTATTCTCATACTAAATCCAAAACACAGCACGGTACCAGCTACTAGGAAGAAAATTAACTCTATCCTAGCTGAAACCAGGACAGTCACTCAGCCACTACCTGTTAACCTCACCTGGGTCTGGGCAAGGGTTACCTCCTGATCAGGATCAAAAAGGGTGCCATCCCAGTCCCATTTGCACTCCGCTAACCTTCCTTTGAATAGCAGACACACAGCAAATCCTCAAAGCAGCCTCAGCTGTGGCAGACTGCACTCGCAAACGTGCCCAAAGTCCTGGGTCACCACTTAAAGAGCAGCCCTAATCATACAATCCAAAGCTCCCTAAACTCGTCTTGCTTCCCAGGAGCCAGTCCCCAGCTGTTCTCTCTCCTCCTGCCTCTCTCAGGAAAAACTGCTGTCCAGAATTTCCTACTCGTTCTCCTCTTTTCTGTGCTTACCCGTCTGTTCTGCTACTACAAGTGTGATGCTTGCTCAGGGTCGCAGTTATGGTACTCGTTTGGATCTCAGCACCTACATTCAAATTTCTCATATATCCTAGAAAATAAAAGCTTTCTGGTCATCAGAGGTATTAAACCTTCATTTATTTACATTATGTTAGAATCATAGAATCATAGAATCATTAAAGTTGGAAAGGACCTCTAAGATCATCAAGTCGAACCATCGACCCAACACCACCATGCCCACTAAACCATGTCCCTAAGCACCACATCTACACGTCTTTTAAATACCTCCAGGGATGGTGACTCAACCACTTCCCTGGGCAGCCTGTTCCAATCCTTGACAACCCTTTCGGAGAAGAAATTTTTCCTAATATCCAATCTAAACCTCCCCTGGCGCAACTTGAGTCCATGTTCATGGATGCTCAACATCTTTAAGCTCAGGCTGTTGTGAATGTCTGTCTTTGATTCAGAATTGTTGGTTAACATACTGGCAGGAAGTTGTTGCCTTTGAAACGGATGCATCTCCTGATAGTGCCATTCAACTGGACTACCACCTGCATTACATATGTATAGGTAGGCTTCATGTCATGAAACAAGTCAAGAAATGCAGATCAGTTTGCATTAAATATTGCTATTAAATATGAGTCTAGGCAGTTCAGTAGATAATCTGTGTTAATGAATATATTAAATAAGTCATCAAGGAGATAGATAAATACGAAGAGCAGAGGACTGCAATGACCCTTTGCAGTCTTTTCTTCTCACTGCCCTTTAAACATGCATCACTGTTTCTTTTCACAGCCTTCATTAAATTAGTTCTTAATTAATTGTGAAGTTTCCTTCCTTATTGTCTGTTTCAGCYTTGTGGCTACATTACAGATTGTGTCAGCTTCTAGTGCTGACACAATCATCTAATAATAGAAATGCTGATCACTGTAATCTCAGGTGCTGGAGAAGTCCCATAGGTCAAATTCACCTTTGGTGTAACCCTACAGTTTCACAGGGACAAGTTTGACAACTTGCATAGCAGTTCATCCAGTTATCACCAGCCCTGCACATGCTGCTGAAAGGGAAATCTGGTTGTTCAGATCATGGGTTACAGAAGTGTTACAGTAAGTTGCCTCTTCTTTCTTGAGCTACATGTTCGCTATCTCCCAACCAATATAGCTGTTCTGCCATTAAAAAAGCAGCTGGAGCAGGTAGTTTTTACCATGCATCCTAACACTGTTTTTAAAAGCTGTGTTTATTTGCTTGGTGTATCTCTGCTGCTGAGATAGTGAGCATGCATAAGAGTATGAGGATGAACCTTTCAAAGTTCGTATCTAAGAAGATTTACACAATCAAAATGAAACAAGCATTTTTTTCTTCTCTTTTCAAATTCTGACATTGTAAAAAACAAGCAAGTTACAAGTATGTGCTGAATTATAACAGTTTTTTTCTCACACTGGTTTTAGTAACTATATTTGATCTGAATTATAGCCTGTCATTGCTGCCTRCATTCACATAACACCAAATTTTACTGTGTTCTCATATGTTTTGCTAAAAGAAAAATTTATGGATTAATAATCCAAATTTGGAGACTAGGCACACCTTCTTCTTCATAATGGTTAAAAGGCTAATCTAAATCAGTTTTGATGGAGAAATAACTTTTTTCTGAAAAGATTTGAGGGAAGGTGTAGCTGCTGTCACATATGGGTGACATTAAGAAAATATCAAGACAAAATATCGTGGGTATGATTAATCCCTTCCTCCACTAAAAGCAACTGGGATTATATCTCATGATTTAGGTACCTAAAAGTTAGATTTATATAAAATTCTTCATTTGTCTGAGTAGAGAAATCAGTGTCTTCATGACTCATCTTATCCAAAGACAGGCATCTAAAACAGACCAGTATTGCCCCATGGAGGTGTTTTTTTCCATCCACTGACTATGCAAAATCGGGGACAGCTAACTCCATTGTAGGTATCTAACATGCAGATTTCTGAATTGGGGTGAGATGAAGCTACTCTCAGGTCCCTGAGGGCACTGACAGGTCCCACAACCTCTCCCCCCTCCCCAGGGGTTGGTGGCTGTGCTCAAGGCCAGCCCTGGCATGGTGCAGCATAACTTGGGGTCCAGCTGCTGTCCCTGCCCACCCCATGTGGCAGCGATGCCTGTGCTTGGCCATGTCCCATCCCCACCCTGGCGCTCCCTGGTGCCAGCTCAGACCTGCCCATAGCTGAAGGCTTGTCTGGCCATCTCTGGGCTGTGGCTGACCCTGGTCATCATCCCCGTCCCCTCTCTGCTCTTCTGGCTGGGTACTGTGGGATGATGCTGTGTTGGGAAGGGCCATCACCCTTGGCCCTGGCTTGACTGCCCTCCCCCCGCAGCTGCTCCCATACACCTATCTTAGGTTTCCAAAACACATTAATAAGTGTGTGCGATGCAAAAATCACCATTCATATAAAGTAGGGAAAAGCATCACAATTGTAATGCTAAAATATTTAAAAAATCCTAACCTTTAATTCAAAGATCCAAGATTTTAAGAAAAGATTCAAAGCTTTGGATGTCCAGTCCAATACAACTTAGATATGCCTGATTAGAAATGGCTAAGTCTCGTTCTTGGAAAATCTGGCCCTTGAACATGTCACAGAAGTTGGACATCCAAAATCAAATCACTGTAACTATTCAGTCATTTCTGAAAACTTTTGGCTTATAGATACAGAGAAATAAAATTACTAGCAAATGCAAGTGGTTAGTACCTCTGAAAAAAAAGAACTGCTGAGGCTGATGTTTAAATATAAATTTTGGTTCCTAAATTTAGGTACCCATTTTTGAAAATGTTCGCTAATATCCATATGACCTAAATAAGTGTCCTGATTTTCAGAGATGCTGAAAGTTTTGGCTCTCATTAAAATCAATACCTTGAATAATAACTGCTACTGTTTTGCAGAATTCTTTTGGATGCTGAAATAGGTACTTGTGTCTTTAAACCTAAGGCATATAATCATCCTCTTATGTGTGCTGTTTATTCAGAGGCAAGTGAATGTGTGGGGTTTTGACTTGAAGGACTTAGGCTGTGCCTTATTAAATACATCTGACCTAGAGAAAATGAATTGAATCTAAGCAGAAAGACAGGAGAGAGAGAAACTATGTGGGATGGACCTTTCTGTCTTATGTACCCCAAAAAACACTAAACAAAGTTTTCAAATTCCTTAGAAACTTTCCTTTTGCTATTGATTGGGGTGGAAACAGGAGCTTCACTGACTCTTTCTTTAAATGAAATGGAGGGACAAAGCTGAACCTTTCTTTCTCAGAAAGCTTTAACCCCTTACCTATATATTGTGTACAGTTAGAAGTCCTTACAGTGCTAATTGTGTATATATACAATGGAAACAGTATAGACTGGACATTAGGAAACATTCCTTTACCTAGAGGGTGGTCAAACACTGGAACAGGCTTCCTAGAGAGGTGGTCGATGCCCCAAGCCTGTCAGTGTTTAAAAGGCATTTGGGCAACTTAACAACGTGCTTTAACTTTTGGTCATGCCCTTAACTCCTGAACTGGTCAGGAGTTGGACTAGATGATTGTTGTAGGTCCCTTCCAACTGAAATAGTCTATCCTATCCTATCCTATCCTATCCTATCCTATCCTATCCTATCCTATCCTATCCTATCAATAGATTAAAAGAATATGCCCATCTTTGTAATCTAGCTTTCCTTTTTAGTTTATTATCTAAATGAAAAAAAAACCCTTACATTTTCCATGTGTTTTAAAGACCAAGCAAAGTTGAAATGCTGAGAGGCCCTTATTGTTACAATGCAGACATGAACAGTGTCACTTCAATATCTGTAATATTCAATTTTTGCTAGATAAACACTAAAAGAAACCAGAAGACAAAAACATCTGTTACAGCCTAGGGACATACAGTGAAGCTGCTCAGTGTTACTGTTGGCACATCAACTAATCATACAGACATTGTTAAAACAAAGATTGTTTTTTAATCCTATAGAAGCATAGTATAATAAAAGCTTAAATAGCCTGCAAACATATTTGACATTGACATACAATGCCAATAAATAAGAGCTGTACAGTAGAMTGTGAGCTGCAGATGGATGAGCAGAAATGGAACTCATTGTAGTTTTCTATCAGCCACCTGCTATTTTTGAAGCAGGAAACAATAAAAATGACCTAGTGTTTTATTTTCTGTGGCAAAAGAAGTCTTCTTTGGATTTTTTTAAAAAGCATATTATAGGGAGATGAATATTTTATGTTCATACTCTGCTGCTCACGGAGCTCAGATGGGTTAGAAATTATGCTGAATCAACTTTGATTCAAAAGGTACTTGAATATGAGCTGTGGGTATAATCCAGCACTGATAGAGGATTAGCTATTTTGAACAATAATTAATACCCTGTCCTTTATCATTAAATTTGATTTTGTTCACCAGTCCATGACAGAGCCTACAACTGGTATGTACATACTGCGATGTGTGGACAGAAATAAATTATTTTCATTAAATAYGTGGGACTAATCGAATAGATTGTCCTCAGTGACACCAACTAACTCTGTTTGCATACATTCATTCCAATACTTCATGTTAAGGCATCCTGATTACAGTAATTTCCACAATTGCCACTTGGAAAACTAACAATATCTGCAGTAGTTTATAGGAGAGATAGGTACTCCCTAAATCAAATGTTTTTGCTKCCATGAAACTGAGTTATTCAACAGTACCCTTAGAAGCCTTTTCTCAATGATGCCTCAATGATACAGCTTCAACTGATATAAGTTTAAATACCAGAAGACTTCAGTTTGGGAGAGTCATGAAATTAATTCAGTGGGAACTGAGGAAAAAAACTACCTTAATTTTTTACATACTGAGAAAAGAGCACTCTCTCCTACCCCTTCCCATAATGTCCTTTGACCCTGCACAAACAAAAGCTCAAAAATAGGTTATTTCTACTATTTAAAAATATCAGATTTTTTTGTGGAATTTCTTAAGAGGAGTGGGGAAAAAGMTTGTGTGCAAAACATTTTACCAAACCCTTGCTAAGGGTTGCCAGCACCTAYTAACAAATCTAGGCCAAGTACTTTCCAGTGATTATGATTTTCACTTTGGCAAGGATTAGGAAGTAGTCAGTCTTGCAGATATAGGTCTTTGGCTGGACACTGAAGACCTTGATCATCTCCCAGGAGCATCCCGGGTCCTGCATGGTATCGGACTCGTACCCTCTGGCAGTGCAGGGCACGTGCAGCCCTGAGACACTTCTGACTGAGCAAGAATAAGTGAACAGGAATACTGTCCCTCTTGCAAACCCTAGAGAAGAGGGCATTTTAAGGTTTATGTGCTGTGTAGTGCTCTATGTTCTGCCTSTGTCTGATAGCTTTCTCTGCAGGTMCCTATCACTTCTTTAAATCAGTGATAAGAATGTGTAAGCATGTAATGCTTTCCACTGCATCACAGTGAMTTACACGGGCAGAGGGATCCAAGTCCTGTAGGACCATATGCACAACTCTTAATATAGCACAAAACACAGTGAAATCTTGTGGTACTGATGACCATGGATTGCACTCTCTTGGTTTTTTGKTTTTTTTTAGTAATAGTAGTAGCAGAAAAATATAAGATTGCAAGTTAATGGAGCATTAGAATAATTTTGCAGAGCAAAATATAYTTTTTTTTGCTTTCAAATTCAAAGATATTTAGACCATCTCATTATATAAACCAATGAATCACATCGTTTGAGGTCACTGCCAGTTGTTTTATTCAGACAAATATGCTTAATGTTTAAACCATAGTAACACTAGAGGAAGTTGACTGCACTTTGCTATCTTTCACTGTCAAAACCTGGAATGAAACACACAAAGAGAGTGGAGAAGGTTTACTTTCCACATCTGCTCTAAGGACTTTGTATTTTGTCATCATGAGTGTTATAATTGCCTTGGAAATTTCTAAGAAGAAAAAAATAATGTGTCAAGGTCAYCTTTCCGTTTTGCTGGCTTGCAATGTGTTGAAATTGGTCATTCTGAATGRTATTTATGTAGGGATCCAGACCTGTTAAGGGTTTTTGCTCATTGTGTGAGTCTAATAGAAAAGGGCTTTTAAATGGAAGTACAAGGCAATACATTCAATTGGTTTCACTCTATTCTGATAGCACGAGAGTGAGGCATCCATTCGCCTTTCTGTTTCATGCAATCGAAGTTTAAGCATATGGATAGTAGGTCTGGTTGATTGTGTATCAGTTCTACTCTGCACTGAATTTGATCAGAATTMCAGCCCTTAAAGACTGATCAGACTGAGAAATACATACAGATACAGTGGGACTGCAGATTTGCTGGTGCTTGTCTGCTGAGTGGATGTACAAAATARGAAGGCGAAACAGACCTTCCTCCTTTGTGCCCAATAGTCAAATCTATTCCCAATTATTGCATTCTTTCAAGTGTCAGGATCGTGCCTTTCTCATTTTTCTGTGAGTGCATATCACCTGCAAAGAGATATAGGTTTATAGTCAAAAGATCACTTACAAAGTGGATGCTACATGGAARCTCCTAGAGCCTTCTTTGTCCCGTTCAGAGATGCGATGGATTTGCATGAAACTCAGTCTCTGTTCTAAGCAATGGACTATGGGAAAATGGATTCCTCAGAAGTATTTCCAGGGCAGTAGAAACAATTATTCTTCATCTCCAAGCTCCACTTCCCTAACTGAAATGAAAAAAACAGTCGGTAAATCAGATGTGTAACCAGTACCATTTAGTCTAGCTCCACTGACTGCTACAACATTTCAATGACTTAAACTGATCACCCACACTTCTTTTTAGAAGTTGTCTAGTATGTGTGATGTTAAAAAAAGTGTGYCCCATGGAGTTCATCATACCAGCTATTCTGAAGTGCCTTTATCTTTTCCTAAACACATCAAAACACATTTCCTGAGAGGAATCCTGTTTTCTCTTTTCAACAACTATGCTATATGAAATGCAAAAACATTTAATAAAATGTCCTCCTTCCTCCTGAGAGCTGGAGTAACATGCATGTGATTTAATTGTAGTCTGTTTGGCAAGCTAATTTACAAATAGTTCAATCCTGTGTGATGCTCAGTGAATTCAGCTTCAGCAGGTTTTAGATTAATGCCATTACAGTATGTTATGCCACTGGATATTCTGGAAGTGACGTGTACTCTTAGAAACAAAGTATATATGGACATTCTGTTCTTTTTTTTTTTTTAATTGGGCTGATGCTTTTCTATCCTTGGATAAATATTTGGCTACATTGAGTCCATCTGTATAGGGCTCAATGAGAAGTATAAGAAGCTCCAGGAGTATCTTATGGCCTTTTCTCTATTTGATAAAAAGTTTGAAATTAAACACTAATAATTCAGGTCATTGTACTTAAGTGAGTAACAGTGTATTTAGGAGTGTAAGAAACACAGAAGCAAAGCTGATTTTTGAAAGATCCTCAGAGACTTGGCATGTTAAAACAAATCCTTGGGGAAACAGTTGCTGGGAATACGTTATAGAAAAATGCTGACAGTGTCCTTTTGCCATCTAGATTTCCAGTTTGTACATAGATGATGCAACTGATGATGACATAACTGAATGGTTGCATTTTGTTCTTGGGGTGGTATTCATCTGATTTATTGGAGATGGCTACATCTGGACTAGGCTTCCTTTATAGTCATTGCAAAGAAAGACACACTTCTGAATACAATCCAATTCATGATTAAGTATACTGGTCAAATATATAAACTAAACCAGGTCAAATAAATTTTACATAAGTGGGCTAATGTAGACATGAATTCATTTCTGGTCTATTCTTGATATGTACTGAAGTACATGTTCTGTCTGAAAAACTCACCCCAAATACTATTAAAATATTCTGGAGGATTGACCTTGATAAGTCTGATCTATTTTTGACACTGTCTCTGCTCTGAGCAGGGGATTGGACCAAATGACCTCGTAATGTCCCTTCCAAGCTCAATTTTTCTATGGTTCTAATAAGATTTATAAAAATCAGGAAATTAAAAATGAAGTTTTAAAATGCAATTCAAGCTGCTCCTCTCAACTGATCTCTTTACAATGTCTTCTTTCAAACTAAAGCATTTTAGAATTTGTGGAACTTTAAAAAGTTACAAGCAGCCGGTAGGTTTGACTGACCAGTCAGACCGGTAGGTTTGCGTTGTAAAGTATTTCCCTGGTTGAGGATGGTGAAATACTGTTACAGGGAAAACCCTGTTGACACCGTGTTATTCAAGTTCTGCATCCATCCTACCATGGTAATTATAACGGGCCTGAGTTTGAACTTCTCCCTGGGGCAAAATTTCTCTTGAAAGAAGCAAGTGCTGCTGACCTTTATCCTTTAAGAGATTATTTTGTCAAAATAATCTCATGCTCCTGGAAACAGCCTGAACTGAGCCTATGAAGAATTTCAAAATACATGATTAATTCAACTCATACTAGACTGACACACAAACTAGGAGATTAAAAGCTGTGTTTCTTTGCCTCTGTTAACATGACTGGGTAGGACAAGGGATCTGGAAACATAAATAGGAGGATTACTGCTAGCAAGGCATGCAGTTGATGCCAATCCTGCCCGTGTGCATCTGCCTGRGTTCCCAAAATGTACCAGCGGAGGACAGAGCAGGTGTTACTTGTGACTTGGTCACACTTCAGGTCTTCTGGAGGCTAAACTGAAGGTAATACAACTCTAATCTACCTTCACACTCTTTCAGAATTTCTCAGCTGCAAGGCAACAGGTGAAATCAGATAATAAAACAACAGGGCACCATTTCTGCCTGAATTTATGATTGGAGGCTTTTTCTAAGATATGGCTGCTGGAATCAAGAGTCTGTATAAAACATGTCTCCCCCAAAAAAACCAAACCCAAGCCCCTGAATATTAATCAAGAAATAAATTACAGCATCTGCAAATCCTCCCTTAGTGCCTTCATTGACATGATTAATATCTGTCTCTCGAGACATGAGGAAAAAAAACCCCAAATACCAACTTGGATCACCAGATTCAGAGCCCTAAATCCTCTTGGTGATGTTCCACATCATGTCCTATGGATGGTACTGAAGGTTTTCTGAATGACTTCTGTAAATTCTTTAACCCAAGTACTACTAAAACTGCAGTACTGCTAAAACAACTTTAGGTGGGGAATTTTGCCAGTAGAAAGAATTTTGCTGAATTTAGGTACAGAAGATTTTGATGGCTGAGTCTGAGTCACTCACCCTAAGCTCCTTTCACTGGATCTATTYGAGATTCAATTTTAGGATGGCATGAACAGCTTGAATCAGTGGCCTACATATAAGCACTTAGTGCCCCTTGAGATGCAGAAGGGTCTCCTGCCAGGACACAGATCTGCTGGTTATTTGAGAGATTCCCATCACCTTGTGGGTGTCCCAGATATCTTTGGAGAGTTCAGGTGGCACTGGACTCTTATTTGTCGACAGCGAAAACAAACCCATACCTCATGCCTGGCATAAAAAGAGYGAGGAATTAATAGGCCAAGTATTGGTGTCCATCAGTCGGGTGTCTAAACTGGAGATAAAATTACCCCACGCTATCTTCTAGGAGACTGACTTAAGTAAGACTCTGAYGTGAAAATGAAGCCTACTGAGTCAGGATTTGTTTTAATTGATAGTGTCTTGGCTATACCCTTTTAAAAATCTAAATGCTATTGATTCAAGTGGATTTAATTTATCACTGGTGCAATATAATTCTTTGCAAATGATCCCCTACTGCTCCCTCAGGAGCCTGACAAGCCAGCTGACAGAAAATCATTTAGTTGAGAAAGAGAATATTTAGCATTGCCTAATCACTCAGCTCAGGTATTTATTTTAATGCATGTTTTTAATGCTAAGAGTGATTGATAAAGGGGGTTGGAAGCAATGTTAAGGCTGCTGAATCTGGGGTGAATATGAGAAAAAGCGTTTGCTTGGTGACTTATCTCTGAACGTCTCACGCTGAGGGGAGGAGATAGCAAAGTTGAATTGTTGATAATCGAACTTAGACAATTTCTTTTCAGTTCTTTAATGCAATGGCATTTGATTCCCCCTCCTCTTCTATTTGCTGGAACTATTGTAGCTCAGCCAGTATCAAAGAGCTGAAAAATCAATGCAAGGCGCAATGTCTGTGAAAGGTCAGAAGTGAAAAAGAGTTCAGCCTAATAATATTTTAAAGTCCTATGGAAAGTATATTTCATAAAATATTAAAAAATCAATTGAAATTTCATAAAACTTTAGTTTAGTATCAATACTGAGCAGGAGATAACTTAGCAAGGGAGGAGATGTGAGTGGGGCATTCAGACTTGTACTGCAGTTTCCCTCGTCTTGAACAGTTTTTGTTGCCCTGAATTGACTGGGGAAAAACAGTGTCTTGGAAAGCTAGAGAGATCCCAACTGCCCTTCTGATGGAAATGTCTCTTCCTAATTTATTAGTTGTATGCATGCTGCAGTGATTTAAAATCCTGCAGTCTGCATGAGAAGGCTTCCTGCTGCCTCACCTTCTTTCAGTTCTAATGAAGTACATCAGCCCAAGAATAGAAAATTGCACACTTCTTAATCCATTGCTTACATTTGGCTTCATAAAATCATCTCATATTGGTCAAAATGAATACATTTGGTTACTTCTCAAATGCAGTTCTAATTGTTAAAAACCTAATGACTAGAGGATCAGAAACCTTTGCTTAATTTCCAAAATAAACCCCCTAACCTCCATTGCCCATACAGTTTTGTAGCCTTTATATCATAGCAGTGATTTTCACAAACCACCCATATCTCTCCAATTTGGATTTTATTCCTTTAGTTATTTTCTGTTAATAGAACATTCAAAGCAGCTAGTGTTCATTCCATTGGTTTCATTTTTTAGTGCTTCATTCATGTTTTCTCGGGCTCTAGCAAAAATAAACATTTTTCCTGTGCTATCTGAGCAGTGCCAGATTCATTGCAGAAGAGTCCTTCTGTCAATTTTTGTTCTTTGGGAGTGGATTATTCTTAGAAAACTCTTGATTTAATCAGGAATTTTACACATGGAGGCTTATAGAAACAGTATTTTAAAATGTTTGGGAATACAAATGGTCACACAACTTCTTTAATTGAGCATGTTATAATGGACACACAGTCATAATGGGATTGTTGCAGACCATAACATGATCACCCCAAATCTTTCAGTAAAATCCAACTGCCAGGGTTTTATCCAGGCTCTAAGCTTCTTGCAGCTTGCTTGGCATGCTTTAAGCCAGCCAGAAGTCATGGCTTTGATCTGCAAATGTGATCTGCGAAATTCTTGTTTAACCCTCTGGAAAATAGTGAGTGTTCATTTTTCATAAGTTAAACTCCCCAAATAGAACAGAATCCACGCTGTCAGGGCTGAACATCACAGTGCCTGTCTTTCAGCTTAGTTCATTCAAAAACGACAGACTACACATAATTTTGGTTAAGTAGTGCAAATGGGTCTAGTCCAAGAGGCAAACTCTGTGCATACCCAATGACTGACAGGAGTAACTGCAGCAGAAAACTCAGTAATGTTGCCTGTTATCACTGGAAAATGCAAATGATGCTCGCCTTGATGCTGGAAATTATTTGTCTCAGCTGGGATATTCCAGCTGAATTCCCTTCTCTGCTTTCATGGATTCAAACTCACATCACCTTATCGAGCTGTGGGAGGAACAGCTGGAAATGTCCAAGTACCCAGTACCTCTTCAGGGGAGTAATATACTAAACCAATGCCTGTTCTTGGGGTAATTTTTCTGAATTAGACCTGAGTAAAAAGTGAAGGATATAATCCATCACTCTCTCTGAAACATAACGGTACCTACTCTGTGAGTCCAAACCCAGCCTGTCTGAGGGGCCCAACCCAAACACCCAGATCGGTCAGGAAGGTCCAGATTTTCTTGGGCAGACAATCTGTCAGSTATCATGGGCATGACATCAACTACATCATGCTCATCATCACTTTTCCAGCCTGGTACAGATACAGCGCATGATGCTGTGGGATTTTTCCCAGAATACGTTGTTGTTCAGGGTGAGTAAGGATGCCAGAGTCCAAACCTAACTCAAGACCAGACCTCGCCTTATTATTGTTGTCAGCAATTGTTGCCGTGTTTGTGTTTTCTTATCATATTGATTAATAATTACAGTCACTTGCTTATTACTGTTTCCTAAAATTCAGTGACTTACTGATAATATATTTAAAACTTGTTTTCTCTTAAATACTCAAAGGAGATAAAAGGCAATTAGGAAGTCCTAATAGTCAAATTATTCCTCTGTGGTCTCTTCTAGCTACTTTTTTAGTGTGTTCTTCATCTTATATTAATGTCCACAAATCAATATGTATATAGTATTTCAGATAACATAGAATAGGCAATCAAACAGTAGTAAATGTGATTGAAATAGGATATAAAATGGGGAATTAGCTAATGGTTTGATTTAATTTATACTCTGGAGTTGTCACTAAAGGAGAGAACATTTCAACCATTAGTGAAGGAGCAAATATTTACTGTATTTTAATGGGGAAACTGATGGTAACTTACTCATCGATGTTTCACTTCTTGAATGATACTCTTATTTCTTTATATTTTTAAAGTTTTCCAAGTCCTGGAACCTAGATGGTAGAATTAGGTGATTCCATTTGAGAGATTTAAATGCTAAAAACAGATCAAGGACCAGATTACAGTGCCTTTCTGGGTTACCTTCCTGGAGGTATTTGGAAGAGCATCCCTGAAAAGATGGGATACTGTAATCAAAAGCAGAAATCATGGAACGACTAGAAAATTTGCCCTGGGGGGGATGATTGCTGTGTCTAGTCTGTAGATGGAGGAAACACGCAGCTGCTTTCCAAGAAGTCAAGTCAGTGAGACGGCTGCTGTTGTATGCATCCTGCCTCCATAACGCTGAGCCATGTAAGAGCAGCCCGCAATGTTCTGCCACGTTGTGAAACTGAATTTCACACTTTTAATTAGCTCCAGATATCAACCATTTCAAGCTATGGAAGAAAAATGATGAAATATATGCGATTTTCTGCAGACAATGATTCTGTTTCAAATAGCCCTATTTTTAGTGAAAATGCCTGAAATCTGTCTGCTGTTAAGTGGAGTTGCATAACTGGAATACCTGCCTACGTTTGTGATCATTACCCCGGAGTGGAAAGGAAATGGAAGTCCTTTCATGGGCATGGACCATAAACAACAAGAACATCATAAAGATGGTCATCTCTCCTCACAGATAAATCCCAGACACACTCGTCTTGAGCTCCTTTGCATAATCAGCTAAGATATTAACTTAGATAATAGCACCATCTATTGAGGATTTACAATAATATTTAGTGTAGGCGTTAAAATACCATTTGCTAACTCACTTTTGTAGGCACTACAAATTGAATATGTATTAAGATCATAATTTTAACATTGTATCTTGTAATATCTATATCTATATCTATGTATCTATATATCTATATATCTATACCTGCTTGTAATTTATTAACAATGATCAAATAAGGCTATCTGCTTGTTAGTAATGTTTCCCATACTAGCCAGCAGAAACTCTTCTTTAAGGAGCTCTCTTTTTATTTTTCTCTATAATTTTCCACTTTCCACACTTTGGTTGGGCAAATAAAGCTGTCCATGAAGTTATTCTGTCCTCCTTTTTTAACATATTCATCATGATTCTAGCAGCACTCTTTTTTTATAAGTGCATCATCTTTAGTTGCAGCAGTCATGCTGTAGCCACAGCCAGCAATGCGTTTTCTTTGTTTTTGAATGGTTCCTAATGTCTGGGTTAAAATTACCACAGATTTATAATCAGGACTTTCAAAAGCATGGAGCACTATTAGTGATGCTGGCATTAAATGTTCATATTTAAAAATCCTTTATAAGAAAGCACCAGAATAACCTGTATGTGAGAAAGGACTATATTGTTGAGGTAAAGTGTAGGGTTAAGAAGATGTGGGTAAAATCTTGTCCCTTAGGCTTTCTCTGGTGATTTCTGATAAGTTATTTTAGCTTCTTATGTATAAAATGGAGCTAGGAAGCTGGTAAGAGTTCTCACAGTGCTTGCATTTCTATACTGTCTAGACTGTTCAGGGCAGGGATATGGTATTTCACTGGTCTTCAAAATTACCTGCCCTTGAATTTGTTGGGCCTCTTAGCACAAAATTAACAGATGCAGCACATGGTTTATGTGAGTTTCTGTTTTCCAAATATGATATTCCTCTTAAATTTCAGTGGGTTTGTTTTTATAAAGCATACTTACCTATGCTGACTGTCTTTATTGAACAGCAAAGCAAGTCTAAAATGCAATTTTGCTTTCAGCATTAATTTTTAAGAAACTCCAGTCTTCTCCGCCACCCACAGCATCCTTCCCTGCAAGCTCCTATTTATCTCATCAGCCAACTCAGTTTTCGGGTGACATCAGGAGCAAAAGAGCATTCCAGGAGCTGCTTTTTAAGCAGCCCATTAAACTGGATGAAGGTTTGAACCTCATTCCCTGCTGAGCATGGAGCTCGCTCTTTCTGGATATTACTAATCTCACAGGCCAAGAAAACTATCCTGAGACTCATTAAGATATTTATGAGGAGCAACATTGTTAAACTGAATGTGACTGCAATCAGCAGCAACTTCCAAAAGTTTATCCCATCCATAACAGGGTCTCCTGACCTTGTCTTAATACATGCATGAAATACACTGCGATATAGCTAATCAGTGTAGGGGTTTTATTTTTATAGAAGGACATTAATAAATGTTTGTGGACAGTCTGATTTGTATAAGTCTTCCAAATGCTGCTTCTATAGCATTGCTTTTGTTAAAGCAATAGAAGAAGTAGGTACAATTTCTGTATGCTTGTCCCCTTGTTTCTGCAAGGCAGGTACATCTGAAATTTATTCTGGGCTAGGAGAAACCTGTTGTCAGACATTCCTGTAAAATATTTGCAGTATGCCATGGCTGTTCTGTCTATCTTTCTGGACACTAAAGTTCACCAAGTATAAAAAAGGAAAGCACACTGCAAGAAAAAAAATAGCTGTGATTTTTTTTCAGATGTCTCAAACCAAATCTAAAACTGCTGGAARAATGCTCACTAGGAAGTTGTCAGTAGAAAAGTTAGTTGTTCAATGTTTTGTGCTATTTCTTGCCTATTTCCCATTCCTTTTGCCCAGTTTCCCCTCTCTCCTACTGAACCATCTCATCATTTTAATGAACTTGAGAGAGTGAGGGCTACTCCACATTGCACGTGAGTACAACTGTCAAGCAGTTCAGAGAAGTTGTCTTAGTTATACTTGTGGTGTCATCTAGAGTATATGTGAGCTTGGGTATCTTGTGCATACCTGGGTATCAAAGGCTGACAATGAGACCCTTTGTTGTTGAGCCAACAAAGCTGAAATTCCTAGCCACAGACCAAAGGAAACAACATTGTTTTGACATTGTAGCAGTACATACTTGAGGCCTTTTGTAGACATTCATTAAGCTTTATCTCCTTTCAGAATCCCACATCCTAACAACAAATTAAGGCAGTCCCACATACCTGGATCAGTACTAAAGTTTCACTAGGTTCACCTCTACATGGCAAAGCACTTAAAATACAGAGCTGTGTGATAAGCCTGGAGACAAACTCAGCTTTTGGTCGCTTCCAAGACATGCTACTTCCTGCTTTGATTTCAGCATCTGTCCCTATTCAGCACAGTACATAAGGACATCCTTGCAGCTTCATATGTACTTATGTGCAGGTCTGAGCAGAATGAACTGAAGGATGTAATTCAGAGCCTGGCTGAATCAAGGTCTAATTGAACCTAGGTGTAAACTTGAAATGAGCTTGGTGTATTACCTAACAAGGTAGCTTTATCCCATTGGCTTGCTCTAAACAAATTTTGTTCTCTCCACCTCAGATCATGAAATTCATGCACAGCTTTTGTGCTATTTTAAGTAACTTAAAAGAAATTACGTGGATTTTTAGCTGGGCTGTGATCCTAAAAAGGAACATTATTAAATACTTGATCTAGCAGAACTATAAGATTGCCCATTTCACGTTGTCAATTAGTAACATCCTTGAGGAAGTGTAATTGTCTCTGGACAATGTATATGTGCACATCTGCACGTGGCGTGTGGAAGGAGAGTCTCATGGATGGGAGATTTTTTTGGGGAGACCAACACATCTATGTCCTGTCCTTCACTTCACTAAGGACTTTCTCAATGACTTTGGGCGAACTGCCTCCCTGTACCTCAGTTTATCTGTAAAGCCTAAGGCATATGAAGATAGTGAAGATGCATTGGTTATTGAAAGTTTCTTGTAATATGGGAATCAGGAGTACAAATAAAAGGCAGCAGATTTAAAATTAAGCAAAGGGAAGCAGTCAGTTAAGCTGTATAAACCGTTGCCACAAGATGTTATGAAGGCCAAACCCTCATGAGTTCCAGAAGTGACTGGACAAATTTATGGTTCATTAAAGTCTATTAAGCTCAGATTTGTTGGTATGGCTTAAGACTTAGTATATCCTCTCACAACAGATTAACAGAAGCTGGGTAACGAACAGGAAAGTGATCACTTGATGTTTCCTTCCTGCTTAATTTCTTTTGCTGCTTCTGACCACTGTCAAATTCACTCTGGTCTGACCTGCAGTGCCTGTCCTTGTGTCCCTGTGCTATTTTTTTAAGAATAAAATTTCAGGGACAAGAATCCAGTTTTCTTCCATTTTTTTCTATCCCCCCCTGTTCTGCCTCTGCTAGAACTTATACCTGCCTGGCTTGGCATACTGTGAGCTGCACTATTAAATTAAATGGGCTCCTTGTTGTGTGTAGTTACCACGTGCACATGCCGTGGTTGGCCTGAGGCTCTAGCTGGGAAGCTAGGCTGCAGTTCTTCGAAAAAACAGACTTCTGCTATTTTTATTCTAACAGGCCCCCAGAATAGTGGAACCTTGAGTTTGGCTGGGACCTCTTGATGTTACTTTGATATCAATAATTAATGTTAATGATAACCAACAGTAATGGCATAATTAACTCTACTAGAGAAAATGTACCGTTATTGGGTAATAGCAACATTTTATCTCTCAGTTTTGAAAAGAAAGCTTGATATCTATATTAGCTTTTCTAATCCTTATTTATTAGAGAAAGATTTATTCTCTTTCACTACAAAATTGAACTACATCAGAGCATAGAATTGAAAGGGACTTGCTAGGCACAGTTTACTGGTATTTCAAATAAACGTTTCATTATGTTTTTTATAAATTGATTAAGGTAGGCTGCTTCCACCCACTGTTCCTCCCTGAAGGATGTTCTAGGGTCTCATTTTTCTCCTGGTTCAAGTCTTCCAGAACACATTAATACCATTTTGTTCGGTGCTAACATTGCTCCTTCATTTAAATAGTTCTTTTCTAGTATTTATGTCCCTGATATATTTATGAAGAGTACTCATTTCCCTGCTCAGGCTTTAGTCCACTAGGCTAAACAGGTCAAGTATGTCTAGTACTCACTAAAGAGATGGTCTCTCTGTTCCCTGGTAACCCCTGTCTAAACCTGGCCCTATTTGAATTTATCTTTATTGAACATTTTGCACGCTCTTTGAGATGAGACTTCTTCATTAACTCATCACTCACCTACCCCTGGGGATATATCACTGCTATGGAGAGGAAATTCTTTCCTTCTCATACTTTTAGGGGCTGCATAAAAGACTTCTGGCAGTTAAAAATACTTCACCTAACTTATATAGCTAACACATTCATATTTTCCAGGGTGATCAGATCGTTGGTATGTGGACATCCTGTGATGAACAGATATACCAAGGTCTTGTTCTGTCATTTACAACTGATGAGCACCCATTATACAGCTAAAGTTCAAGTGAATAGTCTCTAAGGGAATGACCTTGCTCTTGGTATTATTAGAGTTCTTCTTATTACTATTATTCCAGTTCACAAGGTCACACAATGTTACTTCACGAGTAGCATAATTCTATATTGACAGTGACTCCCAACTTTACCATCATCAAGTTTCGGGAGCACATCTCTGTCAAATTCATTAATGAAAATATTATTTAATACTTTATATAAGTGTTTTTGTGGCTATTTTTTATTATAAATAAGTAAAACAATTCAGTATTTTTCCAAGACTAATCCTTGAGGAGCTGTACTAGCAACTCCTCAAAAGACGTAACCAGGAAACTCCCCCATCTGGTACACCCCTCTGACTACTAACTGCTGTTGGTTATGCAGATAGGCAGCGATGAAATTGCAGAGAGAAGCCCCAAAGCAATCAAGAGGGACTTCAGGGCACTGGGGAGATAGATTGAGGGATCGGGAGCACAGGTGGTGTTTTTCTCAATCCCTTCAGTGAACACTGAAAGGGAAAGGAAAACACAGCTGATTAACAAGTGGCTCAGRGGCTGGTGCCACCGGTCAAACTTTGGCTTTTTTGACCATGGGGAGGTTTACAAGGCACCGGGCCTGTTGGCGACAGATGGAGTACATCTGTCTCAAAGGGGGAAAAGGATTCTCGCCCATGAGTTGGCAGGGCTCATCGAGAGGGCTTTAAACTAGGTACGAAGGGGGAAGGG
>JASVER010000088.1:2793574-3058515 GCA_030449065.1 Oceanodroma leucorhoa
GAGGTTTAGATTGGATATTAGGAAAAATTTCTTCACTGAAAGGGTAGTCAGGCATTGGAACAGGCTGCCCAGGGAAGTGGTGGAGTCACCATCCCTGGAGGTGTTAAAAAAACGTGTGGATGTGGCGCTTCGGGACATGGTTTAGTGGGCATGGGTACTGGGTTGATGGTTGGACATGATGATCTTAGAGGTCTTTTCCAACCTTAATGATTCTAACTGACTGCCACCCGATATGATTATTTCCTTTTCTAGCTGTTTTCTCACGTTACTTGCAGTGTTTTGTACTAACTCCTAGTTCAATTTATCCTTTTCCGTGTATCATCACAGGAAATGCTTTACTCAGCTTCAGTTAGATGGAATTTATATGACTTCTTTGTCTTGATAGTCAGTTATTTTATCAAGGAAACATAAGAGAAAAGTCTTGAATAGTGTACCTTTGATGAAACTTTATTGCATTGTGCCCTATTCTCCTTCTACTACTATGTCAATTATTTTGTCTTAGAAAACTGTCTGAAAGCCTTGCTTGTTATTGAACGTAACTAAGAGACCCCTCTTTCACTCACTCTCCTCCTCCACTGCCACCTTAAGTGTGGACACAGCATTTATGGGGCTAATATTAGTCACATGAGAGAACTGTTCTTAAACATAACTTTGGACGACCAATGACTAGTCTATCACACAAGAACAAAAAAACCCCAAGAAATTGCTGAAGAGCATGCTAAAGGTCTGATCTTCATATCATATTGCGTGATAAAATTGGTTTAACAATACACACACACACTGGGAAGTGGTATCAGTACATCCTTACATATATTAGCAGGTTAGGACATCAGTGCTTAAGCCTTGCTAGAATCTGTAGTGAGTAGACTGTTATACTTATGAAAACACCATAAAAATCGTTAGGATCTGATTAACTGAAGTGGGCTTTTTAATGTTTTGAAGAGATCAGCAGAACCTGACGATCCCTAGGGCTTTAAAGGAATGTCTTAACAAAGTATGGGGCTTCAATTTGGGTAACCAAAATTGAAGCACTCTAAGGACACTGGAATTGGGTCCAGTGCACAGAAATCTTATTCCTAAAATCTGCAAGCCTGTCCAGGATAAAACAATAAGACACCATGGAAAATGTTAAATGTAAAAAGTCAATCTGCTGATTGCTTCCTTGCTTATGGCTGCTGTGAACTAAGATACCAGCAATGTGGTGCAAGTAAATGAAAATGTGATAGCCATACAGCTTGCCAGGAACACAAATATGCTGTTAAATAAATCCTGTTGAAGAAAAGTCTACAAAGAGCTCCATCAAAACAAGCCAAGCTGTCAGATGTCTTTCTTATTTTCAGAAGTCTTCTAGTATAAAAGGTGAGCAAAGGACTGAATCTATGAAAGGCTACTGTACTTGATGACATTTTTTCAGAGTGTCTCAAGAATTCAGGATGAAAAAGAAAGCTATAACTGACAGTTTTGTAATAATTTACCCCACTGGTAAAAAACCTCTTGAGAAGAAGACCATGAATGTTAAGGTATTCTTTATTTTGGAATTAAAACGATCAAACACATCAGCTTTTATTCAACCTCTAAGCAGGACATCCTCACTTAGTCCTTGGTGCAAGTCACTAGCATGGCTTTTCCTCTGAGCCACTTAAACCAGGTTTAGAACAAGCTGACCTATTTATATAAAGTGGAATTTAACTTTGGTTAATGCCATCAAATCCTTGCACTGACAACATCGATGAAAATTGACTACCTAAAGAAATTAAAGGTAGAAGTTCTTTAACTTCTCTCCACATATGTTGCTGCCTGTCAGAAACTTGTCAAACATTGTAAATCATTACTCTGTCCATTACTATTACTGAAGATGTGCTGAACAGTATGTCCAGCTCTATGTCTATACTGACTACTAGTTCAGCCTCACAGAAACGTTCAAAGGTGGAGTTAGTCTTATGAATACATTTCAGTCTCTATTCCTGTGATATTCTGTCTTCTACCACTCATAAATTCATTTAGGTGAATGACATTAAACTTGCAGTTCAGACTCATCCTCTTCAAAAGTCCAGGCAAAGGACAGGGGACTGAAACAAATCACTTAAACCTGCTATAGATGTATTTCACTTGTGTAATCAAGAATTGATGTTGCAGTGGAACTGCACACAGTGAGTGTCTTTCTCATTAGATTAGTGAGTAACAATTATCTAAGATACCACATGAAGAACTGTTAGCTATAAATGGCATCTGGAGAACACCAAATAAGTGGCAGAAGTCTATACAAATATAATTTGGGAATGAGCCACCATTACCAAGGAGAGTGGTGAGTATACCCTCAGGCTGTCAACACAAACATTGATTCCCTGACAGCAGAGTATTGCTTGTCTGGTGTAACAGCCCTAATACAAAGCTAATGGTGCTTTGAAGGAGATAAATAGGGCACTAAACTTTTTAGTTCCCGACTTCAAGTACTGTTGCATACTCTACAAGCAACTACAAGATATGAAGTAGTTGTAGTACAGAAATACTTGAAAACTACTGACAATAAGGGTTTCCCAAAGATGAAGTTGCATCACTTCATGACCTAGTGTCTAAGAAATCCTACCAGTACGTGTCCAAATCTTTTAGGAGAACACAAAAATGACATTAAAATAGCAACCTGCCATATTACTGTCAAAAAAATTACTGTTGACTTCACAGAAGAAGGTTTAGATTCCCCTTAGCTGGAAGCTGGTCACCATGCCTCAGCATCTGGGCAACTCATAGCGGATGCAGATTTTTTTAATATAAATGGAGAAATTATTTATTAGTTTTCTGTAAATCACAGTCATATTCTGAATGTGGTAAACTTCAGACTATCGATCATCTTCTTAAAGACTGTACGGTACACTCTTACAATGGAGATATAAAAGGGTTCAGGCTTCCCTGGGCTCTGCTGAGTGGTTTGAACATTTTGGTATGAATTTAAAATCTCTTGTTGCTATTTGAAATGTTATACAAGAGAAAGTCATACAGCTAGAGCTAGAACTACAGTGAGAGTGAGAGCAAGAATGAGAGAAAGAGAGAAAGAGAAAGAAAAGAGAAAGAGAAAGAGAGAGAGAAAGAGAAAGAGAAAGAGAGAGAAAAAGAAGGAGCGGGAGAGGGAGAAAGAGACAAAGAGGAAGAGGAAGAGAAAGACTATATTTATTGATCTCTGGTGCTACTCCCAACTTACATCATAAAAGTTGTATAGGTGTAGGAAGAGATCTAAGGAGGTCTCCTAATTCATCCCTGCTGAGACAGGATTCAATACCCCTTCCCTGAGGCTGATAAGTGACTCTGTGGTGTGTTCATTAAAGCTTCAGGTGACAAGGAGTCAGTAGAAAGCTTTTCCTATTATCTAACCTGAAACACCACGTGAAAATTCAGAGGTTTATTTCTTGTCAAACCTACAACAGACATATAGAGAAAAAATTATCACTGCCTTCCTCATAACAGCTTTTTACACAGTAAGAAGTCTGTTACCCTGTTCAGCTACACTGTCTTTTTGCGGGCAAAACCAAGGCTGATTCCTTCAGCCTTTCCCTATAGGTCACATTTCCTGACTCTTTTGGCATTATTTCTCTCCCAGTAGGTATGTTTACCAAATCTCCTGACCGCCTCCAGATTGTCTGCATCTTTCCTAGTGTGAGGACACAGTCTAACAGCACTTAGTGGGATAACCACATTTCTTCAAGTATAAGGTACTTTCTGAATACTGCTGGGATCGAGAGACTTTTATGCAATGGCAGGTCATTGTTAACTGATGGAGTTTATGCTCCGCTATGACTCTGCTGACAGATTTATTAATTTTTTTTTCTGCAGAAGCCAGTTCTCTCCAAGTTGTGAACTGGAAGATCATCTTCCTCCCAAAGTGCTTCTTGCTTCCCCTTCTGTGGGGTAATTCCTGTTTGCTTACAGTCGTCTCCATTTCCTCCCAGTCCAACGTCATTATTCTCACTGAAAACTGAAGTAAAGCACATATTTCATGTTGGACAATTCCCAGGCTATCTTTAACCTTTACCTGAAACATGGCATGCCTTTTCTCATTGCCATTTTGTTCACATAGAGAGAAAAGTTTTTTTTTTTTTTTTTTTTTTTTTAATATTCTCTGAATGAATAATTTAAAGACTTGGCCTAAATTAGATAAAGAGAAACATGACACACATTGTTTGCTAGATTACTTATTTTACAGATATTGATTTAAGAGAAACTAACTATGTCTGTAGAAAAGGTTGGCATAATATATCGGTGTTTCAAAGGAACAATGTTTGTGGCATTTTCTAGAGTACTGTAAGGTAATCCATTAACTAAGAATCCATCAACTAACATTACCTGTAATCTTTGTAATACTTTGTGATATGTGATTTACTGATCATTTTATTGTGTACAGTTTAAATGTAGTAGAGAACTTTTGCCACATTGACAAATCCATGTTCAATGAGAAATTATGATTTTTATTAGTCATTCTGCAGCTCAGACTACCGCTGTATGAATGTAAACTTTTCTACTTCAAACTTTAAAGTAGCTACATATAAATATTAAACTTCCTAATAATTTCAGATATAAATTACTTAAGTACAGGCAATGGGTAGAAAAGATTCTTGCTATAATATTACTTGCAGCTGCTGTGACTAGCATCAGCCTTTTAGAAGAATGGAATAATTATACGTCTTAAAATAGTAATTTTCTGTAAATTACACTGGTTGCAGACAAATCTATTGTGAAAGGGTCTTGTACTTGAAATTGTCCAAAATGGTGGAAGTATAACTCAGTCCATCCTGTAGCTGTTTACAAGAGTAGACAAAAAAATAGATAGGAAGATTGAATTAGTCCACACATAAAGGTCTATTCCTTCAGTGAAAAGACTGTGTTGAGATCATGTCTGCTCAATAAGAGGATAGGACTGCAAATCATGATCAAATATAGTTGTGCCAGAAATAAGGTCTAAGTCATTAGCAAATATAGTGAAAGAATGGCACCTTTTTTACCCATCAACCCCTTTTGGGGCTCCTGGTGCATATAACACTGATACCATGAGATTTGGGCTGAAGGGAGCAATATTTACCTTTGTGACTGTTAATCTTATTGTTTTCAGAGACAGGCCACAGTGCTCGTATCAAGTTTTCATCATCCTGATCACAGTGAAGGAGAGGAAGGCACCCATCATGATCTTCTTCACCACACTGGAAATGGGAACATCAGTTGTATCTTCCTTCCCACTCTCAAAATAGTTTTTCTCTGTCTTGCTCACTCTTTTTCTCTCCTCATATATTTTTAAACTGGTTTTGGCACAGCTAGGAATGTGGCAGATTCTGTAGTACTGCTGTAAACAGAGAAGCAGCTACAAGCAATGTCTGAAACAGCCCAAACTCACAGAAATTTGTTGGGTTTCAGTAGGGCTCATAACATATTTGCTATTTTTTTCTCTGGCAGTTATGGGTAAGGATCATTGCTAAGGGGAGAATTTCTGGCTTTTTGGTTATCCACTTTCCATTATGTTTTTTTTCTTGTTTTGTCTACAGGAAAAAAGTCCTGGGTTCTACTAAAAACAGTTTCAGCATCTCAGCTGGCATTTTCTGCTTACCCTCAAGCAATTTCTATTTTTATATAATCTAAAATTTTGGACAAAGGATGCTGAGACAGGCTTACATGCACAAAACTTTACTAGGGTGCCCATGGATGATGGCAGACATCAATTCTAACAGTGAAAGTTACAGTGCAGCAGGTGATGACAATAAGGATGACTTGGTGAATTTTCACTGCGCTTTTTCTCTAGCACTATATATTTTGACAGGGAACTACTCACACTTCCATTTGGAGTAATCCTCTGATATAAACTAAAACCTATGAAGGAAGGGGGTAAGAAAAAGGAGAGAAAGAAGAGGTGAGTTTCATGCATTGCCTCCCATGAGAAATCTCATATAACAAGAATATTGGGTTTTGCAGATGCAGAATAGGAATAGGAAAAGGAGAACAGGAACCTGAGAACAACAGTATGAGAACAAGGCCAAAACCCTGCCCTGGGAAAAACCCTGCCACAGCAGCTCAGGTGAAAGGTACAGAGCTGCAGGTGAAAAGCAGGAGACAGAACTGCAAATGCTACCCTTTGCTTTACTGCACTTAATGCACTATGCAACAAAAAGTTTTGCAGACATGCTTTCTCTGCAGCTCAGTGGAAAGGGAAGAAGGGTGTTGAGGATGAGTGCCTTACCTGCTACTTTGGTATTTAAATAGTAGACTCATAAAAGAATAGAAATTGTTTGTAAACCTTGTTAAACAAGGATTAAAGTGATTTACTTAAATTCCCTCTCTTCACAATGGAGCCTGAAGAAGCATCTTCTTCAAGACACATTCTACCTTGCTTGTTTTTCCAAGTTTTCTAACTTCTAAATACTGTTTATTTCCCTACATGTCTAGTTAGCTGTCCCCTCAAATCTAACCTCAATCTGCTGCATAGAAATTAAACTGATTATGCTTAGTCCTACAGCAGGTTTAATTTTTGACTGTCATCATCCTTGAAATGGGCTCTTACATCTTTGAAGACTGCTGTCAACCTTCTTATTACTGGACTGCAGTTCAGGTCCTTCAACCTTTCATCACTGCTACTGGTTTTTGACCCACATCATTCTCAATGATGTCTCTTCATTCTTTTCAATTTTTCCTTTCATTTCTTTAAGAGTAAGTCCCTCAACTGAATACAGCAGTTCATCTTGTGCTTCACTCAGAACCGGTAATTTTACTTTGGAAATTCCTGCTAATAATGCTAAGAATTAGGTTTATCCTCTTTTGCAGCAGCATTGTATTGTTGACTCACTTAATTTGAGTCCGCTATGCTGATACTTTCCTGCATTTTTTCTGCATACACAGATATTGTCTATTATTTATTTGCACATTTACATATTTCTCTTTGAATAATTTTGCATTTATGCTTATGTATTTCAGTCTTGATGGTTTCTGGGCAGCTTTTATTTATCAAGATACTTTTCAAAAGTAATCTTGTTTTCCTATTGCTCATAGCTCTCTATAGCTCTACAGTACTAGCAAACACATCCATCCAAGTTGCTAGTGAAAATACCAATAATACCAATAATAATACCAACCCCACTCATTTGCCTGAGGACTCACCAAGAGTCCTCACTCTCCAATTCAGTAGCGAACTAGTGTCTCACTGAATGTAGTTTTTCAATTAAATATGTGCCTATCTTATTCAGAGCTTGTTTCCTTGGTTTGCTCTTAAGATTATTTTATGGTACGATGTCCAAAGCTTACTTAAGTCCAGATGTTTCACAGCTCCTATTCCCCTCATTCCACTGGGTCACCAAATGAAGTTAATTTGGTTGTACCTGATTTTTTCTTCACAATCACATGGTATCTGCTTTATATGTGCTAAGTATATATCAATCGATGGTTTCATAATTTTATTGCAATGTTTTTCTGAAAATCAGTGTTAGGTTAACTGGTCCATAAATCTCTAGATATTTTCCCTCCTTTCTTGTTTATACAAATAGGTACCATGATAGCTAATTTGCATTCCTCTGGGACCACCCTCACTTTTCTTGCATTTTTAGAGATAATTATTAATGACTCAGAGATTACATTGGCTATATTCCTAAGTAGTCTAAGGTGAATTTCATCAATTCCTGCTGACTCAGATACACCTAATTTATCTTAGCATTCATTAACCTGTTCTTCCTTTGGTTTGTACTACTGCCACCTCATTTAAACTAGTTTAGTTAAATGTCTGTTCATAATAATTTTTGGTGAAGATTGAAGACAAGAGGATCTATGCTGCCCTTTGTCATGTCCTTGTTTCTGTTAGTGTTATGATTTCTGTTAGATTTTCCAGTCATTAGAAGTCCCCTGATATAGCTGATGCAACTATAACGTTTTTTTACTATATTTGTATATTGATGTTATTTACTACATTTGTATAACGATCTTATTCTGCCTTTTCACAGACTTTTTCAGAGAAAAATGAAAATTATTATACTTTAAAGCTGGTCCAACTTTTAGAACTGTTTCCTTGCTAGAAGGCAATACTTCAGCTGTGGTTTTGTTTCTTCAATAGATGTTTAAAAAGTGTTTTTAAGTATTATGTTTTCAGCACTAAGCAGGCTGAAGTGTTGCTACTGGACTTGTTAGTGTTAATACTATATGAGACACTCATATGAACAGCTGATGCTCAATGATCCAGTCTATGTTGTGAAATAAACACACTCACTTGCAATTTAATGTGAATTTGACTTTTGGGGATTTTTTTCCTACGGAAAGTTTCATTTCCTCGGCAAATGTCTGAATACTGAAAAAAACCCAGTTCTACCAAAATAATTTTAAGATAAAATACTACTGTGTTATCTTGTGCTCCCAATCTCTGTGGTAAATTGGTGTCACTGACTTGACTTCATCTCTTGCGATGGACCACAGGCTCCCTATTTAAGTAGTTCCAGTTCACTATCATATGAGCAATAAAGTATGCTTGCAATTATAAAAAATGAAGAAATCAGTAAATCATGTGCCACAGAAAGTTGACTCTTGGAAAAAAAAAGAGAGAAGTTCTTTAATTGAAACCTCAATTTTCTAATCAACAATATGGTTAGCTGGAATCTGTTAAACACCTCTAACCCCGGCGCTTGCTGCTCGTCCTCTGGCTCTCCCTCTGCTGAGATATATATCTGTGCTGCTGGATTTGCTGAGGCTGCCTCTTCTTCCCCAGAAACAAGACAGCCCTTCAGTCTGGAGTAGGAGATGTAGACTTAGCCTGAGATGTATTTGTAGTGCTATAAATTATGATGGCCTGTGACATCCCACTGATTGCTTATTTGATAATCTTCATTCTGACATATAAAGCAATGGGCAACCCATAGCTGAAAGCTGAACTGGCCTTTGAGGATTTCTGGAAGGCTGTGATGGACTTTTCAGAAGAAGAATAGCCATCTTTGGTGTTATTTTCCAGCAGAATTCATTTTATTGAGGGCACAAAACAAGGCCCCTCTGTCACTGGCTAAGCAATACCTTCATATGACAGCTGAGGAGGGAAAGTCAGAGGTGGCTGATCTTTCCCAGGCCCCATATTTTGTGCCACTGTCTATCAATAAAAGAGTTCAACACTTTTATTAGACTTTCTGATGAATGGGCTTAGGATGTGAAATCACTGAAGGCCATACTTTGATCAAGTTGACAAGTAAAACAATTGGAATTGTTGGGGATGGGAGGGAGGAGGAGAGAGACAGTCCCATGGAAGAAAATAAATAGGGAAAATGTTCTGTCTGCAGTCTGAATGATACTATGGTAAAACAGAGACATTAATTAAAATTAATCAATTTACTTTTGGTAATCATGAATGTTTCCCAGATACAGCTAATTATTATGGATGGTTTTGGTTTACGATAAAAGCTTATTTTCCGTACAATCCATCCCCTTCTCCTTCCTCTTCCACGTAATGATGTTAGAAAATGATAACCTGATATGACTGCTATTTTCATAACAGATTATTATGGTAACATATATGGATTAATGGGGGTTTTGCCTGAATAAGAATTGTAGCAATTGGCCCTTGAGATTTCATTAAATGGAGTTAGAAAAGGGGGAACTAATTACAAAAGAGGAAAGATTTCTATACTTTTAAACATGTATGTTGTTGGGAATTGTGTCTCTGTTTTAATGCAAAAATCAATAGCATAGCAGCAAAATGATCAAAGAAAGCAAAATACAATCAGACTACAGTGCAAAAACCTATTTCAGAAATAGTCTGCCTTCATTCAGTATGATACAAGGTGTTTGCAAGCCAGTGTAAAATGTGTTTAGAAATATAGGGCCAAATTGCTTTCCCTACAGAAGAATTAATGGATATGAGTTTTATTTCTTGGAAAAACATTTCTGTTTTATTTAGAGGAATGAGGGAATACAGAGGTGATTTTCAGTAGAGCCTAGTGATTCTAGTTGCCTTAGCTGTTGACTAAGTGGAGACTCCTTAAAGAAGTTGGTTTCCTACAGGCTGAGTGATGAGCTTTTCTGAAAAGCAGACCCCTTGAGGGAATGTCCAGTTTGGCATCTAAAAATTGACTTTTTTGCAACTGAGTCCCTTTTGTCACTGCAGTTAGCTGCCTATTTTGGATCAGATCTCCATGTTTTGTTTCTAGAAGGGGAAAATAGTTATTTCTTGCCCCCTTTATTGTCAGGGATTTCTGATGATTATTTTAATACCACGGCAATGGCCCATACATGTAACAAAAACATGGAAGAGTTATATTAATGGTTTCAGATCCGGACCTGTGAAAATTTGGGTGTTCTTTTTTTGCGTGCAGAGAGACTAACCTAAACAATTTCAGCTTGAGTTACTGGTGAGGGCGTGTCACTTTAAAAGAGCAAAACTAAAGGAAAAGAAAATTTTCTTTTTCTTCCCCACCCTTATAAAGTAGCGTAAAAAGTTCAGTAATGTTTGGGCATGTCTGGCATGGATTTCGTGTTTACTGTCGTATTCTGTCAATTTAAAGTGATGTTTCTGTGCTACCCATGGGGAGCAATGGTAAATACAATAGGTGCCCCAAGTGCCTCGACACAGTCAAACCGCAGGACCTCACCCGTTACGCGGCTGCTTTTCCTTGGCAGACCCGTGTGTTAATTCGCAGGTATGGAACTGTCAGCACAGCTTGCGTTGCAGCACTGACACCAGACCTGCTACACAGAGAGAGCTTCCCCCAAAAAGCAAACATCATACTCGTGTTTTTTTAAGTGGCACTCCACGGCCTGCCCAGTGCACCGGTGAGCTCATACAATAAAACCTGAGGATGGGACAGAGATATTAAAAATGCAGAGGACTAACAGGTGCCATCAAGCATATCTTTGTGCAGGGAGAGGGGAAATGAAAAATAATGTTGAACTGTGGATTTCTGACCACCTTGACATACCCCTTGCTCTTGTGATGGACCCTGGCAGCAGTATGAATTCTATAGTAATTGTAATGCTGTAGAAATAAGTGAGAAAAAGAGGAAAGGAGAAAACTAGAGGAGCCTTAGGAAAATGGAAGACTGAGGGGTGAATGAAGGAGGCCTTGACTAGAGGAGGTTTAGGCTGGAAAGTGCTGGGATAAGAGGGTTAGAGGCACTTTATGGTGTGTGCTGTAGGGATGCAGAGATCCTGGGTTCGTCATGTGGAATCAAGGGGAGATTGGGACACACCAGCAGTCTGAATGGAAAAAGGGGTCGCTGAAACTGGACAGCTAAGAAAGACTGGGGAAAAAAGAAAATGAAAAATGTAGGAGAAAGATGGGAAGAGAGAGAAAGAGAACAAGATAAGAAGAAAAAAAATGATGGAGAGTTTTGAAACCTGCCTACAGCGGAAGACTGAAATCTGAGAAAGACTTTCCCAAAGTCCTTTTGGAGAGAGGCTGTAATGGTCCAAACTGTTAGGCTCTGGGAGATAACACAGGCAAATTCATTTGGACAAATACTTTGATAGAGATTTCTGTATTCCTAAAAAATCATCTGATTCTTTCAAAGTTATGAGAGCCTCCCCAAATCTTCACCCTGAGCTGTGAGATATCTACTCAGCATTGGGTCATCTCAGAAGAGATGTGCTACTGAATCACTTCAGAGGGCCTCAAGAAGAGGTGACAATTTAAAAAAAAAATAAATAAATTTGTCTAATGAAATGGATTTTCCCTCTTAATTTCATTAAAAACCTTTATTAATAATTAATATATGAACAATGCATTTAATTATCACTTAATTATTTATTTTTAATTATGATTTACAAAGTCCTCGAACTGCTTCAGAAATACGGACAAAAACCCCCATGGATCCAGCCCAACGGTTGTCCTTGAAGGAGTTGTATGGGGGAACTCTGACTTCGCCAGTGTCACCTTGTGTGGCACCTGCAGAGATGCAGGTTGGGATGAAGTGCTGGCTCAGTCAGACTTGCTGGTGGTTCAGAGAAGTGCTAGTTTCTGGACCGGATAATTTTGCTGGATGTGCATGGACCCCATTAACAGGAACTTTGATCCCACTCCTCTATTTGCTTCCACAGTGATTTGCACTTGCACACAACTACCCAAGCACCACGTAGGTGGACACGGGGGGATCCTTTTGGAGCTGTAGACTTCAGTGAGAGAGCTCAGGCAGTTCATCTATTTATCTTTCCTTGAGTCATTTTCTGATACACAGAGTCACTGCAATCCATTTGTACTGGTTTGTGGAGCATGAAGTGAATTCACCCTGTGTAGCACAGTGTGGGGGAAGGTGGCAGTGTGGGTTGCACAACCCTGCAGTTATGTGCTGCAGCCAAGGCAGCCACCTTGCAGTCAGCTGTAAAAAGCCCACATGCATGAGACACACAAAGCAGTTTGCTCATCAGTTCTAGTATTTTTGAACCTATTTCTTCTGTTGCTTTTTACTCCTCCTTGAATGGTCCACCAGGCTAGAGCTTTCTAGGTAGGAGCCATATCAGGCTTTCAAAGTTCTTGTTCACCCCTCTGCACAATGCCTTGTTCCTAAAGCTCTTTGCATCAGCAAAAAAAGGTTATTGAAGTGAAAGGCTTTATATGTAAAGAAGGAGCTGGTAAGAATTTAAAATGACATATTGAGCGTTCTTAAAATCTTGGCTTTTTGGCCTGGCTCTCTTCCAGAGCTTCGGGAGGCAGTTTCACTGTTGCCTTGAGCTGATCCAAGTCTGGCTGGCATCCAGAAAGATAGTCTTGCCCTCCACATATGACAGTGTCATCTTACCCACCTCTTTGTGCCAGCTCCAGCTCTGGTTTGACAGGGTGATGAGTCTGTATAGGGATCTGACCCAAACGAAAAATAGCTTTTTTTTTTTTTCTGTAGGGTTACTGTTCACTCAGATCAGCTCCTGAGCCACCGGTTGCAAGGTGTCATGGTCACCAGTGTTGGCTTTCAGGAAGAAGAGGGAGCGTGATGTGCACATTGACCAGCGTGCAAGTATGGACAGGTCTGAAACCGCACCTGTGGACAACGGCTTTGTCTTTGAGGGATGCCAGGTATTGTGAAACAAACCCTTCCGGAACAGCTGCTCGCAGGAATGGTCTAACCCAGTTTCATCATATCTAACTTTAGGCCTTACTGAGGCACTTAAGCTGAAGTGCTCTCTACAGCTAATAGAAAAATAAGTTTCTCCAGAGAGTGTTTTGTATCAGGAGTAGGCTGACAGAGGGATGCTTTCTCTCTCTCCATGTTAACTATCTGGGAAGCCTACTGTTACCAGCCTTCTAACTTAGATACCTGATGTAAGGAAATATAGGAATCTCTAATAATAAATGAAAGTTTTACTCTCCTTTAGGACTGTTGTAATTATTTTGAAAGTGACTTGCTGGAGCAGACAGAGGAGAAGAAACTGGGTGTAGTTCATGATCTTGATCCAGTGGTGGTCAGAGAACAAATAACCTCATCAAGTTCACAAAGATATTTAAGGACAGTTTATTTTGCAATAGATATTTTGGACAATTTCCCTGTGTTGACAAGCCCTAAATTATATCTTTCTCACAGTCAGCGGTAAGCCAAAATAGTTGGAAATATACATTATATTTTCAGAATGGAGAATAGAAGTGATTGTAAGGCTCCCATTTATCAGTGGGAAACATATACGTACTTCTTGGAAAATACTCTTTAGAGAGTTTGAACCCTTCTTTGCTGTAGTAAATTCCTACCCTACAAAGCTGCGTGTAACGCCGTCCCTGCCGACACACCTGCCCTTGTTTTTTATTATAAAGCATCCACCACTAGGCTCTAGCAGGGCTACCAAGATAAACTCAACCTTGTGCCTGGAAGTCAAGCTGGGTTCTCCATGGGTCTTGTTTTGCTGTTGGCAATAAAAGATTCCAGAGGCCACACTCTGGGTTCAGCTGTACTMAACTTGCTTTCTTCATGGGAGTTACAAGGTATAACTGCAGGCAGAATCTGACTTTGTAATTGCAGCATAAATTCTGTTTATGTTGCACAAAATGGAGCAGGATTCAGAGTCATGTCTCTTAACTGCATTGGAGCAGCAGGATAACAGGAACAAAAAGCAATAAAAAAAATTTTAGTTACTGGAGTAAGCAGATGACTCCAACTATATTCAGTAAATAGAATTGTTCAGTAAGAAATTGCCATATTTGCCTGCCTGCTTTTTGAGGCAGAAACACTTATTTTTTTTCCAGTTAGAAAGAGTTTCTCCAATGCCATTTAAACTGTGTGGAGGGTTCCACACTGTTGTGTTGCAAGAAAGAGTACAGTGTTTGCTGTCCTCAGTCCCTAATGGGAAAAACAATGAAACAAGTTAATTGCTTCTTCAGGGGCTGAAAGATTTGGAAGCTTTTTTAATGCAGGTAACACTCACCTATGCTGCAGCTAGCATTTGTCTTTCCAGGTGAGAAAATGAAGTATATTTATTAGTTACTATTCTTGTAAGTCAAACACAGCAGAGAGCACATGTATTTGAGCAGCTACACTTGGCAGTGAACTATTTTCTCCCCCTTCTTTTGTAATGAATGTTCTATTGCCTGAGCTGACACGAATTCTTCTGGCACATCAGCTGCCTCTAAGGGCACACAGCATTGCAAGGGTTGTATAAAAACTCTGCAAGTTAAATCACGAGAAGCATACAAACTCCCGGCTGTTTGTGCATTTGTATTGTCTGGTTGATAGCTGTTCAGGCTGGCAAGTAGTGACAGCGTGTGCCAGCTCGCTCTCGTTTCCATCCTGGTTCTGCACCAGTGTGTCTGTGGGCTTCAGTGGAGTCGTTGCTCATTTGCACTTCCCAGAGATCAGAATTAGGACTGTTATTCCAGACAACCTTAAAAGAGTGATTGCTTAAGCCTAAATGTCTGGCAATGAGAAATAGACCCTCTCTACATTAGTTCATTTGTTCGAATCAAAGTTGGTAATAGCAGAAAGTCGCTGCTGTTTGACAGCTGTTCATTAGCTGCCTTTAAATTAGACGACAGTTTCAGCTGTTTTCTGCCCTGTTTGAGCTGAAGAGCTGAGCCTTCTTGGGGAAAGGTGTTGCATTGAGAGTTATGTATTGTGAAGGCAGCAAAGTGCTTGGGCCAATATTGAGGGAAAACTTGACCTAATTATTCTTGCAGCATCACATGTGGGATTTCCTGGGTGCTAACCCTCCCAGCCTGGCTTGCCACCGGACAGAAAAGATAACCCCAGGCCATCTAGCAGCCTGTCAGGGTGGTAGGGGACTTTGGTGACAGTGACCCTTGACTCCTGAGCCTTTCTGCAAAATGAGAGTAGCTGGACTTTTGGGTAAGCAGGTGCTGGTCTGTTAGCCGGGACAGACTTGAGGAAAGCAGCATGGACCAGATGATCTCCAGAGGTGCCTTCCAACCTCAACCATTCCGTGATTCTGTGAACGAAAACGGTAATGAACAAAATATCTAGGCTATATTCTAATTCCCCAAATGCAACAACGATTGCCCTTAGGGCTACCTCATTTGCACAGGTTGCGGTTCCAGGATCTCAGCAGAAAGCAGGACACCTCCTAATCATTATGTAAAAGGCAAAATCTGAAGTCTTTAGTTAAGCACTTGGATAAACTTGCTGATGCTAAATATACAGAGCTTTCAATTCCAGAATGTATAATGTGCTTACTGAAATCAGAAGATATTCAGCTTTCACAGGAATAGCAAGGGTTATAAATGGGTTTTTGATGGACTCTCCAGCTAAATGGTAAATAAATAGGAATTTAAATACATGTGCTTTTAAAGAACATTGTACTGTTTTGTTTTTGCATTATCTGATGGCCTTCAACAGTGTTACAGCTGATCTTGTGGTGAAAAGTGATGTCTGCAAACATCATAAATAAAAGTCAGGAAACAAATGCTAGGAAAATGCTGTTTCCAACATATAAGTAATGCAGAGATGTCAACCAAATTCATATTTTTTATTTTTCAATGCATACATATATGCATTTATACATGAATGTGCATGAATAAAGGTAACAGTTTGAATATATCTGAATCCATGCATTTTTATAGGTCTGTTAAAGGAATGTATGCTAGATAACATACAACTCCACCTGATACAGAGAGCTTACACAGGCTTTTAGATTGCTAAGACTCCAAACAAGAACTATTTAGCAGGATTTTGCTGGATTTGGGGTAACACATTAGTCTTCAGTTCTGTGCTCAGTTAATGGAAATAAGCAGTTCTGTTGGCTTCACTATTTTATGCCACTTCAGGGTATGTTTCTTAAAGGATTTTTACAACTTTTTACAGGTTGGTAATACTTTTTTTTCCTCTTCTGAATGTTAAACATGAGGGTTTTAACATTATCTTGTGCATTCTTCCAAAGGTAGCCAAAAACCAACAGCCTTTCTTTAACTTTTTGATAAATCAGATGAAAGAATATGATTTTTAATGTAAAATATTGTGTTCCTGAATTCTTTACTTAACATAATCAGAAATGATTTTTTAACGATGAGACCTGAAATATTTCACATCCCTCTCTAAAATGGGAGACCTTCCATTCAGTGTTTTATTCATTTTCTCTCAAATGTTGATTTAGAGACCTTTTCTTGAAGAATGCATTAGCAGATTTTTTGATCTGCTCAGAAAACTGACTGAAGAAGAGAAAACGTAGTAATGAAATAATTCACACCCAATCTTTAGAAAATCTATTTTAAATTATTATTTTATGAACTAGAAACAGATTTTCATTAAGCTTAAAAAAAATCAACATGTGGGTGTTTGTAAACTAGAAGAAGATTACTTTCTTCCCAAAATTGGCTGTCTGAAGATGTTATTAACATATGAGGACAAGGTATTATAATAGGTATTTATTAATTTATTTGTTTATTTATTTAAACTATGTTCTGTGAATTATTGTTGAAAGAAGCTTAGAAACCTACCTGTGGCTCACCATTTTCTTGGTTCAGTTTTTGGAATGTTTATTTTCCCTCAATAGTTGTCTCTTAAACTGGTAAATATTTGGGAAGAGCAGTCTTTCTTCTCCTTCAGAGTCAAATATCAAAATTTCTTTTGCTCAAGGTATATGTTGGATATAGAAAATAGTAACTCTGAGACGAACTTCTCTCCATTTTATTTTGTTCATTTGGAGAAAAAAATATGCTCTCCTAAGGTTGAAACCATCATTAAAAGAGAGAAAAAGAGATAAAAATAATTTTAAATTAATTAAATTATATCATAGTAAAACTGGGATCTTTTTTATACCTGGAAAATTGGTATCTGTCAAAATTCATAGAGAAGATAAAGTCTAATAAAATATGCTACTGTCTTTCTCCTAGAATATGATGGCCATTAAATATTCAATATACTGTTAGATACCAACAAAATATTAAAATAATTTACAAATTCAGTATTGCTTCTATGCAAGAAAGACAGAAAAATAATGTTATTATTCTGGGCATTAGATGTATGATACATAGATAATTCTATCCAACGAATGTATCAATAGCTTAAATATCTGCTACTGTAGAGACTAGATAACAATTGAACCAAAGAGTTCATTTCAGCAGGCTTTCAAGGTGTCTTTTGAATTACAAAGCAGAAGTGTTCTTGCTATTCACTGGATAAAGACAGTATTTACTGACTTGAAATGTCCTTGACGCTTTGTTGTATCATCAGAGCAGCATGGTGTAAGAAGACCCTCCATGTGTCGTCAGCCATGGAGAGATTTAAGAGTCTATAAACTGTGGAAGATGGTTCTACAGCTGCCCTCTTGAACGCTTTTCCTAATGTCCCACATGTGGGTTAAGTGGGTTACATGTGCATTTTGGGCTATGGCAGTCCCACAAAAGGCTCTGGCCTATGAACAATACTGATTTCTGAGGTGGGAGCTCTACAGAGGACTTGTCTATCCTTTGCTTCTGATCAATCCAAATTTACAAGGTTACAAAAGTGTCTTCAAACATGCATACTCCTTCCTTTTGCAATGTCTAAAATGGATGCTACATAAGTTAGAGGTGCAATGCGAAGTTCATCTCTGTGTTTCTGCTCATCTTCTAAGCCCTAATTCAGGAAAGAAGTAACTGTTTCTGGCTTTCACCTGTTTAGGGTGTCACTTAAAAACGTGATTAGTCTTAACATCTGCTTAAGTCCCATTGACTTCAAGCTGAAGTCTTAAGAACATGATTAAATACTTTTCTGACTAGGGATGCTTATATGATTCAGGGCCTAAGAGGAATTGGTTTGGGGCACAAGGCTTTGATTAATAATAGGTGGTTCCCTTTACATTACTGTAGCTTGCTGGACTTCTTTCTTTCTTCTTTTTTTTCAAGGAGAAAAAATTAGTTCTAGATAAGACTACTGAAAAGATGGCCCCCAAAAGGATCCTGACAGATCATGGTTGAGCCTTTCACAAAAGCCCCGCTCTTTTTAAGAAGAGTAACTTTCTCTCCCCAATCTGCATTTATGAAATACTAAAGAAATCTGGAAAAAAACCTAAGCAAGCTCTTTTGAGCTTTGCAAACCCACCATCCTTGTTCTCATGGTAGAATGGGCTGGATAAAACCAGGAAAAAATAAGGAGCTATGGACATCAGAGAAGTTCAGTGCTACTCTTTAAAGGGAGATTGGGAACGTAGTGATGTTATTGGCAAAGCTAAACAGCAAGCTTGTAACATAAAAACTGTGATTACAAAAAAGCACCAATGTAATTTTTCCTAAAAATTAACATTCCTATCACATGTATCTTCAGCTTCAGGCACAGTTGCAAAGTCTTGGGAGGAAAGGTTCAGGCATACAACTGGATATCCTAACAGGAATAATCAGCCATGACTACAGCAGAAAAACACACAGCTAATGAAGTTTTAATATTACAGATTGAGATTCATCTTATATAATGTTAGCTATCTAAAAAAAATAGGGTCTTGACTTAGTTTCCTGTGTGCAATTAGTTGGAGTTATTTCAAATGTGGAAGTTATTCTGGCTGATCTCCAGTTGCATGTCCAGAAGGGAAGGGTTCTCCCGTAGGTCTGGGCAGATTTATGAGCCTGGTGTGGAAGCTCTGAGCATCTAGGGGCATCTAGGTTCTCTCTAAACCATCTCTTCTCTTATTTCTGCTGAAGACAAAGTAACAGGCTAGATGGACCATTGGTCTGTAGATCAGTCCTTATACCTGTATGCTCCTTAAAATCCTGTGTGTGGTCAGCTGAATTAAGCACAAGGTGTTCAGGCTAGACTATTTTTCTAGGCTTCTTAATTGGGAAAGGGTGGAGAAGATCTCCTTTTTGGATGTAACCCACTATTTTAGATGTTCCTGCCAAGATGGCATGATTTCTGCTCTGGAAGTGCCTGTCTTGTCCCACTGATTATAAAGAAATACAGGTGACTTACTTTACCTAATTTTTAAATGGCTAAAGTTGGGTATGGGAGTGCTTAATTATGTTCTCTCTGTTTATCTGTAATAGCATTCAGGAAGCTGGTTAGAAAGCAAAAGTGGTTTCACAGAAGTGTGATCTCTCAGCAAAACCTGAAACCAGTCAAGAATCTGGAAGCATCTTGTTATTCTTAGCAAACATAGAGGGGTTAATTGGATGAGGACCTGGGCTCTGTTCCTGATCCATGAAGTGCATTACAAATGGATGTCAAATGCTAGCAGAGCAAGTATTCATTAAGGCAGTTGAAATTTCATAGGAAATGTTTTTTTGATGGAAAAATTGGTTTTAAGCTATATCCATTTTTACAGGAGAGGAGGTAATAGCAATGGAATTTCTTCAAGTTTAATTTAGTAAGTTTTTAGGTTGTTATTTTCTAAAATAAAGTAAACATTTTCTGGTGGGCATTCTGAGTGGGAATCAGTAAAGGAAAAAAAAAAAGGAATGCAGCAATTAACATAGAGCAAAATATTATGTTGGGGAAATTTAGGGTGGGGCCCAGATTTTTACCTCTGCACTTTAATTTAGCACATCAGTTGCAAATGTTTCTGTCATATAAAGGAAAATAAAAAATACATTTAATCAAAACCACCATAAATTTTACAGCAATTACATAACCAAAGTTATTAATGAAGCTGCAAGGAAAGTGTTGCATAGGCAAATGACAGATGCAGCTTTTTGAAGTTCTTTTTTAAGTCCTATGGTTTATTTTTGAAATTGTTCTTGGCACTGTAAAATATTTCTGAAGATCATGAAAGGGTTTAAAATAAGAGAATCAGACAGATTTGCTGATATTTTCCCAGTCTAAATTGGGCATTAATCTTGTGACTGGAACCCTATCATCTTATGTACAAACAACAGGTGGTGAGAGATAGCAAGTTCTTCAATTAGAAATAACATTTCTCTTCCCTTCCCTACAATTCATAGATACTCTCAAGCAGTCAGTTAAGTCTGTAAGCTAAAGTAGCATAAGAATTAAGCACCAGAACAGATAAATGGTCCATCTAGTCTGGCATCCTGTCTCTGACAGTGGCTTGTGCCAGATGTTTCACAGGAAGGTAAAATACCCAGATAATGCACCTGATTGTGTAATATTATACCATGAGATGAAATCTCTGTCCCCAGCTGGTGATCATCTTCTGTCTGAAATAAAGACTGTTTGCCCTATAATTTTTAGCCTAGTTAGCGTAATTATAAGGCATATTCTTATTCATATAAATGCCTAATCGTTTTTTAATCTTACTAAACTGATTTTGCCTCTTAGATCCTAATATCTTCTTTCAAGTTCTTCTGCCTTTTCAAGCGCGCAGATTTGCTGACTGTGCTCCAAGGGGCTGCGGCAGCGCGTTGCGGCTGGCTCAGGCACCCCGCTTCCCAGAGAGCTGCCGAGCCATCCCATGAGCAGGCACGGTACCCGGCCCCAGAGCCATCACTGCTGGTGGTGCTGACATGGAAACCCCTGGAGAGGGTACAGCACCGTTCCCACATGCAGACACCCACTGCATTATCTTTTCACTGCATCCGCGTCCCACATTCTTCCCTCTCCCTTCCAGGTGTCCAACACCTCATGTGCATTTAAGGCAACATAGGGACTGCAGTTGCCTCTGACCACCAGACTGAAGGAGAAGAGGTATTTGATGAGAGGCATTCTTCTCTCTCCTATCTGTTGGCGGTCAAGCAGAATCTAGCAGGTAGGGTAAAATGAGCAAAGTAAAGAATTTTCAAAAAATTGACAGTCATTTGGAGAAATTATAATTTGATTTCATTGTTCTGTATTTTCTTGCGGGACTCATCATAGAACATCTATCTGTAGGCTTCTGAAGATGAAGATAATTCTTAAAAATGGACTGAGCAGGAAAGTGAGTTAAATCCAATTTTTGTGCTTCATTGCTGTTTTGTTAATAAGCCTGGAGTCCCAAAAGGGTCATGTCCCTCCTCAACAGGTGCTTAACAGGCACTGGTATGACATCTTTGACACTTCTAAACAGAAATTAAAGGCAAAACTCCAACTGAGTTGACTGAGCTTCCTGTTCAGTCTGAACACCCTTAAATGCCATCAGGGGAGTCAGTTCGATAGAAAGATAGTATTGGATAAATACCATAGAATCAAAGGATCATATTGGAAGGGACCTCAGGAGGTCTCTAGTCCAACCTCCTGCTCACAGCAGGGTCAGCTACGAGGTCAAGCAAGGTTACTCTGGGTTTTATACAGTCAGACTTTGAAAACCTTTAAGGCTGGAGAATACATAACATCTCTCGGCAACCTCTTCCGCTTCTTGACTGTTCTTGTAGGCAAAAAGTTTTCCTTATATCTAGTCTGAACTTCTCTTTTTTCAAGTTATGTCCCCAAAACTTGTCTCCACAATACTGTAACCAGCACATAGAACAGGAAAGACCTGGTGCCACCCAAAGGCAAATGCTAGACATCTAGACCAGGTCCATAATAGTGGGGAAAGGTCGAAGCCCTAAGATGACAATTTAGACTCTGCTAAGCTGTGTTCACAGTAGGAGGAACAAGGAGATTTCTGTCCTTCTCCATTGTTGACAGAGTTAGCCTAGATTTCATTAGCCTGGATATAGATTTTCATCAGATGAATTTTTTGGCTAGGTTGAGATGAATCCCATCCTTACAGAGGGTAATGGCTCGGAGGACTCAGAAACCCCTTTAGATGAGTTGGTGCAGATGACTACACCATTCAGACATTCATGAGAGGAGGAAAGATCTGACTGTCGCGGAAGATTTACAGAACCAGAAGCTGTATTGATTCCTACTGCTGAGCTGCTCTAACAAAGCTGATTTTTAATCCCAGTATGAAGGTACGTTTATTGGTTTTTAAACAGAATGTTCCAGTGCTAATGAACTCATCAATATAAAAATATATTGACTCTCGTTGCAATCAGTTGGTTTTATTAAACAGGCATTTGTCTCTCCTTAAATCCATTATATTTTCTGTATATATCAGTGTGAATGAATACAGTAAATAGCAACCTGTACAACTTCATTGAAAGTCATATATTTTCTTTGGAGCCTCTATACATAATTTAATTACATGCAAGTTAGCAGAGTAAACAAACAACAGTGAAACACTGCTTTGTTTTTTTCATTTTTTTAACTTTCTTTAATGAAGTCTGGTAAATCACTGGCTGCTCTAAATCTCATATACTTACTACTTTGCACGTGTTGCAAACAGTCATGAAATCCAAACGTTTCTTGATTTCAGTAGAGTTTTATTACTTCATTTCTCTGACATTAGTTACAGACAAAAGCAAAAAGATCACTTGTAGTAAGTTTGAAACTTGCATGGCATCAAAGTCAATTTGACTTAAACATATGCAGGGATTGTAGATGAATAATTCAGAAGTGCCCCTAATTTGTCATTAACAGATGAAAAATGTCTATCAAATCAAGCTACTCCTACATCCTGTTATAAAGTGTTACATTGTAGGTCATGATGTGTCATGTCATGATGGTGATACCTCTGATTACAATGAATGCTCATGATTACCTATGGTGAACTAGGACATGAAATGCCAGTCTCAGAGATGTCTTTTCCTAGACCTGACTTTCCCCATGGAAAACTGTGCTGAAAACAGGGACTTCTTGTCAGCAGAAAATAAAGACCTTTCTTGTTGAAACACCGGAACCAACCTTTTGCTTTTAAAACCTCTATAGTTCAAAACATACCAGCTTTTTGTCTGAAATTTAATTTTTAGCCTGGTGTTTTCAGTTTCCCATAAGAAAAGCAATATTATCTAAAGAAATGTTTAATTATATTATATTGTATAAATGTATTCTATTGTATAATTATATATAATATTATATATAATAATATATCATATTATCTAAATAAAGTTTTTTTTGAATGTGCAACTTGTCATTAAAATATTTTACTATAAATGTGACTTTCATTATAATAGTGCTCCATAATCTTCCTTTCTGTAGACATGTGTTCCCCTCAAGTAGAGAAATACCATCCATCTGAAATTTATTATTTTATTTCTCTTACATATTCTCATGTCAAAAATGTTTTTTTTATTCTTGCTTACAGTTCATCAATTTGTTAGCTAGATCCTGTGTAGCTTTTTGTTACAAAAGCAATCATTCCCTCTTCTGATTTTCAGTATCTTAACACTTGCTAAAAAAATTACAGTAAAACATTTATTCGTTATATTAATTAAGTCTGTGGGATTTATGTTTGTATTTGTGGGGTGCACATGCGTGCGTGAATGTGTGTGTATGTGTGAATGAAAGCCAACTGGCATGCTCTGAAAATCAGATATCAAATAAACGTGAGAAAATTTTGAAAATATCTATTTATATATGCATTTTCCCCACTTTATTTTTCCAAGGAATTAATTACAAAGTAGCTTCTGGAATGTTATGTGCAGATTTCTGGTGTATGATGAAGTATGAAGCCAGATTTTGAACAAATTTGCGTGTACTGTAGCCACAGACAGGGATGGGTGAAGCTGTGATATTCATGGAAAATGAGGGAAACCACTGGTGGTTCAGCACCTTCTGCCACAGAGTATTTGCTGCACTGAGCACTGCTAAAAAAGCTATTACAGCCCTCATATCCTCCCATGGTAAATCTTCTGAATCAAAATAGCTGTGGAAAGTCTCTTTGCATGAGCGTTTGATTGATTGCTAATTTAGTTTGTGACAGAAAAGGCAATCCTTGCTCCACCCATCAGTAAGGACAGAGAGCCTTTTCTCTCAAGCCAGAAAAAGATATGTTTCCCTCTGGTTTTGGTGGAAGGAGAGGTGCTGCAGTTCCTTTTGCTTTAATTTCTATTAATTTTTCTTTAAGCCACTTTTCACAAATGTAATCATTGCTCAGCGCAGGCCTTTCAGCAAGTCAAATATGGCATAGCTCCGTTGACATCGATAGGCTAAGCTGGTTTGCACCAGCTCAGAATATAGCCAAAAAGGCAAAAAATCAATAGTGAATCAGACCCTTTATTATTTTTTAATCTGTGGTATCAGTCATGTGTTACAAGACAATGTCCAGTTATTTCTTTTCTAAGATCAAACTTCAATATGGACACTCAGTTCAGCATCAAAAGTTGATTTGGGAGGCCTTGAGGTCCTTCACCTCAACCTTTCTGAAGCACAACTTTAATTGAAAGGTAGCAGTGCTGACCTTCTTTCATGTGCTTCATTTTACATTGCAATGCCTTGTTCTCTTTTATTGAGATGTCAAATCGAGTATATCTGGAGATTTCCCCATGTGGTACTTCCAAAGCCTATGATTTAAACTTCCTCATTTTTCACCTGAGATGAAACGGTTTCAATTCTCCTGTCTACTGTAACTAAAATTTCCTAAAACCTGTCAAACTTAGTGTGATGATCCAAGCTTCTAGAAACCACATATTTAAGTTCAAAAAGATGAACTCTGTGGTGCCACTGAAATTGAAGGCTATCTTCTTTGAGGGGATGGGGCCATTCTGGGCTTCAAGAAAACCATTTAAGACAAACCATTACTAAACAAACCATTTCCCCCCCATAGGGGGAAATTTACCTTGTATGTTCTCTCTTCAGTTATCCTTCCTTTCTGTGATGTCTTTTGTCTCAGTTGGATATGGACCAGCTATAAGGGAAGATAGCTCTTCTCTCAGAATTTAAGGATTCCAGCAGAAGCAATGGTGCATATAAAGTGCATGAAGTTATAGAGGCAATATGTTTTGTGGAAATTGCGTTAAAAATGGGGATAAAAAATCTTAATGAAAAAGATGAGTCACTGCACTGCCCACTTCTGGTGGCTGCACCATTATTGATGGTAATAATAAATTTATTAGGAATGTAAACTTAGATTATTTAGGTAACTTCAGGTAATTGGAAATAAAGAGAGGGCCATAATGAAAACAAGGACTGACATCTCCTCCGGGCTGGATCACTTCCCCACAGAAGTGCTGAAGGTGGAGAGCACATGCTGCCATGTCTGACCTCCTTGTATTATCCTTTGGAAAATGCTCCCTCAAAAATGTTCAAAGGTAGATGCATCATTTCCAATGAAGGGTGATACTAGAGAAAGTGAGAACTTCAGGGTTATTCCTTTCTTTTGAATATCAGATGAGGCAGTTTCAATAGTAATATCAATAGGGATCAAAGAAGCAGGTGAGAAAGGCCTTCTGGATGGCTGTGGTTTCATTTAATTCATACTAAAGGAAATTATAGCAAAGTGATTGGAGTATCAAAGGCTAATAGGAGCTTATTTAGAGCACAGAGCCTGTGCCTGCGAATATACAATGAAATTATGGTCTTGCTAAAATGTAAATTAATAGAGAAAGTATCATCTTTATGTTAACAGCAAATATTCAGGCTTGATTACTAGAGGAAGGCAAAAAGAGGAAATTATCCTCTCATCTTTGTTTTTCAAATTAGATGTGGAACTGGATAGTGAATAACCTCGTTGCCTGTAACAGGACGGAAATACAGCAGACGAGATATATCACATAGGATGCATCACCCGGATTTTGCTGATGATGTTATGTATCTGCTGAAAAGACAGGTACCTAAAGAAGAAGATAGAGAAAGCTGGAGGGTTGGCTGTTCCTAGTGGTTATTAAAGGCTAGTGAGGAGTTCAAAGTGATAAAACTAGAGATGAAAACTGCAAATATGGACTATAACAAGTGAAAAATATATGGTTTAGAAGCCATAATTTCTGTGATAGAGATGAGGAGTGCTTGTGTGGGTTAACTGCTCATAGAGTTAAAAGTAGAACAACATTTTTTAGGTTCTGTAAAATCTGGAAATCTGGCAACATCAGTGTAAAAATAAAGATGAAAATATGTAACATGGTGAATTCTGAAGCGTACCATGTGCTGTGGAAACAGATTGTGAACTGAAAAGATGCTTGCAAGCCATTGAAAAATGTTTCATCATTGACTGAAAGATCACAAAAGTGAATTGAGAAGGCATCTTTTTCAAATCTGAAAAGGAGAAAAGAATGTTGGGTGGGAATTAGTTCTCATGGTACTATATTATGAACAAATGAGAAGGTCATGCGGGAATGACGGGGATATATTAAGATCTCAAAGGATCTCTCACAAAGACACCAAAGAATAGACTCTGTTTAGAAGCAGAGCATCGTTCAAATTGTATGAGGGAGTGGAGCAGTTTCTGCGTAAGGGTTCACGATGAACCAAGCAAGGATAATCTCCATGCTGGAATCCCTCTTACTGAGATGGGGCATGGAAGGACACAGCAAAGATCTGTTTGAAATTGGTGTCTTGGTGAACTGGTAGAAAAATAGCATGGAATAATTTGAATGCATTTCAGTAAGAAACTGGTGGGACCTGATGGCGTTAGCTCAAGCTCCCAGCTGCCTTTGCCATCCTGTTGTAAGCCTTGGCAGAAAAGTTCTGTGTCTGGGCAAAGAATCTCATGTGTCCTGGGATGACACTACAGCTCAGCAGCATGGCACCTGTACCCAGCAGGTCCATGGGTTTTATTTCATGCAGAGAGAAGCACCAGCTGGTTATAGCACATGACCACTAAAATGGCCAGCCATGAGAGGTCAGTTCCCTTTACATCTCCACCTCATTTAACTTGTTTGGAGGGCATAAGCATCAATGTAGCTAGTTCTAATTTTTCTAACCTTTACAAATAAGTGCAATGCTTGTGTCTCTGGCACTCTGTTCCTTTTTGCTGTAGTTTTTGCAAACACAACAATTCTTTCACTGTCTTTCTGTACAATTTATCAATAGCCTCTCAGAAAACAATAAAAATATCTCCCCTTATAAGTTAATGTATCACAGCAACTTTATTAGCTAGTTTTTGCCAGAGTTCTTTTCATATGGTCGGTTTTACGGTTCCCTGAAATTAATATTTTTGAATGTAATGTTTTGTCTTTTACTTTTAAATATGAATAATTTGTTTTTCTGAAGTTATTTGATTCTATTTTATGCCATTTACTTTAGCTATACCAATGTCTGTGAAGCATTTAGGCAGAAGATTTAGACAGAATTTAACTCCTAATTAAGAACTCTGATTTGTTTTTTCTAGAAGCCATGGGTTCAGTTCATCCTTCCACTACTGATTTGTTTTAATTTTGATAGGATTGGGCAAATGCTTAGTACATTACTGAAATGTACTGGGAGACAAGGATTCAAGTAATGTCATCCAGTCTACTGCAATTAGATTTGATACTCTTGTACTCTGATTCTTTAGTCAAAATCAAATCTACTTATAGCTAAAAGTCTGTAAACTACTTCTCCTACTTAGCTGGAAGAGAGTGCTTAGTAGAGGTTGAGATTCTATTTTTGCTGTAGGCTGCAACTTCACACTAATAAGTCATACACAGAGGAAATGTCATATTGAATGAAAGCAGAGCATTCCTCTGTGATTGCTGCAGAATGGTGAGCCCAGCTGGATGAGACACTCACCCTGAGAAAAGGGGTCCAATTACAAAAACTGTGTTTGCCTTGTGAACACAAACCTGGGCACCTTCTCATTCTGATTTATCCCACTATAAAGAAGGAAGCTCCTTGGATTTGGTTTTTTCCCCTGTTCACTAGGGTAGGATTTATTACACCATCTCACGTTAAAAATGGGGACTGTATGAGGAATCTGGGAGGACTTTGTTATCCAGTGACAGCAAAGACGTTGTTTTCATTCTGTCACTGCCACTGACTTCCTCCAAGACCTTAAGCAATCTAACATTACAGAAATCCTTTGTTTCTTGGCTTTGAAATTATTCTTATTTGATTCTCATTTGACAGTGATTCATATTCATTCTTTTAAGAGTTCTGGGTCACACTGATGGATTGCTGGTCTAGCTTTATAACTGCTGTGCTAATTGTGTGAGGGGTTTTAGATCAAAGGTTTTGGTCAAATGTAACTTTGTCAAAATCCCTTAAGATTAGATGCAGCAAAGGGAATATTGGTGACCTTCTGAAGGAAAACACAAATAGATAAAAGGTGCTTAACACCTGACAGGGAAGAAATGGGATGACTCTGCTAACTTAATGTTTGCAAACATTTCTGGAGGCAATTGGTTTCTCAGCATTTTGGAAATCAACTTTTTGCATACCTTTCCCAACTGCAAATTTAGGAATCTTACTTCATGATTCTGTTTGTTCTTGAAAATCTCTGCTGAGTCTTTGGTATGAAGCTAGGACACTAGCATGGAGCTTGGACACTAGCATTTACAAAACTCACCAGCCCTGGATTACAGTATCTTCTTGCTTGAAATACAGCACACAAACAACAGCATAAACACCTCCCTCTTGGCAATAAACCAACATTGATGTGCAAATGAACTGTTGTGTTCACTGTCTCTCTCATAATTTGCACCCACTGCAGAGCAGATTTTTTTTTCTAAAGCTTTCTAAACGCGTGGTAGATATTGCTACATGCTGTGTCCCCTCCCTGCTCAGCTGATGGCCTAAGGAACTCTAGACCTGTCTCAGTATCACAAATTTCCAAAGTCATCAAGTTCACCTTTGCCTTGCAGAGGAAAGGAAGGGGAAAGCAGTTATGTCTCTGCTGTTTCTGTTTCAAAGAGCCTCTGGAGACAGATTTAAGCTGGTAGCTGTAAACTACCTTTGCTTTCATCCACCTAATGCTCACTATTAATTTTTATCTATTTACCATCAGCTCTCACAGTTGGTATCTGTTTTTTAAGGTTAGACTTTTTGTTCTTTTCTCTGTCCTTTTGCCTCGCAGATGATTCCCTATTAATAAATTACTAGGTAATGTGACTTCACAAAGATGCATTTACTATTACCATTTGCAATGCCACACCGAAAAGACATTTTGGTATGTTTTTGTACTCCTTGAAGTCCTTGAAGTCCCATGTACCATTCTGCTGGAGAATTTTGTGTGTTGGAAAGGATCACGGTTCAGAAAAAAAATGTTTCTCTAGCCCTATTTTAAACCTTAAGGGTTATCCTAATTCAATTAACAGTATTCAGGAAAGATTAAGGAGCCAGGGAAGGAATACATGCCTCAAAATAGTATTTTCTAGCCTGAAAATATATGAATATGATTTAGAATCATAGATTTTTCTTTCTCTGTACCGAGGACTAGGAGTCCCAGGAGATGCCACAAGGAATTGAGGAACATATTACAGACAGACTATGTATGTTACTGACTGGTACTTTTGATGAGCCATTTCTCATGATAGACGGGTGATGTTAGTTGGTCTGCCCAGTCAGAATGAAATACTGTGTGAGTTCTGGTGGGATGTGAAAGCTGCACAAAGAAGTTCAGAGTCCAGCTATTTTAACTTTTCTGTGCATTCCTTAAAAACTTGCTTGTTTAAAGTGGAAACTCCCATCAGGTCCATTCTCACATCCGACATGCATTTTGCTTTGCTTCCCATGTCAGCTCCATTTTGTTCATCTCTTTCCATGCTATTCACGTGTATTGTTTGCAGAAAATGACTGTGTTCAGAAACAGGCAAAGATGAGGACTCCAAATCCTTTTCAGTAAAATAACTCTTCACAAAGGCAATCCTATTTTTTCCTACTCAGTTCCTGCCCTGTTTCACTGGTAAATTAACCAGGTTTTCTTAGAGTCATTTGGCTATCAATCTTAGTTGGATTCAGAAAGAACCTATTTAAAAATTCATAAAGACACTTGCAAAACTTCAATTTTCAAGTCCGCTTGTATTTAGTTTTTATTATTTTGCATATACTCATCTTAGAAGTGGCCCCACTGTTTCTAAAGCTGAGGCACATCACAAGCGTGAAGGAGGACCCTTGTATTGCTCTTGCCTTGCATTGCTCTTGCCTTTGGTAAAAGCAGTTTGCCTTTTTTTGGATAAATTAGAGGCCTTCCATTTCCAGTGCTGTCAATCTTGTACCTTTTATGATCTTCCATGTAAATTTAAAATTAAAGCAATCTTTATGCAGAAGGAATAATTGCACATCTAGTAGCCTGGTAAATAAGGCAGCTGATTGGAGAAGTGATTACCTTTGACTGTCAGATTCTTTCCCTGTTGCTGAAATTACAGACTTCAGAAAGTTTCTGAAATAATTAAAATCTAAGTATGGCTTTTCATATTAGTTTTCTTCTCCTCAGTGTATTATTGTCACATATGTAAATCTTTGAAATCTCATCTATGGCAGGTATAAAAGAGGTTAGGAAAGACACATTGCATTATGAAAAAGAATGACACAATCCTAATCTAGATGTACTGGAAATGGCACCAGTATTGCTGAATAGTGGTTGCTTGCTACTATGGATTATTGCTGTTTGTAGCCTTAGTGGAGAGGATGACAGGACAACCATCCCCTGGCATAATGGGATCCACTGTACTGGGGATAACTCAACACCACCTGGCTCAAACTGTGGAGCAAAGGGTGGCTGCTTGCTTCCAGATGATTCAGTTCTCACAAAAGGTTCATCTGAGGTGCAGTCTTACAGGAAACTAAAGGGAGGGTCCTTTTTTTGAGAACTGTCCAGCTTGAACTGATTGACTTACTGTGGTATGTTTCTGCCCTGGTGTTTAATCCATGTGCTTTTTGCTGGAGCATGGCCAGACCAGGGATGCTGGCTCTGTCCCTGGGTGTGTGAGCTGTTTGTCTGCATAGTCAAACTGGAGAACTGCACCGTGGAAAACACTGTAACTCACTGCATTCATGTTATGGAGAAAGGGGGAAATGAGGCAATTTACTGTGAATCCATTTAAGCAGAGCTTCAGCTTCAGGGTCATGGTCTGACCTTTTGCTTTTGGCTCCCTGGAGTCTCACGCTTGCCTCCTTACAGCTAATATATTGCTTTGTTAAGTGTTTGTTTTTCTTCAGCGGTGTCTGCATTTCAGTGGCACATGAAATGATCCTGATGATATGAGTCTAATATATACGGACACTTGTAATCAGAGCTGGAGTGTAAGAGTTTGGTGGGCTTGTTCAAAGTCGTACTATGCTGAATACAGAGGAAATGTTTCCATCAACATGCACCAGAAGGTTATCTTTTCCTAGCTTTTGCCCTTTCAGATACTTGATTTGAATATTCAGGGTCATAGTTTATAATACCGTAATATAGCTGGTTGTATAAAACAATTGTCATTCTTGGATCCAAGTGCAAAATGATATTCTTTCAGGATTACCACTTCTCATTGCTGCAGCTGAAGGACAAACAAGAAATTTACATCCTTTGAACCAGCATTGTAAGTTTGCTCACTCCTTTACTTGTCACTGAACCTTTTGCAACTTTTGCTTAATGGACTGCTTGAAAAATGTTTTCGAGATGAATAAGTGATCCTTGCATGGCAACTGTGGTAGCCTCCAGTTTGAATGGAAAAGACCATCCACATTGTCTACTTTATGTTGTCTGTATTATGCAATACAATGTATTTGCAAATCAAATAATTGTAACGTAATTGTCTGTATTATGCAATCACATTTTCTGTAATATGCAATACGAAAGAGATCCAAGGACAGCATTTTTGCAACCATACTATATTAATGATTCAGTCCAAACAAAAAAAAGAAAATTGATTTGAGTATGTATGTTTGGGATCTTTCAACTTGATCTGTATGTACACCACTCAGGCCTAGATTTAAGGATTGACATGCATCTTTTGGCAGCTCTGAGGATGCAATATGGCAGATGAAAGCACACCACAGATGATACAAGGAATGAAAGAATCAAGATCTACTAGAGCAAAATAAGCAGCTGATGGGTTAGAAGTATGTAGAAAAAACATAAATGGTGACACACACCTTTTTATAAGCTCTCATTCAACAGATCTGAGAAGATCAACAGAAATAAAAAAGCCATGCAAATCCTCATAAACAACGATAACCTTTGGTGAACAAAGACAAGCACCATATCTTACAGAGACTAATTTTTGAAGAGTAGCAGTAGCAAACAAATGAATCAATAGAATCAAAATTAGGCTTATCCTCAATAAGGCAGCACAAAATGGTAGGTGTAGTCACTGGCAGGATGAAAGGATTTCCTTTCTCCCCAGCTTCTCATGAGAGCATTGAGGTTGCTCTGCTCTGTCATGGCTTCCAGTCCTGGTGTTTTCTTGTCTTGGAACATTTGGGAGCAGAGACTGTGCTGTGGCTCTGCTCCAGTCCACACAGCATTTTTTGGGATAAATGGTTGCTGCATACAGTTGTAACAAATGTGTTGTGCCTTTCTTTTGCAGGTGTGTCCATAGGTGACAAAACAGGTTTGAGAAGATCTCAGGCCTGTCAGTAGTCTCGGCCTGTTTTCCAAGCTGTTTGCAACTTTCACAAGACGGAAGAACCTCTTCTCTCACACTCTCTCTCCAAAGCCGTTTCTCCTTGAGCTAGCTGTTGTCTCTCACAGAGGGAGACCTGAGTGTGTTGTGAGGACCTTCCATTCAGATCCCAGGGACACAGTAGGTTTATAAACATGTCAGAGCAAGGGACTGGAAAGCCATTGAGGGCGTGGATCCATTTAGAGCCTGTGGAGCAATGTGACCGCCACCAAGCTGTTCCTCATCCACTGGTAGTCCATGCAGCGAAGAATGAATGTTAAAGGGTAGGAGATGACTCTTTGCAGATGTCGTGGTGGCCCTGGGGACCAGTCATGACAAAGTCATGGTCTTCCAGAGGCAAAACAACAAGCACCATCTCATGGTAGAAGCTAGGATGCAAAATGATGTTCCCGTCCTCCTGACAGTCAATATAGGGGTATCAGTAGGCTTCCCTTCTGCGAATGGTTTCTCTTTTTCTGCTTAGAAACAACTCAATTATAACTCTTCCTGGGCCTGGCATGAGGTAATTTTTCCTTCCCTCACATTAATGTCTGTCATCTGCCCTTTTGTCTCGGTAATGATTCTCAATCAGTCTGCTGTAGCAGCTCTGGATACGCTACCTGCTCGTGCCCTGGTAGGCAGTGATGGAAGGTAACACACCAATAATATGATTCATTAGGAAAACTTCATGTAGAAATAGCTTAAATATGAGATTTAAAAGCTAGACACGTTGGCCAGCCTTGTCACAAATAAAATACTGTTCTTATTTCTTTAGGGCTAGACTGCAGCTTGGATTAAGCATCTCTGCAAAAGTGTAAGTGGGAATAAAATTTGATTTGACTTTCTGAATTTTAACTGTGGGCATGAATGGACAAAAAGGGCAAGGGGGAGAAGTTGCAGTTTTTTTCCTCCCCAGAAGAAGCCCTGTTTTACAAATGACCTATGTTTAATGTGAAGATACGAGGTTGTTTTGGAATAACTGTCTATGCCCAAACCAAACCACTCATTCAGACGGAGGCACTTTTTCTTTTAATATATATGTAGACTTCAAAAGTTGCAGCTGTAGGGGGGACTCAGCAGTAAGGGGAGATCATAGCCAAAGGAGCATTGATGACCCAGCCTTCTTGCCAGGCTGGGAAGCTAAGGGACGTGGAAGGAGAGGTCGGTTATATGCTGCAGAGCTTATATGATTATCCTACAAAGCAGGGGGAAGTGAGCTTTAATGCACCCCAGTCCTCTCTGTGGATTGATCTGAGACTAGTGTGACCCTGAGTAAATTCATGCCTTTGGGACATAATCTGACCTTTACCGACTAATGAACCACAAATGATGATAAATAAGTCCACTTACTGCCTTATATTTAAAACGAATCCTTTCTTGCTTTTAAATATTGAAAAATCAAACTCACCCACAGCTTCATTTCCTTAATTTTTAAATTAATTTGCATATGATACATTATGAAAAAGCAAGTTTAGTCACCTTCTGATTCTCAGCCTGCTTTTGCATAAACACTTTTTTTTTTTTCTGGTCTTCTTGGCTTATTTGAATTAACTTGGAAATCCATGCAGTGTTTCAGCCTCTAAATGATACATTATCTCTTTCTCTCATCCCTGTCAGACTCTGCAGGCAAGAACTGGTTGCCACAGCAGTCTGTATTAAAGCCATGGTTCTGGATGATGAACCCTATAAAGTGTGAGCTTTTTTTTTTTTTAATGCCACAGCAGATTCTCAAATTGTATTCTGCCTGTGACTCAGGTTCCAAATGCATCTTTTTGAATAATATCTTCAGGGTATACAGCTGTTGAAACTTCAAGAAGTGTGACAGTGCATTCAGCTTCTATCAATCACCGATGGATCTGACCTTTTTTCGGTTGACTGAAGTAAGAATCCTTTTGTAAGCACTTTTCCACATCTCAGGGGGATAAGACTTCTTCCCTGTGCAAAGCTTTTTGGGTTTCGGTGGGATCCAGAGACCCTTCAAACCTTCCTTCAGCTAAGGTAATAATTCATCACAAACACCTAGGAAGGCAAAGGTGCTCTTTTTTTTTTTTTTTTTTTTTTCTTGAAAGGTAAGTCTTTCATTGTTATGGGGTTTGTGCTTTTCTTTCCACTTTGTTTTTCCCTTTCCCATCCCAAATGTCAGCCAGTGGGGAAGGTATTTACTTTTTGTTTTCTGTCTTCTGAAAGGAATCTGCCTCTTTTGTAGAACTGGGTAGCATCCACTGATTTTATTTTTATTTTTTTWAAATTTATAAAAAGCACATTTATTCATGCAGAACGAGAATCATGGGAAATATTTTTCAATAGTGAAGAGATGGGTTGGGGAACAAAGTAAAGGTCAGAATTTAGATGGCAGGAGGAACATGTAGGAAGTCTTTTTAAGAGACACACTATCTGAAAATCATATTGTTAAAACAGAGCTACTATAAGTATATCGATACCCAAACTCCCTGGAAATCCACTTCCACAATACAGGCTTCCAAAGCAGTTTGCAGGAGGTGCTATAGGCTGGTCTTTAATCCCCCACAATGCTTCAAAAAATCCAGTGCTGTAATACTACAAATTAAACTTTTATGCATGATGTGAGAAAAAAGAATCTAACTTGAAGGTTTCTTGCCAACCTGAAAGTCTTATGTCCATACAAATAGCCTCTTAGTCTCACAAATTCTGTTGTCAATGTCCATTACACCCTGATATGAGGTAGGTGGAAATGTAATGAGTGTAAGCAAGCCCTTTAGTTCTGTGCTGTCTCATTTTTTCTCTGGAACTTGCAAGTATGAAAGGTCTATAAAATAAACATAAAAGTGAAGGAATCTGTCATGCTTCTGCCCCATACTCCTCTTCCTCCTTTCAAAGGGGTCTGTGTTGGATGTTATGCCTTCTGATTTACATCAGTCTTCCTCTAAACATAGACTTATCCAGTGATTTCTGATCTTATACTGGAAAGCCCAAATCTCAGTGGGACAGAAGAGTACGTTTTGCCCAAGGTTTCTTGTGTAAACAAATGTATAAAATGTAGATCTGGCTAAGATGTGACATTTTGCAAATTTATGTCAGGTTTTGTCAAACTGTTAGTCTCAATCGCCTCTTTCTCCCCAAGAGATATTCTAAATCTGATATTTTAAACACAATAACTGTATTATTTAAAATAGCCTTTTTCTTTTTTTTTAAAGAGCTTTCTATTTTATTCTAAAAAATGACAACTGAAATGCAAGCAAAAACATTTACTCTTGAATTGAACAAAATGTTTGATCTGACCCAAAGCAATTTATTTTAACATTTTTCTAGGGTTGCCAGTGAACTGACATGTCAGTTATTCATGTAGCTTTCCTCTGTGTTTTTCCTCAGTGTCTTTGGACACTCAGTATTGCCATCATTAGTTGTTTTGGTGGTTGGTTTTTTTTTTTGTTTTTTTTTTTTTNGTTTTTTTTTCCCACAGAGAGGAATTATAGGGATGGGAGTAGAGCTGGGAAGCTCAGACTGTTCTATTAGTTTCTCATTTCTTTTCCTGTTATTGCTTTCTCTTGTGTAACTCATTTGCAAATAATGAAAAGGGTTTCCTCACTTCCAGCAAAGGTGTTTTATCTAATTGAAAGCAACCAGCAGGTGGTTCATGTAAAATCTCATTAGCCTATGATTGTTTTTGACATCTCTTTGAAGGAATGTTACATTACCTTACAATTGGAAATACGCCCCGTGTCTAGGTTAATTGTCATGGATTATAATATAGGGAACACTAACTTTTTCAAGATTTATTTTTAAAAAGAGAGGATATTTCAGCAGTCTAAGGTAGTTTTATGGTCTTTCTTACAGAGCGTGTTGCAGCCTTGGTATCCTCTCTGTGTCCCTCTGTGCTCGGGAAGTGCCATAGCCTGCTGCAGGAGGATGAAAACCAAGCACAGAGATTAGAGTCCAGCCATTGTAAAGTTATTTTGGCTCTTGGTTCTCCAAGGCCTAAATCATGTAGATAGCTCACATTTTCCAGTTGTGACACAACCACTGAGCACATTTCTAAAAACTGTGTCTGTATCAGAACATGAAGATAAAGATCATCCTGGTGTGTCTGATCACATGCCACAGGGAAATTTTGTTATTCCTTGGAGAGGAGCTAAGAAGGAGAAAGAAAGAAAACAAGATATCTACTTGGGCACTGATGTGGAGAGAGGAAATGTACCCCTATTCAGTCTCTCTTTGGTGTCTGCCCCAGGGTTGTTTCTTGCTCTTTTTAAAGCTGTGGAAATCCTAACCTGCTGGCATAATTCCTAACTAGGGACCCACTGACTAGAGATCAAATCACCTGAGCAGATGTGGTGTGACCCTGAAACTCCTTCTGAGCACTTCTAGAAGGTTGTCCAGGTCAGGACCATGACATTTGATTACATTAGAACTATAACAGAAATTCTGAAGGAAATATTTGGAGTCTCTTGTTTCAATTTAAATGTAGGAGGCTGTTTTTAGTCTAAACATGTTGAGAGGAATTATTTTTATGATTCTCTCAGAGTGATTACTGTGGATGTATGGCCCAGAAGAGTAGTTATTTTTTTTATTTTTTATTTTTTTTTTTCCCATATGTATTTATATTCTGCCTTGTAATTGTTGTATATCTCCTAAAGCTTTGGAGAGATACTATATATGTTTACATAAACAAATGCATATTCATGGTATAACAGAAAAATATATAAAAATTTTGACATAACTTACAACTGTCAGCATAGCGTTTATGTTCTGGCTTTTCCTCATACATACCAAATGAAACGTGGAAGTAAGCAAAGGAAGACTTGACATAGAACAAAGAACTGGAATGAACATGGCTGCACATCTCAGCTTGTGCCCAAATTGACAGAAAAAAGAAAATTCAAATAGTTATCCATTCTGGCTCATGAGGAAAATCTTGGTTTCAGACAAAGTCATACAAACTCAGCATACAACACAAATGATTCCTTGATGTCAACGAGTTTCCCATTTGCTCATGGCATTTTTGTTTTCCGAAAGATGTAACTGTATCACCTGAGGGATTAGCACATCTTCATATTTCTGAATTCTGCTTCTGCTCTTCACTAACTTGGTTAAAACAGATTCTCAATTAAAGATAACCAGTGGATGTATAAAATGATTTTCATAGTCTGTTATCTGTTAAGAGTGACAAGGATTTCTCTTCTCAGCGTTCCCTCTAGGTCCATAAAATACTATTTCACCCTGAAATAATTTTCATAAGGTTTCCTTTCTGAAAAATAACCACACTCCAATATGCTCTATCCTGTTGTTAAAGAAATGGTGAATCTACTTTGCTTCAGTTTCTCCTTCCTTTTTAGACTACGGTGAAAGATATCTCAGAAAAATCATTCTAGTTCTGTCTCCTGGGCTTTTGAAATCTGTTTCCCAATATGGGAAAATAGAGAATTAATCTTTGATGATGAGGACAGGAGCACAGTTAACCTGATCTAGTTGCAAAGTATATGTGTTTACAGCTGCATCACCAGATTTGGTAAGTTATTTGCAAAATAGTCATATACAGTGTAATTTTGGAGTGAAGATTTATCACTAGTGTTTTATTTGTTATTTCAAGTGATTTGGCAGAGTACAATGCTTTTGTTTACCACATAAGAATGACAACCACTTCTCTGCAGTGAAGACAAGCAAATGCAGATTTTTTTTCCTAAAAAAAAAAAGATGTAAATACATAGCTAAAAATTAACCGGATACATAATTAGTGGTTGTGTCTGTATTGCTACACCTATGAAAAAGTGCTTAGCACATCTCCATCAGTCTCTGAGGCAGTTGGATTGAAGAAGTCCAAGCACTGAAATGGAAGTATAAAATATGCTATGGGTGCTGAGCTGAGCCAGGGAGGAAATAAGAGGTGTTTTAAATGAGGTATGTCACTGATGAAAAAGAAGTCTTGTGTCAGCAGCCCAGATGTTACCTAGGTGAGGCAGAATACTTAAGATGCCGTTGTATGAAATACAATGAGATAGGGGAACGTAGATAACATCTTTAGGGTGATATTGGGATTCTGAGACTCAGAGCTTGTCTAGTCTTTTTAAATTTTTTTTTTTTTTTCATTGGTTTGTTTTGCTCTTTTGGCTCTATCAAGTGTCCCTGCAATCCTAGTTTTCTTACACCCTGACTATTGTAACTCTTCTGCACTAACGCTACAGCTTTGGTAAGACAGAGGTAAGTGAAAGCATTATGGCAAATGAGAGACAACTCCAGAGGGGTTCGGGTTCAAACCAGCGAAGATAGAGGCCACAGAAAGATGCAAGTGAAATCCCAAGAGACAAAAAAACTCTTGAAGCTCAGTTTTGTTGCCTGTCCTTGTGGGACACATTCAGCACATGAACAGGGTCCCACAGCATCTTGGGTTCATCCTGTTTTCAGTAGTCAATCACTTAAAATTATATTACAGCTCTGATGAATCTGCTTAACTGGTAATTGTGTCTGGAGCAACAACAGGTATACCATAGCATTTAGCCTCAGGTTTTATTAAAGGAATGTTTAAATGATTCATTGAGATGGTCTAGTCACTAGATGGTCTAGATCTTGTTGCCATCTAAAGAGGCAGTAAAAGACTATCTAAGTCTTTATCACATGAATATCTTCACTATGGTCCAGAGCTGGAGGTGTGGATACTGGGCCTGTACACGTACTCTTTGACTACAGAACCTGTGGCATCTGGACGTGACAGATCTGATGCTGCTGAGAACCACATCCGTTCCCAGCTCCCCAAAATGCCACGCTTCAGCATCAGAGCCACTTGACAGAGCGCAGGACAAAAGGACACCTGTGGCCTGAACTTAGTAGCTATTGCTGCTGATGCTGGACTATCATACGTATCATATACAAGGAAAATAAACAAATGCAACTTTCACTGGCCTAATCACACTGATAAGGACAATCCCTACCTGGGACAATGTGGCAGATGAAATGAAACCAGTTTCCACAGGGAGCATTCCAGTGTTTGTCTTACATTAGGAATTCATTCAGACTGACCAAGAGCAATAGCTGAGAAAATGCTTATGAGAAATACAACCATTATACACATTAAATCCAGAGAAATACATATTAGTTTTCATTCATACAAAATTAGAATTCTCCCTCAGTTTGCTAAAACCATTATGCAGTTAGAACTGTCAAAGCATGCATCATTTGGAAAACATCATCCTTATAAAATGTTTGCTACACACAGATTCATAATGATTCTTAGACCTCATAACTTGGTGACTAGTAGAAATGATTTTTGAATAATTCCTGGAGGGTTTCATGAGGATGCTATGGACTTGAAGAGAGGTTCAAACTGCACATATCTTAAACAACAAAAATAACTGAATCATTTGGTACATGGAACTAAACTTGACAACAAGATCTGAAATAATCAGTGTTGTATTAAAGAGAGTTTGGCAGCGATTAATTGCCTTCATGTTTTGTCTCTCAAAAAGCAGTGGCAAAACTGTGTTTCAAACAGTGTTGGGTTGAGTTTAAAGAAGCATCAGTAGTGTATGTTTTGGTTTCGAAAGACACGGGGGGGTAGGGGAGCAGGGGCATGAAAGCAAGTGTCTTCTATGTATGTAGAAAAAACAGGTATTATTTTGCTTTTCTGAGTAACAGAACTGAAGTCAACTCGCTGAAGACAATCTTGTATTCCAAAGAACGGCATCTTGCAAGATGACAGATACCAATAAGCACCTTGTTGGTGGCTTCTTGCCTATGAGAGAAACAAGGACTCACTAGGCATCCCACTCCAGTCAGTGGAAGCTGCAGTTTGCCAGCATCTTTTATATGTGCAAAGCAACACAAAGTTGTCACTGAGGGATGGGTAATTCCAGTCACATTCCTTATGAGGTGGGTCAACTTCAAGGATCGATCCCACAGAGTCCCGAAAACTTATAAAAATAAACAACAATGATAGAAACTGAATAAGAAGTACTATAATATTACTTCTGAGTACCATGTGGTGAGAAGTTCTAGAAATGCTAAGGAAACTTAGGTGAAATGACTCTCACCCATTCTGAAAACAGAGACATTAAAGTACAATTGGTGTGAATGGACAGAGAGTGATAATAGAAAGCAGGGCTAGAACAGTCCTCAAATTCACTCCCTTACCTCAAAGAATGACCAGCTACAGGTAAACTTGACAGATACTTGTCTAACTCGTTCCTAAAAACCTTCTACAAAGGAGATTTCAAAACCAGCTTCCATTTTCCCACCCTAAGCAATCTGTTCCACTAGCCAAGTTTTCCCAAAAATTATCTTAAATCTTTTTTTGATGAATTTTAGCCTATTAAATGATAAACTGTTCACAGTCATTTTCTTTCATCTTTGTTGCCATGCAGTTGATGAATACTGTATCATTTGTCCCTCCAGTCTTGGATTCTTCAGCTGAAACAACCCCCAATGTTGTAATTTTTCCCTACAGATCATATTTTCTAGACTTCACAGTGTTCTCCCTGTTTTCCTTTCCCACATCTTTCTCAGAGAGTGGTGTCCCAAAATAGATGTACTACTCTAGTTGGGAGGTGATCATGTGTCTTTCAGAAGATATTTCTCATATTCTTCTATAATGCTTACCTGTTAGCACTGCTGATGTCTATTCATCAAGGGATTTCTAGATTCTTTCCTGCAGCACTGCCGTCTAGGTTAGGCATCATCCCATGTTTGTGGAAGTGATTATTTTTAGTTAAGTGTAGAACTTTGCATTTATTCACATTGAATTGCCCCCCATTTGACTTAGATCATACCTCCAAAATCTCAAGATCACCATGGATTCCAATCTTGTCTGAGCAGTCCTCCCCAAATTGGTATTGTCATCCAAGTCACAATGAAAATATTTAATATTACTGGTTGTAGACCCCTTTATCCCATTGTATCTTTCTATTTTGATAGTAAATAATTGAGAGTTACTCTCTGATTATCATATCTATGCAGCTTTTAATTTCCCTAGTATTTTTATTTCTCCATATTTCCTCAGGTTACCTCAGAACTTCAATCTGAAATAGTGGCAAAAGTCTTACCAAAGTTGGAACAGAATATCAACTCTTTGTCTCTATTCACTGTATCTGCTATTCTATGACAGAAGGAAATAAAATTGATTTTGACTGCTTTGTGTGGAGCTGCTGCTCAGTACTTTATTTTCTTCTTGATGCTTACAGATTGTTTATTTTTCCATGTTTTCTAGGAATTCAAGTTAAGCTGTTGAGCTGTGACTATCACATCATCTTCTATTCTCCCTTTTTAAAGAGCCATTTTTTCCCTTTTTCTTTTGTGACTTCATTTATTCTCCATGAGCTTTCCAGAATAATTGCTAGTGGCTCTCAGATTGCTTTACCCAGTGTTTAAGTACCCTCTTATTAATTTCAACAGACTTTCCAACTTCAATGAATTACAAGTGAAGATATTTTATAAAGGTATTGAGCTTTTTGAAATTTGGGGCTCAGCCTATTCTCATTCTTAAACATATGCATACATATATCTATCTACATCTACATCTGCATCTACATCTATCTATATCTATATCTATATCTATATCTATATCTATCTACATAGATATATATGCATATAAAAGATGTGTTCCAAAGAAAAGCATTGCATAAGAGTTTAAGCATCTTTACATTTTCCCAGCAGTGGGCACATTTCCCTAATTATTGTAGGTATAATTTTGACACAACTGTTAAGAGCTGTGCCTTTCAGGATATGGTTGTATTGCTCCATATGGGTGTCTGGAATGTCATGGGGATGGAGGATAAATCTCAGCTCTTTTTCCACTTCCCACCCATCCTAATCCAGTTCAAGTATGTAGGAATCAGTGATGGAAATCTGCTAATGCAGTGACATATGCTTCTAAATGTTTCCAGTCAAATGCTGTGGCAGACAAAATCATTAGCTCAGTATCTTTCAAATCCAAAGAGCTAAAACTGTGTTACTTAGGTGGACAAGAAGATCAGCTAAGAGGTGGCAGCAATTTAAGGGTAAGGGAATAAAGAATAGTAAAGTCGTCTATCTGGTGGACCCAACCCAAGGGGAATATTTCTTAGGGAAAACAGTGAACTAGGAGCTTTTTCACCAGATAGCTTATTGCAGAATTGCCAAAGAGCTGGAAGCAATGCTTTATTCAGCTATATTATGGCTCAGGAAGTTACCCAGGATGATCTTCAGTGTAGATAGAAAGGAACCTCAAATAGAACAATGATGGTGAACATGAAGATGAAGGGTTTTGGCAGATCTAATCTCTCTCTAAATATGAGTTACCCTCACTGCCATAAATGAGATTTTTTGGTCCTGACAGCCCTTGGAAGGCTGAACTGATGAAAGATACCAGCCATAACCACCAGCTACAAGTCCTGAGACAGAGCACATCTTCTTTTGAGAAATACCTAGCCCAGAAGTACCTGCTACCTGGCCTAGCCAGAAAATTAGTGCCTTGTTTAACATGGGATTTAATACTGACACAAAGGGAAGCCCAAAGACCTCTATGCTGCTTATAGAAAATCAGAGAATTTGTACCACGAGACAGTAAGTATATGAAGGGATCCTCTGTCAGCCTCTCCTATCTGCTGGAGTTACTTGCACTTTGTGGAAGCCTTCATTAGCTGACTGAAGTACATGCAGATTTTTTATGTGCAGTGTCCATGAAGTTATAAGGGGTCTTGTCCTTGGAGATGACAAAATTAAGGTGGTTAGAAAAAGCCTTGCTAGATTTTCATGCATAAAGTGTATTTACTCATTATCAAAAACAATAAATCTTGTGAAGAAAAGAGCCAGGCATTTGCTCCCAGCTATCATATAATCTTTTTTCCCCAAATCAATAGCACATTATGCAGCAATGCATCAGACAGTGGGCAGTTATATTGAGTAGTTATTAAATTAGGCTCTCATCCATCCACATCTATTTGTATTTCATTCTCTATCCTATTCCTTATACAGGGGTAATGGATAATGAAGCTGAGGGAGTTTTTCTTGGGATTTCCAAAGGCAACTATAAGAATTACTTGTGACCATAGGCTGTCTTTTAGTGGGAGACGAGTAATAGGGCTTTTCAGAACCCTTTGGAAATTTCAGTTACAGAAGTTGGATTTGTTTCTGAGAAATATCTAATGGAGGCTTCCTCTATTCTTCATGTTAAAAGATAGCACTGGAATCACTTAAAAAGCCATCTTACTCCAGGTTTGAATCTCTAATTACCGGAAGCCAACTCAATTAGCAATTAAGTTTTTCTGAACTATCCCAGTTTTCTGATTGTGCAAATTTGGGATATCAAAAAGAATTTCTCTTTTCCTTACACTTTAAGTTCAGGCCTAGGGTATGTTTATAAGTTCATACTTTTAAAAAAATAGGTACTTAAGTATATTTATTTAAGAGCTATATTTTCCTCCTTGGAGAGTTTTTCTCCTTGGAGAAATATTAAAGAATACTTTTAATCTGAGATATCAAAGAGAAAAATACATGTTTTTGTGTAGAGAACTTGCTGAATTTTGGATAGCAAAATTCAGGTAAATATTAAATTTCTTAGCACATAAAACATATAAAATTTAAAAAAAATGGGAAGTAAATGCAAAAAGAAGAAAAAGAAAAATCCAAGAGGAATAAACAAATGAAGTGCATATCTACAGGATGCTGAGTATCCCCCACATTTCAATATGAAATTATAGTACTCACACCTTCCTTTACGTTCCCAACATCTTTCTAAATCAGAGATATCCTTTGAGCAGTGAAAGGTAGGGAACATCTACCTATGCAGCGTAAAAAGATTAATTTAAAGGCACAGAAATATCAAAACTTTGTTCTCAAAGTCTTTGTGAATATTAGAAATTAACAGAACACTGACTGTAACCCATTTTGAATAGCACCAATTGTAAAACCAAAGAACAATCAAAATCGGGTAAAGAAACAATAGATATGAAGGAAAAACACAGATTGCTGTCAGGGTCAAATCCCTGACTAAAGTGCAATAGATCCACTGAGTTAAGAGAGTGGCCATGATTTACAATGGCCAATAATTTGCCCTGTATGTCTTGCACTCTGACATTCACTAATGCCTGGGACCATTGATTCTCTTTTTTCTTTGAGACACTGATTTCAGTGGGGAATTGTGCCCACGAAAGCAGGGCAGAATAGGGCCCTTTCATTTTGAGTTGCCATTTCCCAGCCGTGGAAGTGCAGTGTATTAATCAGAACAATCAATAGTCCCCTGAACCTCAATGCATCCCACTCAAGCGAAAAGACATCACCTCTATTTTTGATTAATCAGCGCCAAGTATCCATTTCTGAAATAAGTCCGTCTGAGAAATAGTTATACTAGGCAGATTTAGGGCCTGATTTGCACTCCACTTGGGAGACTTTCTAGATGAGAAAGTTCTTTTTAAGTGTTTGGGAGTCTTGAAGCCCAGGAGAGTATTTCCATTGTGTCCAATGATATGTGGGTCTGTCCCTTCAAAGGATCTGCTCTCAATCCCTTCATCCCCCAGTCTGTACTGATACTGGTGATTGCGCCAACCCAGATGCAAGGTCCTGTATCTGGGTTGGCGCAATCACCAGTATCAGTACAGACTGGGGGATGAAGGGATTGAGAGCAGCCCTAGAAAGAAGGGCTTGGAGATCCTGATGGATAAAAAATTGGACATGAGCTGGCAATGTGCGCTCGCAGCCCAGAAAGCCAACTGTATCCTGGGCTGCATCAAGAGAAGTGTGGCCAGCAGGTCGAGGGAGTGATTCTGCCCCTCTACTCTGCTCTGGTGAGACCCCACCTGCAGTACTGCGTCCAGCTCTGAGGTCCTCAGCACAAAAAAGATGTGGACCTGTTGGAGCGGGTCCAGAGAGGGCCACAAAAATGATGAGGGGGATGGAACGCCTCTCCTATGAAGAAAGGCTGAGAGAGTTGGGGTTGTTCAGCCTGGAGAAGAGAAGGCTTCGGGGAGACCTTATTGCGGCCTTTCAATACTTAAAGGGGGCTTATAAGAAGGATGGAGTGAGACATTTTACTGGGGCATATAGTGACAGAACAAGAGGTAACCATTTTAATCTGAAAGAGGGTAGATTTTGATTGGATATAAGGAAGATTTTTTTATGATGAGGGTGGTGAAACACTGGCACACGTTGCCCAGAGAAGTTGTGGGTACCCCATCATTGCGTTCAAGGTCAGGCTGGATGGGGCTTTGAGGAACCTAATCTACTGAAAGAAGTCCCTGGCCATGGCAGCAGGGTTGGACTAGATCATCTTTAAAGGCTCCTTCCAACCCAAACCATTCCATGATTCTATGATCTCTCTCTTGCTTTATTTGTTCAAGTCTGTACTTGAAATAGTTCTGGTAGGAGGCAGTGGCTTTCCTAAACTGYGATGGCAAAAAAATAATTTTAGCGTGACGGTGGGAGGAAAGAGAGATGAGCTCTGAAAGGCAAGGCTGGGTGGGCATGTTTGCTTCAAAGTTTTGAATGAGTGATGTGTACAGTATGGAGACTCGCACAGCAGTCAGCACTTGGCAGTTATTCCCTTGTTACCTACTCAATGAATCAACTTAATGAGAGAAGGTAAAGTTCAGCATTTCAAAAAATGCTTTCATATGCCACTTCTGAAACATGCCCTATTACCCGTTTAAACTGTGGTGCACTCATTTTCTCCTGCGGACTCACAGAGAGAGAATTAAATTTTCTCCTTTCTTTAACATTGCTATTTACTTTTTTGCCTGTTGGTCACTTTAATGTCAGTGGATATTTTAGGCTTCTCCCTTATCGTAATGAATCTGCCTCCCAGGGAGGATGTGAGTAACAAAAATAGAATATTTTTATTGCTTTGTATTGCTGGGGTTTTATGCTTTAATATCAAATAATTATTTTTTTTGTAATTTTTGTTAAAAGAACTTCTGTATATTAGGAAACCAACAGCATCTTAATACAGATGTCATCAACAATGCCAGACGGACTAATTCTGGTTCCTAATGAAATTAAATTTGGACAGAATGGCTATACCAATTTTTAATATTTTTTCCTTTTTGTTTCTTGTTTCTTTCTTTTCTTGTCTAAAATTTTTGCAGGAGAGTAAAGCTAATGACCTGGTCAGTTAGATAGTCCCAAAGTGTCACGTGATAAAGTAAATGAAACTTTTTTTTTTTTTTTTGTTCATCTAATGATTGCTGGAGTAAAGACCATGAAGCAGAATCACAGCATGCTGTTGTAAAATGAGTTTTTCTGTGAATCTCTCCGATTCAAGTGAAGAATGTACACTTCAATCCTTGTGCACAGCAGTTTCTGTATTCATTTTAACTAGCTTTGCAAGAAAATGCCAGTATATTGAGATGCCCCAATTAAATTTTGTTGATGCAGTGAACTTCTTTATGGCTGAGCAATGCCACTGCTAGCAATTAGACTAACAGCATAGCATACATCATGCAGAAATAATCAGTTGACTTTTGCACGGCAATATGAGGGAGTTTCGGATGTTAAGCACTATTCCAAACAACCCTTTTACAATTATTCCACAGGTTTTCAAGGAGCATGTCCATCCTCATTTATTTTAATCAAGAAAGTGAAGGACCTCTATTCGAATATTTTATTACATGCAAAAACATGTAGAAATCATGTAAACAGATGTTATAAAATAATGGATATGCTTATCTAGAGATTACAGGAAAGACATAAAAAAGACACCATTATTTCCCTTCTCCTCACCCCTGAAGAAAAGGAAATGACATTTTGAAAAATATACTGCTTACCAAGTCATTTCCATACATTCAGTGATCATCCTAATTCCATCTAGAAACTGTGCTGCCTTAGATAAAACTGAATCGCTTTAGGGTGATGTGCTCAAGGTGATAGGAAGATCAAGAGAGGATAGGAAAATAAGGGGAAAAGGGAGATGTTTCCTTACGTTTTGATAAAGTTAAATCAAAAGGATAAGCCCTATTTGTGCTTGTCAGACTATTGTGTGCCTGAGTCTCTGATCTCAATGAGTAATTATTGTAGCCCCCCCCATTCTGCACAGTGTTTGCATACGATATTGCAATCCCCGCTGACATTAATGTTTTTTTTTTAACTCAGGGGGGATTTGGAAAAAGTCATGGTTGTTTAATACCTTGTCTCTATGTGCAGTTATATATAAAGGCTGCAACCTTTTCCTCACTCCTATCCAAGAGTTGCCCCAATTTGTAGGGAGCAATAGATCATGATAGGTATTGGGAAAAGCTTTCTAGGGAAACTACAGCCCCTTGGCCCAAAACCACGGTCCTCAACTTATCCTTAGATCTATATCCTTAGGTTAGTTATCTGTGCTGGTGTTCAAACAAATCATTAATTTGTAGATGATGTACCTGTAGATGGTGCTCAAGATGGTGCATTTTGTGGGACCAACATACTTTACTGTCCTGCTGTGGAAATGATCCCTCTGAACCTGGGGGCTGTTCATCTCAGAGGTGTGATGCTGGGAGAGACCGGCTATGGGCAGGCACAGTCTAGGCAAGGGACAGAGTTTCACAGCACAGTGGCTGGTGATCCTCAGCTTCAGTGGCTGGAAAACCTCAAAAGCTCAATTACCAGTCACATCTTTTAGGTATTTGGTGAGAAGGGGCAAGATTGATGCTGCTTAATTTTAGTCACTTACGATGGAGTCATTCCAGAAGAAATTGGCACTGTTTGGTCATCTGCTTTAAATATCTGTTTCAGGCGAGGTAGTAGTGACTTAAAGGAGCTTATTTCTCTTTTCCGACTATAAAGGAAATCTAGATGACTAGATTAAATCTAAGTGCATTACTGACTTCTACATTTAGTTAGATGAATTGTGCCCTAAATTTTTCAGAAAGTCTACTTCTTTTGAATGCACAGATATCCCAAGAAATCTAATAATCAGCTCATCAATGCCTTTTCTTCTTTTAAGAATCATCAGACTGTGTTTGAATTACCTCTGAAATAGCAGTAGAGGTTGAATTGCAATTTTCAGCTGACTCATCACGTTCAGAGATGTGATTCTGCTGATGAAACCTTTGTATTCAAGTGAATGTATCATTAGAAGTAGAAACTATCACAACCTCAAACTTCCTCATTCAAAGTGGACCTAAAGCTGAAAGACATGTGCTGAACTGTGCTCAACAGCATCAGTGCACTGGTGGATTTTTTGAGTTTTTGTGTTTTTTTTATACTTTTCCTTGCTCTCAAGTCCTCACTCAGTTTTTCCTCAGTTAAGTTTACTGAATATCTTCCAAACCAGCACATCCCTGGCTTTGTGGGCTGTGTTTTGCATTATTCCTGTGAAGGGGAGAACATTACTGCCTTGCCCTAGTAGAAAGGCGGGCAAGAGCTGTCATTTAAGGGCATATCTGTACTGTACGCTGCATGGTTAGACTTTGATTCAGCCTTGATTTAGGCACAGGAGGCAGTTCCACCTCAGGACTCTGGTGCTTTATGGGGACCAGTTTATTCCCTTTTTTTGCTGCTGATGCATCTTCAATCTGTTTCTTTAGCATAACAGATGTCAGTGAGGAAGGAACCTCCCACTTGCTGAAAGGTATGAGTTTCCCCTCTTGCTTCATGCATGTCTACACATGTGGATACCTCTGGACGAGGTGGCCAACACACCACACATGGCAAAGCATCTATCTCACATGTTGCATTTCCAGGAAGTAGGAGAGGATTTTCTGCTTTCCTCTGGGTTCGTGAACCTATATGTTGCAACCAAACTCTCATGTTCACTTTGACTTTTGTCCTGTGATTCAACCTCTCATCTGCCAGGAGGACAATACCCAGATACCCCTCTCCCCAAAGTACTGATTTCAGGAAATGTTAGTCACCTCAAATCTGCAACTGAAAGCAAGCCTGCACTTTCTGTGATGGGTTTTTAACTGACATAATGTTTTCCAGAACATTCTCTCCTTTAGTAACGGCATAAGTTTTCCTATTAGTATATAGGTCACTGGTGAAACTGAAGCGTGAAGTCAGAAAATATCTTGCTCATTCCTTTCCATCTTCCACTGGTAAATTTGAAAGTCCTTGAAACAGTTTCTGACACACAAGTAGTTAGCAATCTCCTGGATTTCGAAATCACTAAGGTAATAAGTATGGAAGATAAGAAACTGCAAAATGATGTGGTGAGGATAAAAATAGACTCAGAAGCTATTTCAAATGACAGAAAAAAACTGAGCCCTGATTTACTAGGGACTATCTCAATCAAAATCTGTTTATCCACTCATGCCTGTAATGGTACTGTACAGAGAGAAGACTCCCATAGTCTTATCATTATTCATTACTACTCATTACAATAATAACATACAGTGAATTCCTCTGCCCATCAAAAGAAGACTGATGTACTGTATGTGGCCTAAGTGTAGATACTGAAACAATGCTGTAATTACCTCATTTTACTCTTCCTATCCTACACAATCCCTCCCCTTTTTTTTTCCTCCTTGCCTAGTTTTAGGGCAAATTAGAAGATTAACAGTATCAAATGTTAGTTACCCCCCTTTCAATGTAAGGTTCTAAAAATCACAAGTACCTGGAAAAAAAAATTAAAATTGCTTGTTTTAGTGTAACAAGTGCCAGAAGAAACCAGGGCTGGAAACATAGCCCATGGGAAGTCTTATCTTTGCTGTTTCCTTCTACTTCTTCCCATTTGCCATCCCTTTACTCTGAAATCAAAATCAAGTTAGTGCTATTCAGGATGCAATGCTTGACTGTTCCCTGATCACTCCGTATTACGCTCTTGTCATCATCCCAAGATTCTTCAGATGATAGATAAGCAAAATCACATGGGCCGAGGGATGTCCTTATACTTGTTTTGATATTATATTGTCATAACAACCCACATTTTAAGACTATTTATTTGGCATATGTACACAAACAAATTCACTCTCTACATAAAAAAAACCAGCTTCCCTTCCCTTTACCAAATTACTCTTTCCACCCCTGCATGCAAACCCTACATTGACCTGTAGAAACATACTCAAATGGGCCAAATTTTACCCTATTGTACAAAAATGAATTTGCCTCAGGGATTAATTTTCCCCCAAGTGTTTTCTGATGTCAGATTATAAACTACTCAAGAGCATGACTAATTGCAAATCCTCAGAGATTCTCTTAGGAGGAAATCTTGTGCTTTGTCTAAGGTAGGCAGTTCCCGGTTTGGCCTCACAAAAATGCACACTGAATAATAAGATGTCCTTTATTCTCAGGCGAATCCTTTAAAGGTCAGTTTAAGCAGGCTGACACAGCTATAACTAGGAAAATTTCTCAAAATGATGGCTCATTTTCTTTGGAGAAGGGTGTTTAGTCAATAGATAAGACAGTACTAAGAGCTCCATACAACAGCATATAACTGATGGTCTCAAAGCACTGTCAGAATTCAAGCTTTCACAGGCCATCCCATCTGCCCTGGAGAACTGTGACTTTATGTTGATTTCTCATTTCTTTCAGCCTTATGGGTTGTAATTCCACCTTCTTTTTAATTCTCAGTCCAGTTTTTTATGTATGTTTACACAATTGCAAGCAATTCGTATAGTATTTCTCAAGCTGATTCACGGTAACGGCCCAGATGCCTGCTCTCAGCTGGCTGTGGCTGAGTGAGGGAGTTTAAACCACTTCTGCAGCAGTCAGCACAAATTAAAATCTAAATGGGTGGTTTAAGCTAACCTTTTTACTGTCAGGGTGAGCTGAAACCCAGAAGAGTGGTCACTTCCTACAGCATAAGCAGAAATTTCTTAATACTTGTTAACATAATTGCTGTGATCATCTTTATGTTCATCATAGTGCCTGGAAAGAGATGAATGAAACCTAGATACAGTTGTATTAAATATTCTTCTGAGCATAACAACCTTGTTTAGGATCTAGTATTTTTGATTTCTTGGTTCTTCTTCCTTTTTTTTTTTTTTTTTAACGAAAGCAAAAGGTATTCTTGATTTGCTGGTGGTTTTTGGTTTTTCTTCTTTTTTTTAACGAAGGCAAAATTTTTTTCCCAGATATATTGGAAATAATAGCAAAAAATCATGGTCTTGCTCACGTTTAGAGACTGGTTTAAGCTATACCAGAAAGCACACAGTTTCACTAGTAGTTCTCACACCAGGAAATTCTTCAGGTGTTATGACTGGCAAACTTCTTCTAGGTAATACCAGACCTACACAAATCATGACTTTGCTTCCAGTAGGTTATTTTATAACCACACTGAAAAGCATTCACTATCTTCATGGGAAAGGGGAATCAGAAAATTTACATTTTTATAATTCCTTGTCTAGTGTCTTTCTCAGAGGGAAACTTCAGTTTTCTTCCACCTTGATGCTGTGTTGAAGGTTAGTTTTTCTTCTTGACATATTTTACATTCTCCTTTATAAAAAGCTCCTCAACTGAGCTATACATCATGGAAGTGGAGCCGTGCATTTCTGTTGGAGAAATATTTGCTCTTCCAGAATATTCTCAGATTTTACTTACTGAAAACAATTTGTTTGAACCTATCTAAAATAGAAGTTCTCCATGTTTCTTTCTGTAGGAATAATTAATGAAGAGGAAACTTTCAGATTCTTCTATCACATACTGACTTTTTTCTATTTCAATTCCTTTTGCTGTTATATATATAGCCTAAGTCCTAAAATGTCCGAAGCTTGCAAATGAAGGGTAAGCACACTTGAATACCTATTCAAAGAACAAGCAATTGCTTTAACAGCAGTCAATAAATGCAAAAAATACAATCCTTTTTTTGTTTAATGGTAGCAGAACACATTTTTTGAGTTATTTTGGAGGGGGAATTTTAATTTTTTTTTTTTTTAAACCCACAGATAGCATTGCAAGCATGTAATTCATAAATTCCATGACCCACGTTCCAATGATTCTGATAAAAAAAAGGTTTTGGAGTTGTTTAGCAACAGAAAATAAAAGGAAAGTATACATAAATAAGAAATACGTTATCAAAATTTTTTGTGTTAAATCCCCTCAGGTCTGTACATTTAATTGTGCTTCTCATGGCTTAATATTTTGAGCTGTTTCAGTTAGCATTCAATTCTTATTCTAGCGATTTCTATTTATTTTTTTGGAGATGATAGACAATTGGATATACTTGATTTACCATCCTTGCCACTAGGACCACATCCTGCAGGTCTGTCAGACCCCTGCAGCCCACAGAAATCACCAGCAGTAAATCCTCTCCTGAACTGGACCTTATGGTTTTCTGGTTTTACTTCTACAGGACAACAAATTTGGATATGGTTTGTCATAACTTCTGATGATTCTCAGCATGGCAAGATCGATCTCTCATGTAAGAGAACTCAGTTACTGTCCCTGTGTCTCTTTTATTTAATGTGTCAGCTCGGTAGCCTCCCACAGGGCTCTGCTGAACAAGAGAACAAGAAGTGACCAGAGGTCCATCTGCCTCCGACGGTGGCCAAAGGAGAGACTGTTCAGGGACAGCATGCAAGCTCAACCGCTTTCTCTGGTCTCTTTGTGTTTCCCAGCATCCACAAGTGTTGCAGCTGGAATAGCAACAGTATGTACGTCCCTGCCCAACACTTTTAGCATCTTCTGTTCATGAATCTGTCTGATCCCTTTTGTGAGCCTGCTGATGCTGTCTCCTCAGCCTTCTGTGGCTGTAAATTTTACAAATTCACTACCTGCTGTGTGTAGAAATACTTTCTTTTGACTGTTTTAAACTGATGTTTTTTAAACTAGTTTCAGCAAATGCCTCTTGCATTGCAGGATTTGATAAACAACTGTTCTGCATTCACCTTACCCACTGTCTTTGAGAGTTTGTAAAACTCAGTCATGGTGCTCCTCCCCAAGCTGACAAGCCCTAGCACTAACAAGTTGAGGCAAATGATTCCTCCCCTCTTTTTGGCACTTCTGAGATCACATCTGTGCCCAATTTCAGGTCTGCAGTGCAGGAAAGACATTGATAAGCTGGAGGGAGTTCAGGGGAGGTCCCCAAGATGGTGGAACTGGAGCGCTTGCCCTGTAAGGAGAGGCTGGGGGAGCTGGGCTTGGTCAGCCTGGAGTAAAGTCCCCCCAAATTTTGCAGAAATTAAAAACTTTCTGCAGATTTTTAATGAGAGGTGTCGGCTGATGAGAGGCAACAAACATAATTGCAACACAGGAAACATGACTATATATAAGGAAAACAAATTTAATAGTGAGGGAGGTCAGAATCTGGAACGGGGCCCAGAGAGGCTGTGGAGCCTCCATCCTCAGAGGTGGTCAAGACTCAGCTGGACACAGACCTGCAAAACCCAGTGTAACTTTGAAACTGGCCCGCCTTTGAACAGGGTTGGGCCAGATGATCTCTGGAAATCCCTTCCAGACTCTCTGATCTGTCATCTTTTTTCTTGGACATTTGAGTGCCACAAGGAGTTTTTGAAACATTGTGGATGATAGCTTTGAGGTCTGCTGAAAGGAGAGATACTTTTCCAAATCCCACCAGATTCAGCATAATGTATGCTTGTATCGTCTCCTAGTCACTGCCATCTTTGACACTTTTGAGAGCTACATGGCAGCACACAAAGTAGCCTGAAGGACCAAGTCCAGTCCGGACCTGCCTGCAGAGATGTTCAGCTTTCTTCCGTCTTCAGAAGAAAGCAGAAGAACCTGTCCTAGCTGAAGGCTAGAGTAATTTTATCATCAGATCAGGATTTATTCTATCATGATGTTTTGCCTTGATCAGGATAAGCAAGGACTACATCAGGAAGGTGTTCAAGAAAAAGCCTTTCTGATCATGTCACCATTGGTAAGTAAGGGCTGCTGCTTTTGTGAAATCCACTTAGGTCCTTTAGTATCTTTTTCTTACAGGAAGAGCTAAAAAGTCACCAGTTCAGAAACATTGCCCCAGTTCCTCCCCAGTCAGGGTGATTTTCTCTCTGCCCTTCCTTTTCCTGCTTTACTGATGACTTTCCTCCACAGTCACTACGTTAGGTTTCCAGCCTCGGCAGTGACCCTGCTGCACTTTAACTTGGCTGTCTGTAGCCCCAGCTGCTATGCTAATGCTTTCTGATTTGTATTCAGATTGGGTCTGGCATGTCCCCAAAGATGTGTTGTTCCAGTGAATGTACAAAAGGGATAAGTCATCCTTCCCCCTGTGCTCTGCCGTTAAGCTTTGGTTTTCCATTTGTGTTTGCCTGTAAGCCTCATGCAGCGTCCCTAAAAGTCTGAGGTTTCAGAGCAGAAATTCCTACATTGCTATTAAGACTGAGGCATCACCAGGAGGCCCCAGTGGAGATCAGAAATCCACTCTGCTGGGGCTGTGTGGGCGTCTGTTGGCTGCACAGAGATCCCCAGAGCAGCATCACTCGTACTCGTGCTGAATGAGCTCTGTTGCACCTGGGCGAGAAGTTACGGTGGGAATTGGTGAGCTGGGGGGGCAGGTTTCAGCGCGACTAGGAGCAATGGTCTTGGCATATCAGCTAGTATTTCTACACAGCGTGCACACTGTAGTGCGTGGATGCACCCAAACAACCTATTGTGAGTTTGAGGGTCTCTGCAGTGTGCTCCGCTGGGCGATGTGGACGTGCCTACTGTCCCTGCCTGACAGGCAGTTCTGCAGGAGAACTTATTTCTGTATTATTTCCGTATTATTTCCATGGTTATTTTTACAAGTGGGAAAAAAAAGATGTATTTGGCAGGGCTTCTGTTTGTTGCTTTGTTTAGAGCTGTGGGAAACAAAACATCCAGGGAGACTGAAGGCCAGATCCTGCATCCATTTACACCACTGCCAGATCACCATCAACTTCAGACGTGAGGGACTTGAAGGAATTTTGGACATGACTGAATCCCCATTGTCAGGGGACACTCAGAGCAGTGTTTTATTCATACAGTACCCTTTCCTTCTGATCATCAGGGAGTTTAGGAGAAAACTGCCATCAAGCCTCAAGGTATTTGTCTCGTTAAATATATATACAGCATGAAAGTGCCCTGTTTTAAAAGATACCTTTATAAGCAATGGCCTATGCTGAAAACAAACACAGAAAAAATTACAGTTGTGTAATCTCTGCTTCAGAAAGGACTAAGCAACTAACCATTTCGTAGTAAACCCTTTTTCCAAGTTTGCTGATATGCAGCCATGTAGAAGATGCTCAAATACCTCTCACAGCCCAATTAGCCTAAGGCTTACGATGAGAAGACTTTTTGGGCTTTCAAGGTGAAGAGATGAAACAACACAATAAAAACTAAACCCCTTCCTCCACAATCTTGCATTTCTCTGGGTCTCCAGTGAGAGCTTCTGGCAGAATACCTTTTCCTCAAGGAAAAAGAATAAATCACTGAAGTAGGTTAAGGATAGAAAGAAAAGCACAGTGTGCAGGATGATTTTGAATCGAGAGAAAGTGCGAAAATTTTCAGGCACAGCACTTGTTTGCTTGCCTGAACAGGTTTCACTGAGAATTGCCTGCTGAACACATTTGTGTTTACTGTACCTAATTGATAATCAACTAACATAACATCTATTCCAGGCTGATGTCTGAAGTGTCACATTAGTTTGTTGTGTTTCTTTGACCTTAATTTTAATTAAATGTAATTGTTTTGGCTGCTGCTTAAATATAGCTGGTATGTTCCAATAAATCACTTTTAGATATTTCATTAGTGGTGAGTACTGAAAATCAAATTGAACTCAGGATGAAAATGTAGCTTGACTCTTTTAGCTTGTGCTTACTTAGCCAGAAGAAGTTACAGGGTAGGAAAATATTTTAATGGCTATTTTATTTTTGAGCGACTAACTCCCAATCCATAGAAACCATGACAAAGATGTGTGGGGATAATATTGTAGATGGAAATTTACCCCAGTGAGGGTAACAATGAATGTGCAACCTTTTGACTATAGCTAAGCATTCTTCAAACTAGGACTCTAGTGAGCCATTCAGATGGTAATATCTCTTCAAGTGCTGGAGTCTGGGGTCCTTCTACGAATCAGTCTTGAATAAAATATTTAACATGGAAGTGCCTTTACTAGTAAATGGGAGAGGTGAAAACACCCTGACTTGTCAGCTAGTTAATGACAGTAAGGATAAACAGTGGCTTCTCTCAAAGGTTTGGTCCAAAGCCTGCTGAAGTTATTCGGTGTGTGCAGGTGATGCAGAACTGTTGTTTCTTCTTGGTGCTTCTTCATGCACTATGTTGGGGCACTCATTAAAAGCTTTACCATTCAAAGTCTTTGTACATTCAATGTGACCTGGTAGAGCATGCTCTGATTTAATATCAGTGAAAAACAGAGTGCTGCATCGGCCTTAGCTCTCTCATCAGGATGGATGGACCAACAAGGACAGGCCTTCAAGGGGACCTGGTCTTAGTCCTGCTGCCTCCTCATGATTTCACCGCACTCACCTGTGCTTCTAAACTACTCATTCCTTCAAAAGTTCAAGTGAGAAGGTTATGGGAGGGAAAGGTCCTCTGATTTGCTTGCAAGTTCACTCACCCTCAACTACATATCTTCCTTTGAGGCCTGTCATTAAACCTCCTTACTGGTTTTCCTGTGCTCACTGTTCTCCCATCTCCAGCCCCACTTCCCTGCTTCTGAATTCCTCTGTTTTCACCCATCCTTCTTGATCCTTCCAACACACTCCACTCCAGCTTCAACTGCCTGCTCCTCAGTTGCCCATCCCATAGTCATTATGCATGCTACCCACATTATTTTCTAACTACAGTCAACAGCTCCCTTTATTCCTTTGGGCTCCAGTTACAAAAAGATTTGTTACTGAAAAAGACACAAATAAAATACCCATATGTTTGTATGTGATTGCAAAGCATAGGGATCAAGACTGATACAGTTCCAAAGCCAGCTAAAACCAGAGAATTCAGTCCTTGCTTAAAATCAGACTCTGCTTTTAAGTCTGTCTGTGAGATCTGAAGAACAGTTCAGGGCTGTGAATTAAAGGTTATTTGTAAACTTTTGCTTGTTTAATCTTGGGGCCAAATATACTTTGTCTTCCTGACACAGTGATTTCAGCTGATTTCAAGGGGGTTGTTCAGTGGGCAGGATCTGTCCTTTCTAAGACTGATGTCCGAAAAGGACAAAATGGTACTGCTGTGGTAGAGATATTAACCTTCTGTATAGTCACTTTTCTTTGAGACTCAAAGCTCTTTGGGGAAATGGATAATTTTCTATGAATTTCTGCAGTGTGCAGCATAATGGGCTTAAACTTTTTGGTTAATAGATGTTATTGAAAAAAATACAGTTTAAATCATAATACATTTCATAATAGATATTTGTAAACTTCTGTAGGCAGCAGTAGATTACTATTTAAGGAATAAGTTCCTACTCAGTATAAAGTAATGTGGCAGAATCAGGTTATGTTCTAGCTATTGGCTAGAGTGATTGTGTTGTGTTATGTGAACTTTAATGTCCAGAAGAGAGATACTTCCTCTGCTGGTAAAAGTGTTTTGGAAAACTTTATGCTAAGAAGGCAAAAGCTAAAAACATTATGTCAGGAATAAACTCCATCAACCTAGTAACCAAGGTGATATTAATAATATAATCTAAAAGAACTGTACATGAAGTGGTTTTGTAAAACCCACTCTACTCCTTTCTTTATTCAAAACAGAACTTTAATTGGTTACAGTGTAGCTGAATTGAGCCAATAAAAGGTATAATTAATTATAACCCCTATATAGCACTAATACCACCATTTTTTATTGTATTGGCAGCCAAAATTGCATTTCCTCTCTGTCTCAGGTCACTTACCGTCCCAATGAGCATTTGTTAATGGAACCAGATCATTAGTAGCTGCTTTACTGATTTCCATGTCACTGCTTGAGTGCACATTTAAATGTACATGAAATGTTCAGGCTTGGCTTCCTCTGCCACCTGAATATGAAGTTCTTTGCATTTTGACAAACTGCTCATTTTGCACCTTGCAGAAGAACTGAAAAGAAAGTGCTGAATACTAGCTAGGTTAGTCTAATAACCCTGACAGAAAAATTTAGATCATTGTTATAGAAAGGAAACTGAGGAAACAGAGGGCAGCTCAAGAAAATGCAACTCGGGTGTTCTTATTTTTTGGGAAGGAAACATGTTTGATGCAGAACGATATATATTTTTTTCCTACATAGAGCACTGCTGTGAGGAGAAAATGGCTGCTTTCTGGGCAGATTTCACATTTCATCTGTACCCAAATATGCGTGTTACACAGCTGTGTAAAACTTAACTTCTGTTTTGTGTGTGTAGTGAAATAGATGAGTACCAGCTCAAGATGTACTTATAGGTCCACTGTGTCAGGCATGCTGCTCCCTACAGCCAGCCTTACTTCCACCCCAAGCCTGGTACATCCCGTGGACTTGGCGTCAGTTGCCAATAGGGAACACAGGGCAGAGGGGTGAATGGATGTGGGTGAAATTTAGGGCATCTGAATGTGGAAGAAAGAGATGGTCTCCATCCTCACATGAGCACACTTTAAATAGATTTCCATTTAGCAGATGAATGACTAAGGTACAGAGGAATTACCTGGCTTGCCAGAAATCACAAAGACAGTAGAAATATCTGGCATTTCAACGTGTATCTCTTGGATGGTAGTCCCGGACCAGAATCCCAAGATCTCTTTTCCTTTCTGTGCCTTCAGCCAGGCAACAAGGTGATAGCTGGCACTGACATTATTTAGTATCCACTCATCATGCAGTAATAGAGCACTCAGCATTTCCCCCAAGGTTAAACCATTGTACCTAGACCTCTGGTGCCATGAGAAAGGGATATAAGAAATGCAAAATTTTAGGAGTAAACTCATTCATTTTGAGCACCACAGAAGATGCAAAGTTTTTTATGAAGCAGTGAAGATGGAGGATTAGATCGTGACATAGCAAAGTCCAGGATCAGTGTCTTGTCCTGATGAAATCTTCCTTCTTCGGTGTGAGCAAGTAATTCAGTGTATTTTTCACCTCTCCTACACTGAGCCATCTGTTAGTTACCCATCTCGGCCAAGATAGTAAGTGATACGTCACACCTTCTTCCTTCCAATGATTTTTCACAATGAAAGTAAACAACCCAAATTCTTTTCTCCAAATGCTGAAATATTTAACATCTTAATAGCTCTGTATAATTACTTAGACAGTAGGAGAGATGGCACATGCTTCCTAATAACACCAAATCTATTAAAGCGTGTCTAGAGGAAAAATAAAAGCCTCTTTTTGTGATGAGATTCCACAAAATCTCAGTAGTGTTTTGTTCCCTCTAGATTGTCTGCCAGTCCCTTAGCTTAAAATCTCCCACTGTTCTCCAGTACTGCCAAGACCTGAGTTGGTTTTATTGGAGCAAACAGCTGGGAGTCTTTTCATCCAGAATAAATCCACGGAGCTTAGACTGGAAGGCAAAAGGCATAAGAAAATTCTTAAGCAACTCACAAGAGATTCTTCCTCCCTTCCTCTCCTGTAATAATATGTAAGATTGTATGTAACATTTTTAGTATCCTCCACAACACAATTGTATTACATTATAAGGGAAATGGATAATAGATAATAGATAGGCATTTACTTTTCCATTGTAGGATACCTTTTCTACTATTGTGCTGATAACAACTCTCTACTGAAGGGTTAAAATGTGTTTAAAGTAGGATAGGATTTCTGCTTCTTTATAGCTTGCCTGTGTGAAATTCCAGACAGGTCTAGCTTCCAGGCCTTTGAATTTTTCATGCAATTTTCATTTCTATTCATGATTTTCTACTAGGAAAGGGGTTTGAAATGTGGCGCTCTCCCTGAAACTATTTTATCTGTTCACCTTTCTTTATTGATTAATATCTCTTAAAAACGTGGAGCCATTACACAAAAATTGGCAGAATGGAATATCTTGAGTATACTCAGGCTGTGTTAATGTGCAACATGCATTTAAATTATTTTTTTATGGATAGCAGGTACTTTTTTGAAAGTCATTAATAAGCAAAAGAGTATGGAAAATGTCACTGGAGATTTTCTTTTGTAAATACATTTATTGTTCTGCAAGTGTATGGGGGGTATACATAAACGGGCATGACAATGGAGGCTGTTTCTTTCTATGAATGAGTTTAGGTCCTCCCAAAATTGTACCATTTGCACCCTTCCTCAGCTGCAGACAGCCCTGAGTTGTGCATAGATTTATGTGGAGCAGTGTGTAGTTTGTTGGAAGCAATACTCATAGTGATGGCTAGGTGAGGACCTCTGGGTGAAAGAGCATAATGCAGGTACTGTTAAGTGATTTAACTTTCTGCTTCATTGCTCGTGTTGGTTTTGTGCATATGAACTCTAGAACAAAGTTTCTTTTTTTAAAAAAATTTTTTTTTAGTCTATCATTTTGTGTATTTTGGTCTGTTTAGTACCATGTTCAGAAGAGTAAAATCATGTTACTCATCATTGTTTTTTTTAATGTACCCCAAAGAAACGATCCCTACTTGATTGAATAATAATCTTGTCTGCAACTCCCTATTCTGTTTCATGGAAACAGAATACAGTTTAATTCCTCTGAGGTACACAGGCTGCAAGGTGTGTTGTGTAAACTATATGGAGCCTTCTGAGATTCAAGACACCACTTACATTTATATAATGCATTTATATAAAATGCTATCATTCTTCTGCTTCAGTATTTGGTGTTTGTTTTTTTTTTTTTAACATAGTAAAACAATAATTTATGGTATTTCACATGCAAAGATTTCTTCTGGTTTCAGGCTTTCAGTTAAAAAACCAGGATTTCACATTTATAGTCAGGTTGAGAATATGTAGAGTTTGTATACTAAGGACAGCAAAACATATAAAAGGCTATTTTATCAAGTGCTGTGGAAATTAAACCACGTGTTTAAAAATTAGAGATTAGATTGTTATCTCTTGAAGAAAGGGCTTATATGGTCTTATGTTCTGGTACTTCAGAAAGCATGTACCTTTCTGTGGAAATGCCTGGTGTCAGACAGTTCAGAGACAAAATACAGGACCAGTGGGTTTTGGGTCTCATATTTTCCTTCTGTCCTTCTTTCTCTCCTCCCTGCTTTCCCCCCTGCCAGCCTGCCTGCCTGCCTTCCCTTAATTTCTCCCTCTTTCTCTCTCTTATTCTCATTCTTCTTGCCTCTCTTTTCTTCCCTCTTCCAGCTGATGGCAAGAAGTGTGTGAATTCATTTTAATTGTGTATGTATTTAAACATGTCTATATGTATGCATGTATACTTATTTATATATACACGTCTTTGAGTAGGGATGGGTGTATATGTGTGAATAGACATCTTTCATATATAAAAAAAGATTCAACTAATTACAGTGAACCAACCCTCTAAGCAAAGACTTGAAAGAAGTTAATCATTTAAGTGAGAAGTTTGAGATGACACTTGGGTAATGAGAAGGGATTTTATCAGCACTCTGATCCCTGCCAGGGCTAGACAGTAGTATCAGTGCACCCGAGCTCAGCCCAGAGGTTTTGCCAGGTTCAGTGGTGGCTCCTCCACCTGCTTTCACAACTTGTGCCCAATTTCCTTCCACAGGAATATTTCATGAGTTGCATGAAGAGTGGAAGGAATGGAGCCTTTTCTTCTGATGCTGGAAGGAGGCTGGTCCTCCCCCCTGACCTCATCCTTTGGCCACTGGTAATGGTTCATTTCTGCTTCATGCTGGGGTCCAGCAATGGTATTTAACTGTTTCATTGCTTTCTGAAATAAAGCAAAAAGAGAATGAAACAACCCACCAGTTACTGCAGGCAGCCAGGAAGAAGGAAAAATGAGAATCATAATTATCCTGATGGGCCAATTACGCTCCTCAGAAACATTATAAATGTGTGTAATAATAGCAATAGCTTTTTTTTTAACCTCGCATGTTAAAATGACAGCTATTTATAAATTTGTCAATAACACAAGTCCCTAAGAATATGTGAGTGGTTTTCAGATAGTAAATGAAATGTATTTCACAGTGGCCACCTCTGTTTTCCACATCAATATTTTATGATTCTAAAATCCATCCAAATCATGATTAAATAGGATAACCAAATGTCAGCATTTGGCTAAAAATATATGTAGATGGTATATTTTCTCTACAGAAGTCCTACAAAAAATTATTTTAATTGATTTTTAAGCTAACTGCCCCCAAAGTGCCACATACCATTAAAAGAGATGAGTAGCTTTGTGCTGGATTTAGGTTAAGGTGGAATATTGAAGCGACATGTTAAGCGAGGAAACAAAATCTTCTGAAGTGCACTTTACTGTATACAATACACACTTTTCCCTTACATGTGACGTCAGCAGTAAACTCTCTGACAGAGCTGGAGTTGGCCTCTGGGATTAAGGTTTCCAACATCTGAGATGACTGCTCTAGCCATTGGGCTTTTGGGCAGCCTCTCTCCCTATCAGTTGCTGTATTTCTGTCTCTCTCACACAATGAATATTTAATTATACATACAGCCTGGAAGAGTTCTAACAGAGGGAAAGAGTAACCTCCTGGAGCTAAGAAACTTCTCCCAGTGAAATTTAGTCAGAGCTTGGTGTATACCTGTGCCAAATGTTGCTTTTGAAGAATCAGCACTTTCTTTGCATCTTCTGATGTGACTTGACCAACTATAGATATTATATAAAACTTCTTCCTTCTGCTCTGTGAGGTGTAAAAGGATTTTCAAGGAAATATCATCAAAAAGTGATGACGATTATGCCCCAATGAAAACAAAATAAGTAGGGATTCTCCTACCATATCAGGCTGTGAGTGACAATTGTGTAACTTCACCAAGGAGGCTTAAAAAGTCAGATCTAGTACTTCTTCCTGAGGCTGCTCTCCTGAATCTGTTGATATGTCTTCCTTCCATTGATATCATTTAATATCCCACAAATCGCCCAGTGCTGAGCTGTACTGGGTCACAAGAGCTGCTCAGCACACCCCAGCCCCTGCCCTTGTGCAGCACTCTGTAGGCTGGTGTTTTGCAGGCTCCTTCATGGAGATGTTGGGGATGGTGGGTTGATCGTGAATAGCTCACCTGAGCTGTTACCAAGCTGACACTTAACTCTCAAATTCCATTTTTAAAAGATTGCTGGATTAAAACTCCAATTCCCCCCTATTAGCTAAAAAAAGAACATGAAAAAAAAAAATTCTATGTTGAAGTCCTCTTAGAAGCACTCTCCAGATCAGAATTCCACCCCAAGGAGCACAACTGTGAGTGGGAATGTGTCCCTCAGCCTTGGGGATCATGGGTGACACAGTTTAGAATAAGTAAGGGACTATCCAGGGTACAATGTAATTTTCTTACATTAACATAGAGCTGAGTTTGCAAGACTGGGATAGACAAGGCTTTGAAATGTAATAGTTTACATGCAATTGCTGCATTGATTTGACAGGGTATGAATCAGCAAAGAATTTAGGTCCCAGCACTGAGACATCAAAGCAAGTATGTATTTAGAAATGGTATGCAGGAGGCTAAATATTTGTTTATGTAATGCCAAAAAAAAAAAAAAAAAAAAAAAGCAACAGTGTTTTCTTACTATAAAAAGTAATTCTTTTTCAGGGATCAAACTTCTCCGGAGTATTGTTTGGTTTTTTTTTAATAAAAAGGACCCAGCTGTTTGCATCTACTAACCCATTTCCTTTGCTGAATTGTAACAGCTTTCAATACAGAACTATTACAAGAAAATGCAAGGCCCACTCAGCATAATAATGATTTCAATGATTTTGAAATATATTTAAATTTTTTTCTTGAGAAGCTTATTGTGATATATCAGTACGTAGCTGTCAATAGTGTCCCAGCTGCTGTTTCTGACAGATCTCATGTTTGGCAGCTTAAAAATACATAAAGCTTGACTGAAATAAATGCTCTGCCTGGGGTGGCCTTTATTGCTAATGTCAGTATATACAAAAATTTATTGTTCATGGAATGTTCTGACTAAGAAATAATGGTGAAACTCATGGTTGAAGTAAATTATGCTTTGTTCATAGTAATAGCTGACATTTCCTTTTGTTTCCCTTTTTACAGTAAAGGAATTGACATTTTTAAATAGAAAAAAATGAATGGTAAGAAGTCTAAATAATCCCCAATTTCTTGTCTTCCTTGACATGCCTGCTTTCTCTTCTCACCAAAGTAGTTTTTTAGTTATGTTACCTACACAGAACAGCATACAAATGAACTGTTTGTTATATGGCAGAAAGAAATAAAATGTGAATCATTGCCTCTAAGTGAAAAGTCTGATGCTACTGAATTATCAACTAAAGAGTTCCCGTCTGAATGGATTAAAACCCCAGAGGAGGGCATACAAAGTTATATTTTGCTTCTCGGGCAGTTGGGATATTAATAATAATGTTCTTGATTCATCAAGTGATGCCAAACTGGATCAGCTAATATTGCCAGCAAACCTTCCTTAGAAAGTAGAAACTAAAAAAAGCATACAGATTTAATCTGTGAAGGAGTAAAAACCACTTCACTACTGCTCTTGACTATTCTGAACCAGCACAAGGAAAAAAATATTACTTCAAATACATATTCATTGCAGAGAGAGGAAACTTGATTTTGTCTAATATCTCCAACCGCATACACCAAACTCTGAGGCCAGACACGTTAGAGCACAAAGTGAGCATTAACCATTACAAAGAGGAGAGAGGTTACGCCTCATGCCCCCTCACAGCTGAAGGAGTACCGGATCAAGCAGCGGCAGGGAAATTTCAGCCTGCCATGGTGATACATTCTGGGTCACCTGAAAGATGTAAAGGACAATGGTATATAAGCAAAAGTCTGACTCAGAGCTGCTATCTGGCCGAGCATGCTGGAAGGAAGAAAGCAAGTATTTCCATTCACTCTAAAAATGTCTCCTGCTAAAAAATTAATGCCGAAGTCTTTCTTTGCTCCAGTGTGTTCCCTGCCTTTACCAAGCACAGTGTTAATGTGACCACTTGTCAAGCTGGCAGCAATCACTGTACTCGCCATGGAGTTACACCGATTGACAGCACCTGAGAGTCAGCCTTACCATCGGTGTTGGGAGGGGGTTGCATTGCTCGTGTGATGGGAGCTGCTGAGAGGACAGGGGTTGTTGTGTGCTGGAATTTGGATCACGGGGCAAGGGCTGGCAAGTCTTCTGGAAAACCTTGGCTTTCACAGCGTCCTTTCTATGAGAAGAGAAATCTGAAAAACTATTCCCATGGGTGAAGTTGACAAAGAGCTGTTTGCAGGTGTTCAGAAATGAAATAATCTTCCCAGAAGCCTTTCTTCCTACTGTTTTTAATGCAATCATTCACAAGAGGTGTTTTTGACAGGGTCTGGGGACAGCAGTGGTGCTGGTGGTGGGCACAGCCCTGGCAGTGGTGTCCTGCGCCGTGCCGGCCCACAAACCACACTGAGTATTTATTTCGTATATCCTGTGGGAAACCCTGGGGTACTAAATGTAGCTTTCAGGGGAGGTGGCAGCATGACATCTCCTGAGGCCAGACCTTCTGTTCACTTGCAGAAAATGTGTGCCTCTACCACTTTCCCCAGGTACCCTGATCACTTAGTGGAGGGAGTACATTTGCAGAAAAGTCTATAGAGTAGTTCACTCTTTATATCTGCTCAGCTTTTCGCCTCTTTACTACCCAAAGCTGGGATTCATTTCCCCCAACTTTAGCCATCCAAAAGTGAAGAATAGCCTCAGGCAATAGCTGGGCTCCTGCTAGAGCCAGTGGAGTTGCTAAGGGGAGGGAGAGAACAAGAGAGAGAGGCAGGGGTACCTTTATATGAGATTTGGGTAGCATTTTATTAGGTAGTGTGGATAGCCATCTGACATGGAAGTCACTGATGTGTGAACTCCTCCCCAAGCATGGGCAGCTGCCTAACTGAGATACCTAACTTTTAGATGGCAAAACTTAGACATGACAAATCCCTCGCTGCATACATGTGCGTGCTCAAGTGCATGGATATGAGAAGAGTTCCTTCCCTGTGGCCTCTCGCTCACAAATTGGAAACTACTGCACTTTTGTCTAGGCCACAAAGCAACAAATGACTTTTATACTCAGAATGCTTTGGAAATTGCCTGAGCAGTGACCGATAGATCAGCGTGTTGCTTTGCTAATACTTCCCCACTCGGTTTTAAATCAGCAGAAATATAAATGGCTTCATTCTGTATTTTTTATTTTCCCTTATTGCAAAGTCTTAGAAGGCTTCATGGTCTTTTGATGGGCTTGGGAAATAGTTATTAGTCATCTCCTTCCCCTCATACTAGGCAGCAGGCTGTTTAATGTTAAATCTTCCTGTGAGCTCCAGAGGGCTGCAAATTAGCACTCTGTAGAAAGCAATGAGGGAAGTGATGGGCATTGGTATATGTCCCATATAAATACCAGTTCAGCATATATGTTTTCACAGTAATCTTATTAAAATACTGTAAATCAATAAACAAAAACTGTAAAACCGTAAATGCTCAAACACTGTGTGATTAAATTGAGTGAATCAAAATCCCAGATGCTATTTTGGTCCTGTGCCGTGCTGAGATTTTGTTATTGTTACTGACATCACAACATCTGCAAGGATAATTTTTACGTTCATTATATTTACTGTGTTGCTGAGAGAATTAGAAGCCCCTGAAGTACATCTTAAAAGGTTTTATTGCGCTATAAAAGACTCTGTCACTTTAAACTCCATTAGCCGAGCTCTTCAGGTTCGTAATGAGATTCTTCGGAAAAGGCCAAGACAAAAGAGCGACAGGGTCTCATCCCAGCTCCTCACACGCAGTGCGACGTGTCATGCACTGACCCAGGAGAAAACAATTGATGCAAAAGGCTCATTGAATTCATGGCCTTGGAACGGTGGCATGGATTTGGCAGGGCTTCTGTTTGTCGCTTTGTTTAGAGCCTGCCATACGTCTGCCTCCAGTTCTGGGCTGACAGGCAAGATATGTGATCATGCAGGAGAACCTGGGGATATCTGACTAATTCTGATTTTTTCAGAACTGTTGCTGTATTTCACATATAAAAGCGTATTTTATAGATCTTTATGCAATGGAGACCTCAGCAGCATCTGGAGGACTTGCCAGTGGCCTGGGCAGTTTTGGTGCAGGTGGTACAGCCACCAGAAAACCTCTCAAGTTTTGCAATTCTTTTCTTTAAGTTTTTTTTCTACCTTTTATTTCCTACAGGTTTTCCAAAAGGAAAAGGAAAGGGTATATTGGGCCAACAAACAAAAAGATCAATAAAAATGTCTGTCCATAACATGGTTTTCTGGAGTTTTCTGAGTTTTCTGGATCAGAGATGTGAGATGATCTATTCATTAATTTTAAGAGACACCTTGGCATGGCTGAACCCGTTCCTTGCTTTGGCTGTTACGGAGAGCTAAGCAGCTCTGCAGGGTGATATGGCCTTTCATAAAGAGCTCTTGAAGATGATGAGATTCACCCCCTCTTGCTATTGATTACAGTGATCGTGGAGACCCTTAGGATGACCCTAGACAATGACTTTGCAATTTGAGATCACTAAAATGGGATAAAATGAACTCCTTACTCTATTAATCACTATGAATTTATACCATGGTCTGCAAAGGCAGCACCGTAGGACCATTTTTCAGAGAGACAGTACGTGACAGAGAGTTGGTCATTTCAGGAGGTTGCTGCTTATTTGCACGAACACTATAAGCTGGCTTGTAGATTTAATTTTGCCATTGCAAGAACAAAAATTGCAAGTACCTCTTTAGTACTGAGGTAGAAAGATCCCACATTCCCCTTTCTCCCTACCAAAAAATGAACAAAAACCTCCCAAACAACCCAAAACGCAAACCCTATCCTTCCATCTGTATCAGAGAGAGAATCTAGTCCCAACCTCTACGGAGTCCTGCTAAGGCAAATATTTTCCATAGCTGGTGAAACTAATGGGTAATTTAAAGTTGCAGAATCACTAGCAAGTTATTATATTTTTCTGCACTAATAAAAACTCAAAACAACACAAAGCATTACAGAGAATATATCTTTTTTATATACAGTGAGTACTTGTTTCTTTATTAAAAGAAATCAAGATTTTTTCTGAAATCTTTATTACAAAGAAATGGATATTATCAAAATAAACCAAGAAATGTAACTAAGTGGCTGAAGTTTTGTGTTTGGTCTAAAAGAGTTACACAAATTAATGTACATACACAGATCCGAGAACCACCTATGTATGGCCCCCAGAACAGCATGTGACATAGAGTCAGCACATCTCTGTATGAACATTAGCTGTAAACCTTTATAGACCTGGTGTAGATGTCAAGGTCTATATGCTGCAGGTCTTGAAACAGATGATAAACCCATCTTGCAGATACCACTCACTAGCCTTATTGGCAAAAGCTGCTTTTTTCGTGACAACCAATCTCTGCTTTGTTGTTAAAATTTTGTGTGACTTTTCCCATGCACAACAACTCCAGCAACAGGCAGTACATATGTAGATCCGGCTGCCCTAATACATAGGAGCAATCTGGTAGCAGTGTAAGAATTTCTTCCTCAGATTATTAGTTTCCTTATATAGCTAAGAATTGCAGGATTGGGACCAAATTAACATCCTGAATGAGACAAAACATGGCTCATCTATAGAAATCCTCACCATCTGTGTTTAGATCCATAGCACTACCATTTCACTGAGGTGATAATTTTGTATCCAATTTTTTGGATCAGACTAGAGTTTTGATTTGGTGGGATTTCTCATGCCATTTGCCTATCAGTTCTTAGATGATTAAATTACTCTCTTCTGCCAGACAGTTAATGAAGCCACATCATCCCCAGCAAATCTCTCAGACATTTGAAGATATCTCAGACTGCTCCATTGCAGACATCAGCTCAGGACCAGAGAACCTCAGAATGATTTGTGTCCATCAATATAAAGCCCTCACTCTCTGGTGGTGTTTTGAGCCTGTATGTTTCTGCCATAAGCACACCGGGAAAAGGGGGCAAGAGGTATGTTTTGGGATGGCAGAAGGAGCTTGCAAAATTGTATGTTTTTACTTCTTGGAGGTATTTGTGGAACAGGCATTACAGGACCCATCACAGTCCTCAAAAGCCCAAAAGTTTGCTAGAGAAAGGATAGAGAGAGAAGACAGGTTAGAGAAAGAGAAGGTCTTCTCTGACAGGTGGCTTTGGACTTTTCCATAAATGGAAATTTTGCCATTGATTTTACTGGGAATAGCAAAGGTGCTAGCATAGTAATGGGAAGTGCACAGGATGGGGATTTGGGTAAGAACATGCTGGACTAGTGTAATTTGAATGTCTGTCTTGTGGAATCACTTGTAGACTTCACAGAAGAAACTCAATTTAAAACCACAGTTTCTTATGCTTTTATCCTGGCAACAGTTCGTACTTGCAACAGGGAGAGAAGGACTTTTTTGATACTAGTTATTTTAAGTTTCCACAGCAGTCAGTAGAAAAGAGCTGGAGATTCCTTTGTGCCTCTCTAGTTTTACAGTGGTGTAACTCCAGCGACCCTCAGAGAGCCGCAGGGGTTGTCAAGCTGAAGTGTTACGGCAGTGAACTGAGAGAAGCAAAATATGATTGCCACCCCAATGCGAACAGAAAAATTGTTGACCATAAATTGTTGTTAAGTTGTGGTTCTGTTCTTATTTAATTTAGTTGTGTGATTATAAAGTTTCTTTTTGCTGTAGACTGATGATGGAAGACCATAAATAGTCCAAACCTGGAGTGTGTTTGTTTCATTTTGGCAGAGACAGAGCTGGCCAATATTTCACTTTGCCTAGGGGACTAGTGAAAGGTCAAGAAACCCTTCTACAAAAGTACTTCAGGACTTTGCATGTGAACAACATTTAGCATCCAGTTTTCGCAGCCTCATCCATGGAGACTGGCCTCCTGATCTCTTTTTTGCTGCTTTTACTGCCCATGATTTTGTGATTGCCTCTCCCTCTCTTTCACACACAAGGCAAAACACGGCCAGCTCTTTATAACAAGTGCATCTTTTCCTTAATTGGTCCCCACCATTTCTGAGTGCTTTTATTTTAAGTAACTGTAGAAAATGTATTTTTGAAAAGCCTTTATTGTAGGTCAAAGAATATTTGGAAATTCAACCTTCAGTATTCCTATTTGCTTTCTTAATTATTCTTTTAAGCGGATTCTGCTTATTATTTCATACTTCATTTTTTTTTTCCAAATTCAACATAGGATTTTTTTCAACAGCCTTCCCTTTAGTTTATAAAAAGCCACACTTTACAGCTCTAAAAAATAGTACTGCATAGTGCCCTTTCATCTGTTTTGATACCAGCAAGATTAAATTCAGTGGCACTCACTCTGTTTGTTCCTTAATTATAGGCTTCACTCTGGTTTTGAAAGTTTGTAAACCACATTTTATCAAAACCCAAAGTAATAATCATTTGTACTATTTCTGCTTGTTGACTTGTTTGATTTCAATGTATTAATAAATTCTCACAGTGTACTTGTGTTCTAGGAAAGTGTAAGAAATGGCTACAGAAATCATCCTAATGTGATACATCTCTTGGCTTCATAAAAGGAAGGCTTTTGGTTTTGTTGTGCAAAATGTTGTAAAAATAGAACCTTCAATGTAATAGGCAATCCTGATTCTGAATTTCTGCTTTTCTGCATTTTCTTGATAAAGATTTTCTCTGTCAAGCCATGGTGTTGCAAATGGCAGAAAGGCCTGAACCATGGGGGTATGGTTAATCTGTTTTCTGTTGTTTGGGTAGCATAGTTACACTTTGTGTACATCAAGAACAAAATTATATTATAAATACATGGATGCAAGGAATATTTTCAAGATACACGCTTCCTAAATATTGTGTTCCATACTAAAGGCTGAGCCTGTGAGTTAGTTCAGAACTGCCATGTTTGAGAAAATATAAGATTCTATTTTAGCAGCAGAGCTAACCAACAACTGACTCATTTAGGCAACCCTATCGATGCCTTCATATCTACTTTAATTACATCAAAGGGATCTCTTAAAGAGGGGAGTTACCTCATCCATAGCACATTTGAAAAGCACTCCCACATGGGTCTCTGTGTGCCCACTCCGAAGTACATTGGGTTGTTACAATGGGTCTTGGTAAAGCTAACTGGTAAGGCAGAGAAAAGCAGCAAGGTTTTGTTTCCGTATCACAACCCACTGCTACCCCAAGCTGCAATGAGACAGTGAGAATTGGGACGTTTAATGAGACGGCTCCTAGACAAGAGGATTATGCTTTGCAGATTGGGACCACAGCCACATGCTGAGTTACATCCCATTGCTCAATTCCAGGAATTATGCGTTAACAGGAGAGCTGTAATAGGTGGGAATCATTCCTGCATTTTTACGACTGAGGGAGAGCTTGGACAGAAACTTCAAGAGCCAGCAAGTCAAGGATCTCCAGTAATGGGTTAATGCATTTAATAATTTTCTTTTTATAGTCTTGTTTCAAAAACATCACAGCTCTGTGTTTGTCTTTATCCTTGCTAGAATGAGTAAGAATTGGCATTTGCCTTTTAACTTTGTGTGAACTCCATGCCAAGCCGACTGTACAAAGCTGCCCTGCATGTGCTGCGCTATGAGACTTTGGGACATTCGCCAGCTCCCAGGTGCAGCTGCATGTATTCACCTCCCGCTGTACCCAGCCTCCTTGCCAAGGTGAGACTTGAGCAAAAGCCATGTCTCCCTCAGTGCTTTTTTTCCTTGGGGAGGAAAATGGCATTTGTGGGTGGAAAGGAGTCAAAGCACATTTCTTCCACATCCTGATATGAATAGCTGGAAGGGAGGACTTGGGTATTCTAACCCCAGAGATCTGTGTATGGCCTGGGCTCCTGGGGTGGACCAGCATACGAGTAGAGTGGGAAGTAAGTGTAGTTTAGTATGAATTGGGAATTTACACCACACTGCCAGGGCCAGTTTCAGGGGCTCATGATGCCACATCCACTTTTGTTGAAATTCTTCTCTGGCAAACAATCACCAGTGCCTTTAGTGTAGAGGTGGAGAAACTTCGTAAAAATATACTTTAACTCCGAAAACCCATTGTTTCCTTGTAAATGCTTTCACATGAGGCGTTGTAGCAAGCATGCCCCCCGCCCCCCCCCTCCCCCCAACAGTTGTTTTAACAGAGAGGAGAGAGGAAGCAGAGCCTTTCCTATGCTGTGCAATGCAGTGTTGCCTAAACCCCGGAGCTCCCACAGCACAGCTCTGTGGCATCTGGAGATGCTGATTTGGATCCAGAAGCTTTCTGGCTTCATTTGCTTAGCACTGTGCCAAGCTGAACAGCCCTGCTTTTCAACTTCAGCTATATCGCCTGGTGCTTGTGGGGGGGTCTCTGCACCCCACTGTCTGGGCTCCATTCAGGCTGCCTTGGCACTGCTGTGATCAAGTCTTTAAAGCTGCCTTGCATGCTTTGGGACTTTATTTGTTCACCTTTTGGGCCAGAAGTGTTTTAATACTATATTTTCCTGTGCTTCTTAAAATGAGGCAATTTGGCATGTAGCCAGGACACATGCTGGGGACGGTATCTGCACAGTGTCTGTATTTTGGGACTGCCCAGTTACTTACAGACCTCCAAGGAGCCATTGCAAGCCAGCACTGGAGAGACTTGCCCTGAGGCTCGTCATCATGTGTGAGACAAAGGTAACCCTCAGGCACACAAAGTTTAGGAGCACAGCCTCACCTTTGGCTACATATAGGTCCACCTGTGTTTAGCATGTGACCACCATTTCACCTTCTCCCACCTCCATCTCACCACGCATCCTTCACAAAACTTTCCAGCTGGTAGGAAAAACACCTCAAGCGAGTGTCATGGTTTAACCCCAGCTGACAACTAAGCCCCACCCAGCCGCTCGCTCAATCCCCCACAGTGGGATGGGGGAGAGAATCGGAAGGGTAAAAGTGAGAAAACTTGTGGATTGAGATAAAGACAGTTTAACAGGTAAAGCAAAAGCCGCGCACACAAGCAAAGCAAAACAAGGAATTCATTCCCTACTTCCCATCGGCAAGCAGGTGTTCAGCCTTCTCCAGGAAAGCAGGGCTCCATCACATGTAACGGCTACTTGGGAAGACAAACACCATCACTCTGAATGTCCCCCCTTCTTTCTTCTTCCCCCAGCTTTACATGCTGAGCATGACGTCGTATGGTATGGAATATCCCTTTGGTCAGTTGGGGTCAGCTGTCCTGACTGTGCCCCCTCCCAGCTTCTTGTGCACCTGGCAAAGCATGGGAAGCTGAAAAGTCCTTGACTAGTGTAAGCACTCCTTGGCAACAACTAAAACATCAGTGTGTTATCAACGTTATTCTCATACTAAATCCAAAACACAGCACTATACCAACTACTAGGAAGAAAATTAATTCTATCCCAGCCAAAACCAGGACAGCAAGATTCATTTGACCATACGAAATAATGTACAAGGAAGGTATTTACAGTTGAGCAACTCACCTAGACTGAGGTAGGCACATCTGGGATGTAATTAATCCCGTCTTAAGTGAGTTGTTGAAAATCAGACCTGAAAGTGGGTGGGACAAATAGTTCAAAAGCAGGCATTGCCTTTATAGGCATCTACCATTTAGTGAGGTTAATTCTACTTGACAATACCTGTATAGAAATGCTCATGAACCTACTTCTTGTTGAGCTTGAAAGCACAACATGAGGAAATGGTGGCACTGCAGAAATACTGTTGCTGATGGAGAGAGGGAATGGAAATGTTTACAGATACCCTGGTGTTTTCACAGTGATTCTGTTGACTGGGAAAGGATCAGCTACCAAATGTGTTTAATATAGTGACAGATCTCACACTGTTTTATTCATTTCCTCTGATTCAGACAAAACTAGTCTTTCACCATGCCAGCCATACAGGATGCTTCATTTCCCAAGATTTTACTAATAACACAACTCTCTTTAATTCCCTCATATCTGTTATAAACAATTCCTATCTGATTAATCATGAGTAATACCTTCTAATAAGCCTACATTATTCCCAGTATAATTTTATTGCCCAACTGCCCAAGCTCACCTTTCTTGAACTCCTGCTCTAAACTTTATCTGGGATCCTGTGGGCAATGAATTCTATTTCTGAGCTATGGGATGTGGACTTACACTTAGAATCATAGAAATACAGGATAATTCAGGTTGGAAGGAACCTCAGGCCAGCTATGAAGTCTGACCAGCTTGCTGCAGAGTTTATACAGTTAAGTCTTGAAACCTCCAAGGGTGAAGACTGCGCATCCTTTCTAGGCAACCTGTGCCACCACGTGACTGTCCTCATGGTGAAAAAGTTTCTCCTTATGTCCAGTCTCAACTTTTCCTGTTTCTATTTATGCCCATTGTCTCTCATCTTGCCGCCCCACACTGCTGTGAAGAGCCCAGCTCTGTCAACTCAATGACCTCGCCGTAGGCACTAGAGGCTGCTGTCAGGTCCCTGAACACATTGCTGCTCCAGGATGAACCAGCTCAATTCCCTCAGCCTATCCTCACAGGGCAAGTGCTCCAGCCACCACCATCACGGTGGTTGCCCCTGAACTCCCTCTAGTTTATCGATGTATTTCCTGCATCGGGGGGGCCAAAACTGGGCAGAGTGTCTAGGTGTGATGGAATGAGTGCTGAGTGAAGGGTGATAATGCCTTTTCTGGATGTCCTGGTTCTGCCTGTGTTCCTACAGGCCAGGGTACTGGTGGCCTCTCTGCTGCCAGTGTCCCTGCGGTCCCATGCTCAGCTTTGCCCCAGCAGGACCTCCAGGGCCTTTCCCACAGAGCTACTCCACAGGCAGGCAGTGCCCAGCCTGTGCTGTTGCAGACGTTTGTCCTTCTGGGTAAGGAACTTTACATTTGTCCATGCTGAATTTCCTCAGGTTCCTGTTGGCCCACTCCTCCTACCTGCCTAGGTCCATCTGGATGTTAGGCCTGCCCATCAGCATATTGATTGGTCCCCGAATTGCGTCTCACCTGCAAATTTGACAAGAGTGCACTCTGTCACCTACTCCAGGTCACTGATGAAGATGTTAAGCAGGTTGCAGGACTGACCCCTGTGGTATTCTACTTGTTACCAGCCTTGAGGTAGAGGATGACCCATTAGCCGTTACCATCTGAACATGACCATGCAACCGGAGTTTTATGCCTTGGTTTGATCCACCCATCCAAACCATGACATCCCAACTTGCATACAAGAATATTGCAGGAAATATGTTGAAGGCCTTATTGAAATTGAGATTAATGACATGCACTGTTTTTCCCTCATCTAGACATCTAGTCATTTTATCTTAGAAAGCAATTAGATTGGTCAGCATTGATTTACCCTTTGTAAATCCATGCTGAGAGTTTCCAATCACACTATTCTCCTTCATGTGTGCAGAAATGTGCTCCAAGAGGACTCACTCCATGATTTTCCCAGAGACTGAAGTAAGACTGTTCAATATTTCTTTCCCTGGGTCTTCCTCTTGGCCTTTTTTGAAAGTGGGTGCAACATTTACCTTCGTCCATTTGTCAGGGACCACCCCTCATCTCCACAACCTTTCAAAAATGATAATCTGGGCAGATTACCAAGCAGTTGAAACAAGACTGGCCATGAGGCTTCTAAATTTGTTACGGTGACCTGAACAATACAGTCCACTTGCATGCCCCGCTTGCTCTGCGTAGCCTTCGTCCCACGCCTCTCTGTATTTGACAGTTTACAGCTAGCTGACATCATTGCATTACTGTCTCACTCTTTATTAGCTTGGATGTTTTATTTAGGCAGTACAAGGTCATCTTGCATTTGTCTTGTTAGTATTTGGTCTTAGTGATTGGTATTTTGGGATATTATAGACTTAGGGATTAACTTTGTCTCTTTTTCTTAGTCATAATGTAATACCAAGAAGAGAGGGGAAAAAAACCAAACAAACAAAATGGATTGGGAAAATGAAAGACTTTTCATTATTATACACATTAACATAGAAGGAGATTTATTTATTTGCAGAACAGCTACTACTCATGCTAAACATCTTGAGTATAAACCAATCATTAGAGGCTTACTAATGGCACATTAATTAATGGATAATTACCACCACTTGAAAAAACAACCTCTCAGATTCAGAATCAGATGTATCAATCAAGTGTTTAAAACAGATGTCAATGAGGTCTGTCAGCTCACGTCCTTCTTTCAGCAATATCAGCTTTGTTGGATATATTCAGTAACACTATTGTCATCCAGTAGTGATGTAGTAAATTCAGATGATGGAAAATCCATTGTGTCAGTCATTAAATTGTTTCACTGGGTACTTATTGTCATTTGAAGATTGACACCTTATTTCTTACCCCCAATTTGTCTAGGTTCAGCTTTCAGGTAACAAATTTCTATATACCTTTACCTACTAGCAGGATTCCTCTGTTCTTTGAAATCTTTTCCTGTGTACTATGTGTAGGCTGTAATCAAGTGATGGTGTAATTTGTGTTTTGAGAAATTAAATACATGAAGTGTCTTTACTTTCTTTTACTTAAATGTGGCTTTTGAGACCTCAGTTCCATCTTCCGTCTTTTTTTTTTCTAAAATCTTTCAAATTTTTCTGCCTCTTTTTACAAAGCATAAGGCTCAGCAAAGGTTTCCAGGAAAGGTCTCATTAATTCTATGTGTCATAGTAATAATCTCTCTTTACTTCTCTTTTCTGTACCCCTGCTGCTTTTATGCCAAATATTGCACCTGCTTTCATCAGGTAGAAAGACATAGCTGTTTATTCTTGCCCTGCAGCATAAAATTTACGTAAAGAGCCGGGGCCTGAGATCCTCACATAATTTAGGCAAAATAACAGTGACAGCAGTTAAATATGCATTTCAGAAACATAGCAAGGCCAAATCTTGTCTGGATCTTATGCAGGGTGGGAGGAAGGGTGCTCGCAGCCTGCTGAAGGTTTCAGGAGCATCGTGGGGCTGTGACTAGCAGTACAGTCAGTTGGGAAAATGTTTCTGAAGCATTTTCTCAGCTGTACGACTGCTATTCAGCAAATTATGCCAATGGATTGAACCTACCTTTATTCTTGGACAGAAATCCAACACACTTAGTTCCCAGAACTAGTTAACCCTCCTGCTGCCGCCTTGCTTGCATTGGAAGTTGTCATTCCCCACCAAAGCCCAAGTTTTGGGCCCTGCTTCCATGATTGCTTTTAATTCGCACAGAATCACAGAGTTGCTGGAAGGTGGGAAGACACCTCCAGAGATCATCTAGTCCAACCGCCTGCTCAAAGCAGGGTCACACACAGTAGGTTGCTCAGGGCCGCGTCCAGTCAGATTTTGAATATCTCCAAGAATGGAGACTCCAAAGCCTCCCTGGGGACTTGTTCCAGTGCCTGACCACCCACACCATGAAAAAGTATTTTTTCTTATGTTTAAATGGAAATTTCTTGTATTTCAGTTTATATACACATTGATTAAATCCTCCTAAGCCTTCTTTTCTCCAGGCTGAACAGTCCCAGCTCTCTCAGCCTCTCCTTGTATGACAGATGCCCCAGTCCCTTAATTATCTTTGTGGCCTTTTTCTGGACTCGCTCCAGTATGTTTGTGTCTTTCATGTTGTGGGGAGCCCAGTACTGGACACAGCACTCCAGACGTGTCTCACCAGGGCTGAGCAGAGGGAAAGGATCACCTCCCTCAACCTGTTGGCCATGCTCTGTCTAATGCAGCCCAGGATGCTGTTAGCAAACAGCAAAATCCAGTTCTCATGTGAACTGCACATACATCTCAGGGCCAAGAGCCCAGTTTTGTTCCTTTCTGCCAGCCTCCACATCAGAATTTTATCAGATTTCTTTATCTTGCTTTCTTTCTGGTGCCAAAACCTATCTTGGCTGCATGATAGATTAGTTCCACCAAGTGATGCACAGAATTCCTCATCCTACATCCTTTGAAGCACTCACTGGAGATAGCTGTTCAAACTCTCCCAGGTCAGCCTGGAACCCAATTGTCCTGCCTTTTTTAATGTATTCTGACTATTAGGGTTTTTTGCAAAGCCAAAAAGTTGCTGCCGCTATCATTTTTGCAAATAGGTGGTTCTGCACCACTAAGAGTTCATTTTTAAAAGAGGGGAAAGACACCGGCATGCTGAAATGATGTTTAAACCCTTGAAAATTCTTACTGGTTTCTTTGAAGTCAACAAAGGGAGATAGATACTTAACTTGGATTGGATTTTTTTCTGGAGATCTTCAGAGGTACCGACTTCCTCTCATTGTCTCTATGTGTCACTGAGGATGTCCACGTACGATTCACAGGTTTAGATGTTTGAAATGGAGGCAAAGCCAAATTTAGATTTTCAGCTGTTTTGGAAGTTTGCGGCAGCCAGCTGAAAGCGTGGTTCCAGGACATCCCATTTATTGGTTAGATGGTGTCGTGGTTTAACCCCAGCCGGCAACTAAGCACCACACAGCCGCTCGCTCACTCTCCCCCGGGTGGGATGGGGGAGAGAATCGGAAGGGTAAAAGTGAGAAAACTCGTGGGTTGAGATAAAGACAGTTTAATTGGGAAAGCAAAAGCCGCGCACGCAAGCAAAGCAAAACAAGGAATTCCTTCACTACTTCCCATGGGCAGGCAGGTGTTGAGCCATCTCCAGGAAAGCAGGGCTCCATCACGCGTAACGGTTACTTGGGAAGACAAGCGCCATCACCCCCAACGTCCCCCACTTCCTTCTTCTTCCCCCAGCCTTATATGCTGAGCATGACATCATATGGTATGGAATACCCCATTGGCCAGCTGGCCTWGCTGTCCCGGCTATGCTCCCTCCCAGCTTCTTGTGCACCTCACAGAGCATGTGAGCTGAAAAGTCCTTGRGAMGTAGACTACCTAGCAACAACTAAAAACATTAGTGTGTTATCAACATTCTTCTTATACTACATCCAAAACATAGCACTATACCAACTACTAGAAAGAAAATTAATTCTATCCCAGACAAAACCAGGACAGATGGCAGCGTCAGCCAAGGCTTCTGAGTTGTTAGTGTAACATGAGTCTGCTCACCCCAAGCCCCTCAAGGGGAATCAGTGGTTAGAAACAGTGAAATTGGTTATATGATTTAGATATCCTTTGAATATGACCAATGGCACTTGGTCCTTCTAGTATCACTGCTTTGCTAAAGTCCACCCGCTCCATTTTTAAGGAAAGACACTTCTCAATGCTTTGAAAGGAAATACTGGTATTCTTGTCTTCTGGAAAGATTAGAGAAGGAAAAGAAAAAAAATCCACTTTGTTTTGGTTTGTTATTGCAACACTGAAATTCAGCTGCCTGGCCAGTTCTCAGAGATGCAGGGTGTGATCTCTCCTCAGCCTTCCTTGTCCTCTGCCACCTTCGAGTCCCTTGTTTTCCATTTAATTGGTCATCAGAGGCGGCAGTTGTGAGATCTGCCTCTCAGGAAAGCGAAAGCAGTTTGTTGGCTGTTTCCCATCATCCAAGCTGGTTGTGAAATGCAGTTTGGTATTAATCCCAACAGAAACCTCCTAGCAGATTCTGTCACTTTGGACTTAAAATCTTGAATCTTGGTCCAATTGGTACTGAGTGGGCAAACTCTTGTAGGCTAAATAGGTGTTACCAAAACCTCTCAAAATCAGCCCCTATAAACCTAGGTCTCTCTGCATGCATGTGAATAAATATGAAAAGAAAGATGCTTTTATAAGAGAGAAAGCAGAAAGCAGCTGTTTCCCTCCTATACTTCTGCAACTGAATACGGTGCAGTAACTTGTCAGTTTGGCAGGATATATTTTTTCACCAATTTTATTCTCATGCTGAATTATTTCCCTAGTGTTTATAAATGACAACTTTCTGTGTTGGCTTTTCTCCACACATTGTATATAGTATTTGCCTTGTCATTAATAGTTCTACCTCTCTCCCTTTCATTCTTAATGACATTCATTTTCCAGAATAGACTGAATGAGCAAGTTCCACAAAAGGGAAAAAGGAATAGCAGATGTGAAACACCAGATCAGTCATTTTTTCAGGAACATTTCACAATCAACAAGGCTTACATTAGCAGAAGTAGTGAGGTGATCATTCTACCAGGGCCCTCAGAATAAACTGATGTAGGTTTGCCAGGCCTAAATATCATCTGAGTGGCTTTACTCTGTATTCCCTTATTGACTAGGGAGCATGGCAGGCCTGGAGCCAGCTAACGGGAGGGTGGAGAACTGGGACTTCAATTGAATCTAGACTGGATGAAACCAAGCCTTGAATATTACAGTGGTGGTGTGGAATGGTTAAAATAAAACAGAGAACAGTACCTTGACCTTGTTAGAGGAAATCCTGACTTTGATTCCTTATAAATTTTAAATCTTTAGCTATTGAAGTTGAAACCTTGGTCTCAGACTTGATCTCTGTTCAGATGTGAATTTAGAGCAAACAATACAACTGTCTGTAAAGCTTGGCTGTTTCAAAGCAAGGAAAGGGTAAATCCGAAATATTTTCCCCATGATAAATTGCAATCCTACAGGTTTGCAGTAGAAGTACACAAAGTCAGTTCATCCAAAGTCACAGGGACCTCTTCTCCTATAGGCACTTCCAGAAATCTAGCAATCTCCAAGGTGACCACTCCAAAACAGCTGCTCTCACACTGGGGGGGAGTTTGTGTTAGACACGTTGAGGTTAATTGGATGTGGCATCTCTTAAAATAAAAGATAAGTGTTATCTTTTGATAAGTTTTCCACTTTTTCTCTTTGGATACAGTAGATTGTAAAACTTGTTTAGGCTCCTATATAGATGTGAATTTGGTTCTTTTTGAGAAGAAATACAGTTGTCCATATTTGAGGCTAATTATCTATCATTGCAATCCAGCAGCTTTCCTCTACATGCTGCTTGTTTTGTGTTGACATGCCATGGCTTCTCATTTTCAATCTCTCATTTTTCTCGGTGTTTGACTCTTACTTGAAATTGTATTTAATTTTGTCCATATCACTGTCACCTGTCTGAGACTGACTCAAGATTGAGGCTTATTTTACATTCAGATAAAATAACTCATATCTAAATAATAAATTGTAAAGTCTTTCACTCCATGAGTGTCAATAGAGTTTGATTCAGGTTTAAGACCATTTTCGACTGCAGTTGCAAATATTTAGTGTGTGAAACAGGAATATATTTTTCCTTGGCTGTGAAAGTTGGAGTTAAAGTGGCAAATCTTTTTGATCATTCTGTGTTTTATTCATTGGAATGACATTGTAATAGAAGGGTCTTGTGGACAAGGTAACATATTTATAAATTCACTTGAGTAATGAAATGGTACAGTTACATATCCAGAGGGAATAAATTGAAATTACTTGAAGAAGAGAAGAAAATTTAGCTTGTGGTTGGGGCTTTGGTATTGGCCTCAAGAAGTCAAAATTCAATCCCTGCTATGTTGAAAATGTGTCCTGGTAATTTAGTCTCTACTTTCCTCAGATATTTTTAAGGATAATGTAGTATTCATTAGTGTGTAAGCCTCTGAAGCTTGTCTTATGGTTGTATAGTATACATGGAGAAATCTTCTTTGCTGTCCTGTGTGTGACTGTAGGTCATGCAATCTAGATCTGCTCATTAGCAAAACTCCCAGTGGCATTAGTCATTAAGCAGCAGAGTGATGACTTCCATGGGTGCAGGAACATCACTAGAATAGTGACCTGAGCCCTGAGAAGCAAGTATCAGGGTCTTGAGGGCACCAGTAGACCTCACCTGGGGTCTTCCTCCACTCCCTGTCCATGGGCCCAGGAACCCCATTTTTAGCTCAGGTGGTGGCCATCAGTCCCTGCCGCAGCAACACCATAGGAATGCTGGTCTCCAGCTCTGACTCTGGCCCCATCTCCTGGAGGGACCCTGCCTTGTCTCCAGCTCTGCTTCCAGTTCCATTTCCATTTCCTCCTGCCAAGGCTCCTGTGGTGGTGCATTTCCCCCCCTCTCCTGGACCACTCTATGATCTCATGAACTCCCATTAGGCCTTAGCCTTTGTGTAATGAGTTGGGCAGCTAAGCATCCCTTGACCGTACCACGCATGGCTAAGGTGGGGAGCAGCACTGAACCGAACCAGGAACACCCGTTGCCTGACCAAGGTAGGGAACGAGAGTGGGGATAATTCACCATCCCTGACAGCCCTGAAACGTTCCCTACCTGGATTGTAGCTCAAGTGGAACAATACCATTGTTACTATCCCGGATCCTTCCGGATTGTGGCCAGGATGGAAATTTACTCATGACTAAAGCCAATCATCTTGCAAACCTATAAACAGAGGTCCCAAGCGAGGCCCTTTGAGTTCTCCTGGACCACAGCGAGCTGCACCCAGAATCTCCCTCTGAGTGGGAAACGTCTCAGAGTTTGCAAACTCTCGAGTTTGTGATATTTGGAGGACTGTCGGGACCTGGGCTGAAACACTCCTCGGCCGAAACACTCCTCAAGGCTCAACATTTTGCCTGTTGAGAAATGTCAAGACATTTAGTGTGAGTATTTCACAGGACTCGAGGGGAATTTTTAACAGGTACCTTTATCTTTGGGCCCTTGTGTGTCTGTGTGAATTGATTTAGACAACCAATAGTAAGCATAATCTGTAATTAAGTCACTGTAGTGATTGTAGTAAATTCTATTAACTCACTTTGTAAATGTTAAATTAATCAATGATCAAGTGCTGCTAAAATCTTGTGATCCAGCTTAAAACTATGAACGTATTTTAGATTGCTGCTAGACACATCTAATCCCTTAAGCATAAGCCATTGACCAAGTCTGAGACTAGGGGTAGGTCCAGCCACATCCAGACTCCTCTCTGAGAAGGAGTTTAGAAAGCAAGGGGGTCTACTCTGAACCTTGTGACTCAACGGGAGGGTCTCCTTACCCTTTTTGTATTAGACATAAACCGTTGTCCAAGTCTGAGACTAAGATGGGATCCAGCCACACCAGAGCTCCTTCAGGAGTTTAGAAAGCAAGGGGGTCTTCTCTGAACCTTGTGACTTCACGGGAGGGTCTCCCTTACCCTTTTCACCCTCAGTCTTTGTATAAATCATTTTAATTCAGTTCTAACATGATTTTCCTTTGTATACTTAATCCATGTAGTAAGTGATAGAGTGAACCTTGCCATTGAACTCTGTTAAGTCGTGCTTTTATAGATTTCTATAAAAATAATTTCCTGCTAATACCTTTGATGGTGATTCTTTAAGTGGCCTCTAAACCACTCATTCCTGACAGCTCCTTGGAGGGACCCCCGCCCTGGTTCATTGCTTACCATGTCCAGGACTCTTGAAGGACCCTGTTAGCAGGCCCCAGCTCTGCCTGCTATGTTTGGACCCTGTGGGATGTCACCCCATGGACAGTGCTGGGATCCCCCTCGGCTGCTGGTTCCCTTCCCTTTGGGAACAGCCACCCATTGCTGCACCCTGCCAGCAGGATATTCCTTGGTGATCAAGACATCTGCTACTATTCACTGAAGCAGCTTTTGTACTATGCTGAATGACCATTTTCCAAGTTACTTAGTCAAGTCCTCAAAGGCTGTGTCTACCTAAACAGTTGCTTTCAGTTATGTGAAGCCTGTCAAATATGACACTGAAATGGTTAGCAAGGGAATTATTAGGTGAAGTCTCCATATAAAGACTTCTGTATTTCTCCCTGCTCTAAGAATGACTGAGATGGGGTACTTGGCATTACACACTGATGTACGTGCTCCCCAAATACCAGCATGACCATTGTGGCATTCTGTAAAAACTATAGAGTCCCAATAAGGATAACAGTCCAATAAATGGGCTGCCAAAGAGCAAACCATAAAGTTCCTGAGGCTAAAGTTTTTTTAAAAAGCACAGCCTTAAAGCATTTGCAGACTATGCTTATCCTGACATGAAATTTCAAGCTCAAATTCTTTTCCTACTGTTTTTTACCTTCATACTGCCATCCACCACAGCATCCAAGGAAGAAGTCTTAAAGGCACAGGGGTGGGCTATCCCCGTGTGCGGTAAGAGGAGCTGGCGAGGAAGACGACCGGCCTGGCTGAACAAGGAGCTTTTGCTGGGACTCAGGGAAAGAAGGAGAGTCTATCGCTGTTGGAAGAAGGGGCAGGCAACTCAGGAAGAGTACAGGGATCTCATTAGGTCCTGCAGAGAGGAAATTAGAAAGGCAAAAGCCCAGCTGGAACTCAATCTCGCCACTGTCGTAAGAGACAAGAAAAAATGTTTTTACAAATATGTTAAAAAAGAGGGCCAAGGACAATCTCCCTCCCTTACTGGATGCGGGGGGGGAACACTGCCACTGAGGATGAGGAAAAGGCTGAGGTACTTAATGCCTTCTTTGCCTAAGTCTTTAATAGTCAGACCAGTTATCCTCAGGGTATTCACCCCCTTGAGCTGGAAGACAGGGACAGGGAGCAGAATAAACCCCCCATAATCGAAGAGGAAGAGGCTAACGACCTGCTACACCAGCTGGACATACACAAGTCTATGGGGTCAGATGGGATCCACCCGAGAGTACTGAGGGAGCTGGCAGAGGAGCTTGCCAAGCCGCTCTCCATCATTTATCACCGGTCCTGGTTAACGGGGGAGGTCCTGGATGACTGGAGGCTTGCCAATGTGACGCCCATCTACAAGAAGGGCCGGAGGGAGGATCCAGGGAACTACAGGCCTGTCAGCCTGACCTTGGTGCCGGGGAAGATCATGGAGTGGTTCATCTTGAGGGCGCTCACGAGGAGGTGTGGGACAACCAGGGGATCGGACCCAGCCAGCATGGGTTCATGAAGGGCAGGTCCTGCTTGACCTACCTGATCTCCTTCTATGACAGGATGACCCGCCTAGTGGATGAGGGGAAGGCTGTGGATGTGGTCTACCTGGATTATAGTAAAGCCTTTGACACTGTCTCCCACAGCATTCTCCTGGAGAAGCTGGCGGCTCATGGCTTGGATGGGTGTACTCTTCGCTGGGTAAAAAACTGGCTGGACGGCTGAGCCCAGAGAGTTGTGGTGAATGGAGTCAAATTCAGTTGGCAGCCGGTCACAAGCGGTGTTCCCCATGGCTCAGTTTTGGGGCCGGTCTTGTTTAACGTCTTTATCAATGATCTGGATGAGGGGATCGGGTCCTCCCTCAGTAAGTTTGCAGATGACACCAAGTTGGGTGGCAGTGTTGATCTGCCTGAGGGTAGGAAGGCTCTGCAGAGGGATCTGGACAGGCTGGATCGATGGGCCGAGGCCAATTGCATGAGGTTCAACAAGGCCAAGTGCCGGGTCCTGCACTTGGGTCACAACAACCCCAGGCAATGCCACAGGCTTGGGGAAGAGTGTGGCTGGAAAGCTGCCCGGCGGAAAAGGACCTGGGGGTGTTGGTCGACGGCCGGCTGAACGTGAGCCGGCAGTGTGCCCAGGTGGCCAAGAAGGCCAACAGCATCCTGGCCTGTGTCAGGAATAGTGTGGCCAGCAGGAGTAGGGAGGTGATCGTGCCCCTGTACTCGGCACTGGTGAGGCCGCACCTTGAATACTGTGTTCAGTTTTGGGCCCTTCACTACAAGAGGGACATTGAGGTGCTGGAGCGTGTCCAGAGAAGGGCAACGAAGCTGGTGAAGGGTCTGGAGAACAAGTCTTATGAAGAGTGGCTGAGGGAGCTGGGGTTGTTTAGCCTGGAGAAGAGGAGGCTGAGGGGAGACCTTATCGCTCTCTACAACTACCTGAAATGAGGCTGTAGAGAGACGGGTGTTGGTCTCTTCTCCCAAGTAACAAGCGAAAGGACGAGAGGAAATGGCCTCAAGTTGTGCCAGGAGAGGTTTAGATTGGATATTAGGAAAAATTTCTTCACCGAAAGGGTAGTCAAGCATTGGAACAGGCTGCCCAGGGAAGTGGTGGAGTCACCATCCCTGGAGGTGTTCAAAAAACATGTGGATGAGGTGCTTCGGGACATGGTTTAGTGGGCATGGGTACTGGGTTGATGATCTTAGAGGTCTTTCCCAACCTTAATGATTCTATGATTCTATGATCTAACTACCTTCCATGCAAAGTCAGTGGCAGAGGCTGTGTACTGAGTACTACGAAAGAGAGAGATAAACCGTGGTAGAAAATGACAATTCAAGGTCCTTTTCAGCCCTATTTCTATGATTTTGTGCCCATAAATACCCTATTATCCCTTTTCTTAATAAAAAAACTATTTGGGATCAAATTCTGTTTTAGATTTGGTCAATTTCCTTTTTGGTTGTTGAAGGGAAAGAGAGCATTGGCATTTTTCTGCTAGAAATTGTTTGTGGAAATGCCTTTCCTGAAGGGTCATGTTCTGTAACAATTACTAAAGCAAGACACACCAGATGATATATTTCCTTTCCACTGAAAACTTGTCATGTGGCTGGGCTGGTTGGCTCTTGTATAATTCATGATGGACACTCTGCATCAGTTCCTGGGGAGTGCAAATACAGTAGTGACTCTAAGATATGACTTTCATCTTTAATGTAATTTGGCTTGATTTTTAGCTGTTTTGAAGATAAAGGACAATGTCTTTAACATTGGAAGCAAATAAGGAGTAGCCTGTCTGAAGAGAACCCTGGTTTGTTACTAGTGGACTGCCCACAGGGAGGATGGGCAGCCACATCCACAAATGGAGTCTTGTTCATTTGGTCCCTAATATACTGAATTACAGTCTGACTCCCACAAATATATAAAGGCAGGGCGGAATAGAGTATGGCAAGGTAGATGTTGACAAGTGCATTTTTTACTGGTCTACTAGGGGAGACCAGATCCAGAGTTTCAATACCGTTTTAAAAAATGGAAATCTTGATGGTCAATTTATTGGCTCATATTTCTGTTAAGACATATTAAAAAGCCTTTTAGTTTTCTAAAAAGTTGGTCTTCCATTGTGGCAACTTCTACCTTCTTTTCAGTTCACCTCTCCTAGGTTTTCTAGCATATTGGTCATGGTGAGTGGCGGCATCAGCTGAGAAAACCACTGTACGTGAGAATCACCCTGCCTCCAAACACATGCCTGCTTCACTAGCTTGCTTGCGAAATTTTTATTACATTTGGCTTTAAAGTTTGAGGTTTAATTTTTGAAATCTATTTTTTCATCTCTGGTTAATATTCTACAACAATTTACGAGGATAAATCATTTAAAATAATTCATAGTGTTATGCAAAATATTCTGCCACTATAACAAGTCTCTTAAATCTTTGTTTGGATAGATGGATTAGAACCACCACTGTTTCAGTATCACTGAGTGGCTATTGCATGTTCAAATACACATTTTGATGAATACTGCTTAAGCCATTGCCTTTATCTTGCTGCAGAGAAAAAAAAAATCTGCCATGGAGAAAAAATATAGCCATGGGCAAGAGCAGGAGAAATTCTTGTAATGCCTAAGCCTTGGAAGAAGAACATTTTCTCAACAAAATAAAAGTCCTCTGTAGGAAAGGATGGGACTGATTTACTGCAAATAGAAAGCATAAAGGATCACTAGGATCAATGTACCTTCCTCAGCTTTCTGTTATTTTTAATGGTTTACCTAATGCTATTGAGAGTTGAATTTTCAGGTGTGGATATGATACTAATGCAGGAAATACAGCAAATAATGAAGAACAATGAAGCTCGACACAGAGGGCTTAAATCATTTAAATGCCTTTTTCTAAGAGACAATGTAGAATAGCAAAGAATCCAATGAGGTAACAGATAGAATGTCACTGCAGTGTGTTACTAGGAGTTTGAAATAAATTTGGGGAGTTATTATGGAGATATTCCCCATGGCCTTCAACCCACTGTGCCTCTGGATTGGAGAAGGCAAACAGAATTGCCAGGAATACAATATAAATCAGAGAAGATAGTATTATTGTATATAAAGTAGTTAGACTGCACCTAGAGCACTATAAACAACACTGAACATCACACCTAAGAAAAGACATAAGTGCCCATGAGGGTGCAATAGGGAGCAGACAGATTTGGTCTCAAAGGCATTTGCCTGAGGAACCAGGATGTGTTTTTAGCGGCTGAGATAAGATTTTGTGCTGATATAGCAGAGATTCTCCAAACTGTGAAAGGGATTAATTTCAGGCAAATCTGCCAAGCACGCATCAGCTAAACAGAGATTGCCCAAAGCATTATGGGGATTTGGGCAAGCATCCAATGGGTTACTTTTGTCCATCTTTAGAGCTCCTAGCTGCTTCAGGAACTCCCTGCAGCAGATGGCTGCTCAGAGTCACTGAGGTGTGAAAGAGTTAGGAAATTCACTGCAATGGTCAGTATTTGCTGGAGGAGGGTGGTAAAGTGAAGTGTGTTGTGTGGTTCCCTGAGCTTGCGGTAGCCCACCAACCTGTCCTGAGCAGGAACTTCTGTGACATCTAACCCATTGGATAGCAACAGCATCCAGGCTGGCCATTTTAATGCAGCTTATCTACCAGAATGGCTTTGAAGCTGGTCAAGAGCAAATCAGTCCATTCTTGTGGGGAAAATATGGAAGGTTATTGGTTTCATGGAGATGGCCAGTGGTTCTCTACATCCAGTTTTCCACCTACTCCATGACATAACACTGACATCAGGCAGACAGGATGGCCCAAGATCTTTCCTGGAGCATTAGACTCACCTATCACAAGGGTAGATAAGGTTGATAGACACCATGAAGTTCAGCCAGGTCTTTATCCCTTGACAAGGGAAGCATAAATATGAGGTCAAGTCTTGGAGGTATCAGAGTGCTCTCAGGACCATGCAAGACCAAAAAGTGTAAATGACACCTATATATTTTCAGTAAAATTGTTCAGGGAGGAGTTGCAGTTTATCAGGAGTTATTCTAGGTAGGAATAATAAAGCTACGAAATGTAAATACAGGAGTTCATTCCAGCCTTCTTAGTGTTAACCTCTCTGTGTTTCAGTTGTGCAGCAGAAATATATGGAGCTGCAAGGACAGCAATGCTACTGAGGAACCTCGTCATGATCAATGGCATAAGCTTTGCAGAGGGGCTTAATGTCCCAAACCTGGGTGAGACCCTGAGATCCAAGCCATTTCTGAACAACACCACTTCCAGAATATGCAGCCCCACAACACACAGTGGATATTTACATTCTTCAGATTATTTCAATTTATATTGTTTTCTATAGTTCTTTATATAGGAAGAGATGATCTGACCTTCTTTAACTCAAATTGAGCTGTAAATCCAATCGCTGCTGTGGCTTTATGCCAAACATTGTCATCTGCTGTGTCTAACTGAAATGAGCATATGAATTTACTGTCTACACTCTTCTGCATTCCCTGTACTCACCTCGTACATCTCAAACACACAGAGAGTTGCAGTATGGCTGCCAAGGGTCATCTGAAGTCTTTGGTGTTCTGGCAACCAGGACACCTTGTTTGGCTGGCAGAAGGAGCCTGCCACGTGAGGCATTTGCACGTCATGGCTGCCTGTGATTGAAAAAAATGGACTTGATGATACTTTCAGTTCTGGTTACCACCTTTTCTCCTCCCAGGTTTGCTGCCTGTGAAACTTTACCAGGGGCTGCAAATGATGGTGCAGAGAGCTCTCGTTGGGCACAGGAGTGTGAGAAAAATGAAAATTCAGTATGGAGAAGAGTGTTTTGACTGTGTTAAGCGGAGATTGCAGTCATGGTGGTTCTCAATAAACCGATGATAATGATGGATATTTATACAGAGCTTTTGCTATCCAACAGCAAAATAAAACACTAGGTTTTGAAAGGATCAAAATAAGACAGTAAAAATATTGTTTTCTGAGTCTTTGCTAGTTTTCATCTGCACACTGACATAGGTAAGAATGATGGCCTCTGTTGTGCAGATGACATGTAACATCTCTTCGGTGAGAGGAGACTTAGTGCATGCACTGTCATTTAGTGTGTGAAAGTTCTCGATCCTTTGTATATCTATTGCTTAAAGGATTTTCATCTCACAGCTATGGAAGAAATTACTATGCAGCAGAGAAACATTCAGACTTGCTTTAAATTAGAGATGTAGGAGCTGGTAGCAGTTCAAAGCATGGGTTAAATCACACTGTGAGGCACTCTATGTTGAAAAAGGCTGCTGCCGGTGCTCGAGATAGCTCATTTAAAGCTGGTCTGTGCTAGTTGCATAGTGGTTTGCTGGAGAAGATACCCCTTTAGAGCTAAGCTCTGACTGACTGGCACAGTGGGAGAGGGGAGAAGTTTGGAGTTCCCTCTTGTCTCTTGGGTAAGAGCAAACCTGGATTAAAACCTCATATTCTGAAATCATTCCTCAGAAGAATCTAAGGATCTCCAAGGAGAAGGAAAATAAAATGGAGCAGGAAACATGAGAACTGGAGCTGTGGCTCTCAGTCCTTTTCCTTGCTGGTGGATTGGCTTGGTGGCACAGATAGCATGTCATGCCCCTTCACTGTAAGGTCACAAATGTCTCTGCTCTCCTCATTACCATCCTGACTGCCAGGCACGTTTGGTGCTTTCACCATAGATCTCTTTCTGCAGCATGCTAAATGTAACCGATGTCAGAAAAAATACTGTTCCAGAAGTTAAAGGGTCAGATCATCTAGGTACGTGTCCCCAAGTATTTTTGTTCAGGAACAAAAGCTTTGGATTAGCTCTGTGGCTGAATGACTGGAGATGGCAATATTGTGCCTGATTTTAGTAGAAAAAGTCCAGCCCTGAAAATAATCATTATTTTAAAAATCCAACAAAGAAATACACGCAGAGTGGAGAGCCTAATCAACACAGATCTTGGACTTCTATATTCCTGTATGATAGAAATTCACTAAAAGTAGTTCCAGATCTGTGTCTTTCTTAAATATAAAATAAGGCAACACCATACAACATGCAAGCAAATGTTTAATATATATCAGAAAAATGAATGACATAAATCCGAGTGCAATAGGATTGCTTGACGGGTAATTTGTAACTTAATTCATAAAAGCCTAATAACAGTAAAAGATAAATATAGAGCTACATTTTAAAACTGTCAGGCAAAGATTAGATAACTTATAAGGTAATTGGTGTTCGTGTCCATGTAAAGGCTGATAAACAATTATTTCTTCTAAAAAAAATATTATCGTGCTTTGAACAAAGTGCCATCACTGACCTGTGCAGTGACAGAAGAAGTTTTCAGGTTTATTAGAACTACATTAGAGTTTTTATTTGATCTTTGGTGGTCAGAAAATTTGGACTGGAAAAGTCTGGTACTTCAGTGTAATCAGATACGAATCCCTTATGGAGTAAACAGATCTATTATTAGTTTACTGTGCTACTTTTACCCTTAAAGGAAAATAACACACATAAAGAAAAATAGGTAGATAGCCATAGGCAGTAACATTCTTTACATTATTACTAAGCACGGAGGAAACATTAGATAAACCATATTAAGTTGATTGTCAGGACACATTGAACAGTTTATGATAATAATGAACGTGGCGAGATCTCAAAAAGAGACAAAGTTTCTTGCCTGCATCAACTCTCCTCTCAGGTTTCTAAAGATCCCTGGGTGTCTGGGAGCTTTTTCAGATTCTTGATCTTACCGGGATGCATCCCTGCTGTCAGACTGCGGGTAGATGGAAGGAATAGAAAGAGTCTGTGCTGGAATGGAAGAACAGAGAACTCTTATTGATTGCCTTAGATTAGGTTTAAGGAGAGAAATCAACTGCAGGGCATGACTGACACTGCCCAATATCAGACTCAGAATGAATGTGGAAGATATCAGCTCTCATGGTTCCAGTAGTCTCATATTCTGCTCGTATGGCCTGAGACAGTCCACAGATGGAATATAATTCCAGAAATGTACCTGTATGCAATTGCAGTAAAACAGCTCATTCATTCACCTACAAAAGACAATTGGACGTTCTTGGGCCATGAGAAGCATAGAGAAGTTGTCACATATGTGAAAGCTAAAAGGTCACTATGACATGACGGAGAACCAAGGGGAGAAGGACTGCCGGGAGCAGAGCACAGGTGGGAGATGACAATGATTATCACCTTCTCTGCCTCTGCCTTGAAGGATAGATGCAGCGGTGTGCTGGAGGAACGTGGCCAGGGTGATCCCGGCTGACTACCTCCTTCCTGCAGTTGAGGATGTGGGATTGTCCCACAGTGCCTGCACCAGTTTCATGGTCCAGAAGAAAGGTAAGATGCTCTTCAATAAGCAGAGGACTGTATGCAGCCTGGGATGTATAAGCTGGCTTTGAAGATCAGAATGAGGGTTATGCTATATTTCCAGTAGTTTGCATTTATAAGAACATGAATTGTCCATATATTTTAAACCTACTCTCTAAACTTCAGATGGAGATCTACTAAATACGATAAATGCTTGTGGAGTTATTGCTGAAATGACTTCAGTATCTTGAGTAAAACGTTTTGGGAGCTTATTAAATTGGACTGGAACAGCTGTTTAATACATTCATGAAGGTTGTATTGATTGTGGGATGTTTGTCTTAGAATCAAATGGTCATAGCTTCAAAATGCAAGATGTTTTGAGTACTTTTAATATTTCATTAATCTTTACTCTGACTGCTTTGGAAATTTGAGTTTATGGATTGTTCTTTTAAGCTAAAAATTGTTCAGAATTTAGCTTCTTGAACTAATACTCTTTTAACACTATTTGTACATTATTTTTTTCCAAAATGCCGTATGCAAGACATTGGGGAAATGAAATTGATTTCATAATGGATAAGGTTTCTGAAATGAACAAAATAACATACACTAAAGTGTACTCCAGTGACATCAGAGTGGGGCTCAGATTGTAGCAATTTTATGCAGACTGATTAACATCTCACCTAACTCAGCTGGTCTGTCCTTAGGATTAAGGTACTTCTAAGAGTCAGTAAAATGAATCATAACAATAAAAGTTAGCTAAATATGTTCCTACATGAGTTATCACTGAATTAAAGCCGAGGGTTTCTTAAAATTACTCAATGACATTCCCCAGATGTTGATCTTATTTCCTATGTTTTTGCTTAAGCTTCTGTACAGAATATTGCAAGAAGCATGAATTCTGTGCTATGGACTGTACAGAATGCTAACTAATTATGATTAATTGATTTTTACTTTTGTGTGGACTAAAACTTTATTCCACTTAGGGTGAAAGTGTGCAGTTTTACTACTGACATTAAACAAAGAAAGGGAGAAGAGGGCTGCTTTGGATGTGCCAATTTTAAAGTAACTGTACCTATATAACAATTATACTTCAATGACTGTACATCTCCACTTCTTTCCCTCTTGACCTTCCTCTGGGGACACTTATTATCCTGTAGGAACAGAATCGTGGCTTGTGTGTTACTCTTATTAAGGTGGTTTGACAGAATTTTAAGGCTACATATACAGCATCTTAAAATCCCACAGTATTTTCTGATCAATGTAAAGCAGGGCACTGGGAGGTACAGTGCTAGAACTGCACTTCTTGTGAATAGTTTGTGAACCATTGCCCCTATTTTTACAGAAGGGAAACTGGGATACAGAAAAGTGATTTTTGCTCTAGCTCAAGGCAGGTGCTGAAGAAAATACAAAATGGCTACCTAAGAGTCTAGTGTGCTGTTTCTTAAGTCACACTGACTTTTCACCAAAAGTTGAGCTGTCTCTGTTGAAGTGTTCTGTGAACCACACCTATATATAAGCAATTAAGAATACTTCAGTACTGGCATGGGGTGTTTGAGAAACCAAGCATTTTTCAAGGAAAAAGAAAGGGTTTTGCAGCTGTTCTACTGGTAGTATCTACCAAGTATCACCTTGGGCATCCCTTTCTTTCACCGTGTTTCCCTAAATGAAAATGTGTTGTCCTGATTATGTATGTTTTATATATATGTGTATGTTGCAAGTGCCTTGGAAGAAGGGGTATCTGGAGCTGCCAAAGGCTGACTGGAGGAAAAATTAGTGCAATCAAACCTAGCTTTGTTTCGAAAACCCTGTTCTGATCAGGACAAGCAGGAGAAGTGGTCTCTGTGGTTTCAGAAGTATCAGAGGGAAGAGGTGTTTGCAGGCTTGCTTTCAGCATTAACCTTTATCAGAAATATTGCTGAAGGAAGCCATGGCATAGGCCCAGAACAGGGCTATGATAATTCAGAACAACTTAGATGAAAATCAGAGAGCTTTCAGAGGCTTATTGGGTTGGGAATTTCAAATCTGAAAAGGTAAGGGGATTAAAACTCTGTGCTTATTTACTTCTGATTTGTGTAATATTTTCCCCTATAGTCGGAAAAGCAAATTAATAAAAATAGTTCACAGTAGGAGAAATGCATGCACTTGGGAGAACATATGAGCTGGGTATAGGTTAAAAAACAACATAATTAGTTTTCTACATGTTTTGCTTAAGTGGGAATATGGTTATATTAATATCAAAGATTAGATGTAATCACTGATACCTAGAGGTTTGTACATGGACGTGTACTGATAAGCAATCAGTGTTTGTAAAATGCAGGGTGGAATTCTGACATGACTCTCGAATCTGTGAATTTCATTTCTTGGAGAATGGTATGACTGTTATAAAATATATATAGAGATAGATGTATATATAAATACATACACACACACAATTCTTTTTGTTCTTATCTCGGAGCAAGAAGTGATGACTAAGGAGAAATCTCACTCCAAATTCTTTGTTACTGGGAACTTCTGCTGTAGGAGTGAAGTTCCCTTTTCAGCAAAGCACATGAAAAATGATTTATCCCCATGGCAATCTTTTTCTTGATTGACATCAAGAGCATGCACTGCTATATTTTAGAATAGATTCTCAGCCAGTTTGAATTGTCATAGCACCACTTAAGCCAATAGGTTTATGACAGCATACATCTTCTGGGAATCTTTACACATCTGCAGGATCAAAAAACTCAGATTACTAATTACAATTTGAAAACATGCAAGACGAAATTAGTGGAAGAATGGTCTGAAACAGTTTGGCTCAGTGGCAAGATGAAGCGGAAGAAAGTGATTGTGCTGGAAAGAGCCTGCAGGTAATTTCACAACATAATAAGACAGGAAAAAAGGCCAGAGTGATTCAGAGTTTCATGTTCAGAGGTGGCATGTTTCAGAGCGGCGTAGTTATATTTCTTCTTTCCATCACTGTGGTACGACCTCAGTGAGCACATTGTGTTCAGTCCGGAACATATAACTGCCAGATAGATCCTGATGAACTGGGGCTTGTTCTTAGATGAAAAACAAAAATGATTAGAGAACTGAAAGGATTTTTAACAAAATGTTAAAGGAGCCAGATATTTCAGCTAGCAAGTGGAGACTTTGCCTGTCTGCAAGCTGGGCAAATATAAATCTGAAGGACTGACAGCAATTGTTGGAGGGAACTAAAATGAAGAGTAGATAGGCAGGTCAAGAGCTAGAAGAAAGCCTAATGAGATATGTAAACCTGAACAGGGCAAAGCACTGAGGTCTAATTCCATGTAATTATTCATACCTCCAAGTCTCACTGAATTCAATTTGATATTTGTTATCTAAATACCTTCATGGTTTCTCAGCAAGGCTTACCAAGCCGAACAACAGCTGATGCATTTGCAGTGCTTTGTCACTTGTACTTACCCAGAGCTGTAACATGGATTGACGTGTTGGAGTCTGTGAAGACTGGCAGCGTGCTGTCATGGATCAACCTAGGAACAGTTTTTGGCAGTGTAAAAGGTCAAAAACAACAGGACAGGTGGTAGGATCGGTGATCAGCAGCTTGTTTGTTGTCACTGATGACACTACCTTCTGCTGACAAGGTGTTATGCTGTTCTTGGTTTGGTATGACGAAATGCAGACCTTTTCTTAACTGTGAGTTGAATATGGCCCTCTGTGATAGCTGATCTTGACTGACATGGATTATCTCTGAGAATGGACTTCTCATGCTAAGTCTGAATCTGTCTTTGGTTACTTAACCATGACAATGAATCTGGATCCAATGCTCCTGAGAAGGATCTTACGTCAAAAATAATTGTATGTTAAGCCCAGCATGTAATGAACAAGTCTAAAGAAAGAGTTCTGGAGCTAAGGGTGTCGAGAAGGGTTGCACATATGTCCAGAAGGGTTGCAATGTTGAAGAGCTGAGTTAATAGAAGGTAGCTGTTAATTTAACATCCACAGCTATTTTGCTTAAGGTTTCCCAAAAGGTTGGTGTTGAATCTTGCATTCCAGTGACACAAGCAGGATGTGGTTTGCTCTTTTAGATGCGGCTCCTTACAATACTGCTAGGTTTTGGAGCACTGACACATTACAGAAATGAAATATCTGTTGGCAGTGGAAGATCACTAAGCAGAATGATTTGTGACACTGGTTTAGTTGACTGAAAATGTTACTTACTTACAGCAGTTTTCAGCTACACTGGCTGTTAAAGAGGTATGTGGGTAAGGAAACAGCAAAACTTGGATACTGACTGAGACTGTTAGTGTCTGCTAAGAGGATCAGACATGATCCTTTATCTGCAGAAAAGGTGATGGGCATGTCTTTCTAGGTTCTAATTTCTACACCTTATTGATTTCTTGTCATTCATTTATAATCTGATAACAGCTGGTCAGGGACCATTCTGCCTTCCAACAGTAGCTCTGAAGAAATTTAGGGTCAACTGGGATGACATTAGCATCTGGTTACCATCTCCTCTTTTCCTTTCTGTTGGCTTGCTTGCTAGTTTGTCTTCTGGGTGGTGTTGGCTGTTTTTGCTTCTCTTTAGCAAACATTTTAGAAATATGCCATGGAGTTCTTTCTCTCCGTTTTCACAGGTTTTGGTCCTGCCTACTGCATCCCACCTAGTGTCAAATGTTTTATTTCTTTGCTGCCAGATAAGAGATTCTAGTGATGAAAATTTGAGGACACTATAGTGCCTCTGCCTGGGTGTCTTGTCCTTGCTTATTCTTCCAAATGCTTTTCTTCTGCTATTTTTCTCCTTCCCACTGGCCAATGTGATATTGTACTGGAAATGAGGGAAAGGGAAGATACACATATCAAGCTGTTTGTTAGTATAATTTAAACCATGGGCTGGTACCTAGGAAGCAGCTGTACTGAAAAGGTTTGTTTCCAGTAATTGCTAGTGTGGTGGTGTATGATGGACCAAACAGAAACCGTGACATGGACACATAACTCCAGGTAACATTTCTTATACAGTTCGTCCTCCACTGTTATATTTTGTCCTTAGGCTTTAGCAGGCACTTAAAAGGTTTATAGCACCCACAACGCAAAGCCTTAATCATGTTGCTTTTGCATGCATAGGCTTTTCATGAGGCCTTAAAATAACTTTATACAAAAAAGCTAAAACACACTCTGCAGTGAGTTCTATGTTAAAAAGGAAAATAAATACTTGGTATTTCATTACAGAATCATACGATGCAGGGGTGAGTAGAGGTGAGACTACAGTGAAATACAGAATACAATTTCCAGAAGGAATATAGGTTTAAAATAAAAAGAAAGGATGGAAACATTACGTTGTCCTGTGGGGTAATATAGTTTGGTTGCTGAAGACTATGGGTAATTTGTCACAGTGTAACATATATGTTGTTTTAATCCAATAGATCAGTCAAATACATAGTTATAGATGGATATCTTTCTCATGGTGCTGTTTATGCTACCAGTGTTGCGGGAAAAATAAAGTGCAACAACCCCTGCTATAGACCCTTAAAAAATTGAGGTCAGTGATATTTTAAAGTTATTTGTTTTTTTATTAATGAATAAAACAGTAACGGACCTCCCTATCCTTCACCGAAACCAAATTACTCTACTGTAGTCCTTCACCTTCTTCGTTGTACTAACTGTACAAGCTTAAAGCAAACAAATATTTCCTGGACTCAGGCTGACATAGATCTTGTCTATTTTGTGAAGTCCCTCGGGTCCTTACACAGGGGGTCGTTTGTCCTCGCCACGGGAGAGCCAGCGCAGAGCTGAGCCCAGCAGAGCTCACTGCGGACGCAGGCTCAGGCGCTCATTCTGCAGACTCTCCGCACAGGCCTGAAAACAATATTGCGAGTGAAAAATCCCTGCTCCTGCACAGGTAAAATGTAAAGACAGTGCTGAGAAATTGCTGCTCAGTCAGGTGATTTACTGCATCATTTGCACAGGAACAGGCAACAAACCATCATGCACCAAAGTTTCACACAAACAGATCACAGTAAATTGTTCTTTGTAAGGATGGGACTAATATTCCCTGTGTGTTTGATTTATACAACGGTAACTGAAACTTTATTCAAGGAAATACTGATGAAAAAGGAGGAGGAAGAATTAATTCTTGCAGAGTACCAGCCAAAGCATTCTTGTTACAGCCCTCTCCAGGGAATGGAGTGGCTTTGCACAGGGATGATGGAAAGACTCATGCTCCGGAAAGCCTTTCTCAGGGCTTTTCCAGTCTCAGCCACCTGTACTGGGTGCTGCAAAGAAAAGCTGTGACCAAAACACTGCCTGGTCCCTACCCTACCTCTGCCCTGCCCTTCCTTTCTGGCCCAGTGCTGGAGAAACCTGGGCAGCCCCTGCCTTCCCGGGGGGCTCACGGATTTTGTGCATAATCCCTGACTGGGTGGGTCTCCGCATGCCTCTTCCTCGAAGCCCTGTGCCTGCAGGCAGTTCCTTGGCACAGTAAATGCTGTTGAGCTTTGGCTACTGGGAGGATCCAGCCAGTCAGCCTCAGCAACTGCATTTGGGTCCAGACAGCAGCCCTGTGAATATACGGTATGTCTGTGGTCCTCCTGAACTTTGTTTCTGTTCCTGCTGTTATATCGAGAATCTGACTTTGGATCTATAGGGAACATTCTCTGTACATATAGAGAAAAAAATTACTGTTAGTCTAATAAATATCATAACTGAATAATCAAAATTCAGCAAACATATTCTTAGTCCAATCACAGTGATATGGATGGTTATGGTCCATGATAATACAGAAAAAGCCTCACACACTCAGAATCTTTGTTAGAAAAAGCCTCTTACTAATATCTGTCCCTTTTCTCTAGTGTCAGACTTACTTCTCAGGGTCTCTGGCTCCCAAGATTGATAGCTTGTGCCTTCCTCAAGCAGGATGGGGAGGGGGTGTGTGGGTGTGCGTTAAGAACAGGTCATCAGAGTTCTGGTGAATACCTCAGGAGACATTTGGTGTTGATGGCAGTGGTTCCTTCTTCATCCTAAATACTGCAGTCCACTCAGTCTTGTTTTCATGAATTTTCAGTATGTCATAGGTACGTGATCTCCTGTACCTTTATTGGTTCATAGATTGTGTTGTAACAGTCATTAATGCAAAAGACATAAATAAGTCCTGGCAAAGTAAGGGATTGCCTCTCTTTACAGGAGTCCACTTACACACAAGTAATTGTGGGCCAGTAACTGTGCTGAGCAGAAGTTGCGTACAAACTTAACCTGCATAGGTAATGCTCTCAGACCTGGCCTGCAAGAGGTGTTGTGTTGTATCTGGTAGAAATCTTTCAAATAAATTGCAAACAGATACTATTGAAATCTCATTCAGGAAATTTAGTATTCTAGTCAGAAGCACAAAACACATAAAACCAGGGCTTAGCTAGATCCATCTCACATGAATACGGAATTGGACTGAGGGACTTTGGAGATGAAGGCAGCTTTGCTGGGCAGACTTGGCTTCAGATGTGCCAGTTAACACTCAGCCAACAAGTCCAAGTCTTTGCACTCACTTGGAAGGCAGAGAAAAAATTACACTGGACTTCTGTACCTAGTGGCCTTGGACTGTAGTCACACCTTTGCATAAAAATATGTGTTAACTGTGTTATGCTGTGATCCAAGCATATCCTGAATAATCTGAAGTGTCTGTGAAATAGATGTTTTACTTGAGCTTCTACTCTGTAAGTACTTTGACTGGAGAGCTGAGGATTTATTACAGTTTGGGGTAATGATCTGTCTGTTATGGATCACAGTCAATCATTATAATTTTGAAGTGAAAAATGAAGCGCAATTGAAAAGATTTGTTTTGCCTTCCAACTCATTTGTATCTCTCCTGTTGAGATTATAGAATTTCAATAGTGGGCTGGGAAATATGTTCCTGCAGATACAGTGTCACATTGAAATAGTGTCCTCTCGATAAGGTTTATTTGCTCACTATTGAGTGGTGTGGGGTTTTTTTCAAATCAGAAGTAGAGCAGTGACTGTCTTCTGCAATACCATGGACAAGGCTGAACTTTACAAGGAGTCCTGTGTAAGGTGAGCCCTTAGGGATCATAAAACATCTTCCATATCGTAACCTAGCTGTGGGAAACATTGACACATGAAAACATGAAGAAGGTGCAAAACTTTGACAAAAGCTATAGGACACTTCAAAAGGAAGAAGGAGACAAAGTAGAGAAGGAAATATAGGTTCATTTTCCTTTCTGTGGAAAACAGGAGGAGTGTGGTGTCCTAGTGTGGTGTCCTAGAGTTGCTGTGCCTCCCACCAGTGGCTGTCATGGGCTCCTTTACAGGGTTTCCTGCTTTGAGCATGGGGTGACTTTTGAGACCTGGCTCCTGATGGAGACACCTCAGTTTAGGGACTTCAGTATGTTTCTGCAGTACCTAAGACATCCTTATGGGGGCTGGTGGATAAGACACAAGCCCTGTGGGAAACCCCACCTTGAATGTCAACTGGAGACCGTGAGTGATACCCCAAAGTCTTCAAGAGGGCAGGAGGCACAAAGCAGTGCTCCTGCAGAGCCAGGTGCCTCCACCCTGCACTGTCCATGCTGCTCCGGGAAGGCTGATTGCCCACCATGGTGCCACAGGTGGGCAGGAATTCTCCACAGATGGACCTTTAACAGACCAGAGGCGATGGCTAGAGGGAAATACAGAAGCTGTGCCAGCAGGTCCCTTCTCCGTCTTCTCCTGGCTGTATTTTACGCGTACCTCTCAGCTTGCCAAACAGCAAGGAAACATTAAAGGGATGTTAGTGTATTGAAAATATAGCTTCTGAGGTAAAAAGATTTTAATAAACACCATTTATTAACAGGTAGGCCAGACTCTGAGAGAATAATCAATATAGATCCATTGATTTCTGTGGATTAACAGTAGCTAGTATGTCTTGGGAATGATTTACAAACTTCCTTTTTAAAAACATATACATTTTTTTGTTTTGTTTTGTTCTTTTCTTGGTATTGATAAGAGTCTTCTCAGCAGAGGAGAAATTGATTTAATAAACAACTACACAAAGTACTGTCAAATGCACAATGTAACAAACTGCAGGAAATAGAGAACATTCTTCTTTCACCTATAGTAATTTTAGGAGTTGCTTGTAACTATAACAGGCACTAGATTTTCAGGGAGAAATGAGATTTTCATTTTCATGGTGCCTCTTCAATTTCTAGAGCTAAGCTTTTAATATTTTTTCCCAGCATTTGTTTTAAATATAGAGCATTTAATGACAGTTTGAAAAATTGTATTTGCTTTTATATGATTTATTTATTTGTGAATTATTTGATAGGTTACACAAAAAAGACAGTGTATACTTTTATTACCCATATTAAGTATGCTCAGAGTGTACTAAGCAAATCATAAAATATACAACATATCTTACATGACTGCAGTAATTCACAAAGCCATTGAGATTTTCCCAGAACTGCGAGGGCATGGGGAAAAGCAGACTGTCTTGAGTAAACTCAATAAACAGGATGTTCAAACTGATGAGTTTAAATAAGGGGGAGGTTTAAATTCAGAGAGAAGATACGATGGAATGTCTTGATAGCTTGTTAAGCGTGCTTACAGCACCTTTCACCTCATTTTCTTATTTTGGTACATTTTTATATGTCTGGTTTCCACCAGCTCTAACATATGTCCTCCTAGTGCTGTTGATGAGATTGTACAGACATGGAGAGAAGCAGAGATTACTTCTACTAGTAGAGTCTTCTCTCATTTTGAAGGAGAAAATATTCTGGTTTAAACTGAACTTGTGCTGTTGGTCTAGTACAAAATCCAAACTTGAGAACCGTGCTCTTGGGCTCTGATCCCCCACATCTAGCTGCATGACTGAGCACTTGCATTTGATATTAAATTCCATGGGATCTTTTGGTCTGCAACATTTCTAGCAGCTATTTCTCATCATTCAGCATATCCCCCAGAGCTGACTGTCAATGTGGTGATTTTAGATTCCGAACATCCTGGGATATTTTTCCTTGTGCAGAACTTCATTAGATCTTAAAGCCTGCCCATTCACTGTCATTAGGACAGAGAAAAACATCTACACACCAATATCTCCCACAAACCATTAATGCTAAAGCGTGACACCAGTCTTTGTGCTGTATAAGCAATCTCTGCTCTTCCATTGTGAAAGGAAAGGAAGTCTCTTCCCATGAAAAGCTGGGTTACCAGCTGCACTGAGGTGGCTATTTCTGCAGGAGTTGCACTGCTGCAGAAGTGCTCCTGGCTCCTTCACTCTCAGCCCTGAGCCCCTTCTGAAGTCTGCTTCCATGCTGAAATGTATTTCATAGTTTTTCATGATCAGCACACACTGAGGAGTTAAAAGGAGCACACACTGAGGAGTTATTATTTGTTATAATAGGAAGTCATAAGAGTGAGAGGGCTCCACAACAAGCAGCCATCACCAAGCAATTAGAGATCCTGCATTTCTTCTGAAAGTCTGAATTCTCAGTACTGCGATCCTGATAACCTGACCTCTTTAGGAACTGGGTAAAATCAACAGAGCGAGCTAGAAAAACCGTCTTTGAGGTAGACATTTCTTCTCTTACTGCATTTGTACTTAAACCAGCAGGTCTAATAACAGTATAGGCCAGGGCTCTGCAGAGAAACTGCAGTTAGATGGCAGAAGACTGGGTAATTTGAAAAGTATAAATGTTTCTGTCGTTCTTGTCTTGGGTGCACAAAACTGCCCCCAGCCTTGAAGGAATGGTTATAGTTGGTATATCCATCATAGCTTAGAGCATGCAAAACATCAAGGTCAAGACAACAAGGAAGCATCACAACCCAGAAACCCTCACAGCTGATAGATTGCTTAATTATCTCAGTCCTGGGATGAATAAAACCCAGTAATGTTCCCAGGAGATATACTTCGTAGAAGCAAGGCTGACAAAGGTTTAGTCAAGTATGGCAACACTAGCAAAGATTTGATAAGATCAGTGTGTTAGAAAAAAAGGAACAACAAAACTCTTAACGACTACAAAGCCGCTCTGCTATGTCCTTAGATACACTGTGCATTTGACAGGTACTTAGCAATAGAACAAGATAGAAGTCTTTATGAACTGCCACCACTGGTAACTCATCAAATGGGAAGAAAAATGGCTGGTGTCTTTGACAGTTGTTTCTCACAGGTATCCAGCAGTTGGGCTGGACTGATTACATTCATGCCTCAAACATAAAAAATGAGATGCTGGAATGAAATTGTCTAATAGGCAGCAGAGATTATGGTGAATTGATGCCATCCAGGGAAGAGGTTTCTCAATTAATCACACAGAAAGTAAAGAGAGGGGGGAAAAATCCAATGCCTACTAACTCTCCGAATGGAAAGTATTACATATGCAACTGCTGGAGTCACTTCATTAAGGAGGAGAACATTTCCTCTGAATTCTGACTCAGGTTGTGTGCATCGAACCTGGAAATAATGTTTAGAGACAGATTATTCTTTTTAATTTTCTCCTTTGCAGACAGTGACAAAGATGAGGGTGATAGGAAATAATTTCTCCCAACACTCTGTCAAAGATGTTTTCCTTGGGGACCATGATACCTTCTTATAACTGCACTTACACTGCTCTAATTTATACCAGGATTAGGACAGTTGAATTTTGGAAACTTTGGAAATGTTGATAGTTTTATGAGGGACAATTTTCATTAACCGTTTTATGTGCTGAGGGGAGAGAGAGGACAGAAATCCTGCCCACAGTTTTTTGCTAACAATTCTCTGTTTTAAATGGTAATGGGCCATGTACTGGACCTACAGAGCGCACAGGTCAAGCATAGCCTTAAACTGATTCTCCCAAGAAAAAGGGAAAATGCAGTCTCTGGAGAGGCTTCCAAAATTTCTGACTGTTTCTAGAAATGTCATTCCTTGTATCAGGGTATATAAACGGCAACTAAACCTCCTTCCTCCCCACCTTCTGGAAGAAGTATTTGTGCATGGGATTTTATACCCACCTGGACCAAGAAGAGTTTGTGAAAAGATCTCCAAAGAACCTAAAATTACAGGCCTCTGCAAAGGACAGAAAAAAACTAGAAAAAAAGATGCATGGAGATTTTAGGCTAGGAAGTTAGTGGGAGGTTTTCAGAATGAATTCTGCAGCAAGGGAGAATTCTTCCCTACAGGAGGTGGAGAAAAGTCCCCTTCAGACTTCCTGTCTCTCAAAGAAAAAAAAAAAAGAGGAGGAAGAGGTATTATTAGTGTGATGACATTGGAGAGGATGCAAGCACTAATGGCTCGAGTACTGTATTACAGGAGTACAGGATTGCTTTAGCATCATGATGGTAAAATCATCTATTGGAAGACCATAGCATGGCAGAACAAAATATATTCTCGTTTGTTAGGATTGAAGGTTAATACTGTTTTGTATGGTTTTGGGGGGCAGTGGCAGACTTGAGTTCAAGCTTTACTCTAGACTTGTGTTGACTTGGGACCTTTACAGTTGATTGAGCTGTAAGGCTGTCCCTGGTGATTTGGGCAAAACAAAAAAGGACAACCTAAGGGGTGCTGTCTTTATTACATTTTGTCATTGGACTGGTGCCGGGAGCTGCCCTAACCTCGGTAGCCTTATGTGCACCTAACCTTATCTTTGACTTCTCTTTGCCTGGGGGAGAGCTCTTTACTGATGCCTGAAGCACTGGAATCACAGCAGTTTCCCCTAGTGTACGACCTCTAAAGAGAGGTGAAGTAGTGGTGAAGGGTGACAATTAGTCAGGGTCTTTTGCCAGAAGGGAACTGGCTTATTTCAAATGTCATTTGTCACAGTATAGAAACACCTGTAGGATGAGCTGGGCATGAAAATCATACCAAAAAAATCTCTCTGTTACCCTCTCCTCTTTCTCCATATATATGCAGAATGGTCTGTGGAGGGCAGGGTTTATTGGTGTAATCCTAATATACATAGTTCGCTATCTAACTTATAGCAAGGTCCTCAGTAACTCATCAGAGGTAAGGGAGAGCAAGGGAGGAAGCATTGCTGGACATGTGGCTCTATGCAGTACACAAAATGATGCTGAGGCAATGATACTCCTAAGTATCCCCTTCTCCTCTGTAAATTACTGAATGTACCAATTTATGTTCATTTGGGCCTTAAGTATGAAGCTCTACTAAATAATCCTAATTAAACTGAATTTATTTTGCTTGCACATTTAACTTATGAAAATAAGTATAAATCCCATGTGGTTATACAAATAGATATGTGATATCTACAAATATAATTTTTTTCTTGCAAAGTGAAATAAGCTGTTTTGCTATATCTGTGTTGTTATATCTGTTTCCATATTAAGGGTGTGGAAGACAGTGCTTCTTATTTCTGTAGTGAAATAGCTGAAGCAATCAAGCTTTCCAGTATGGGCAAGTTCTGACAGCACAGAACCTTCTTTTGTCAGTACTCAATGGCTATTTATGGTTCCCAGGAGAGTTCAGTCTCTGAAGGTGGCAATGTCCATACCATTGGAAAAAAAAAAAAAAGCCAGATGAATGCATCTAAAGCTATACACATCCATCCACACATCTATTAACACTTCTACCCCTTGGGATCAGCCAGAAAACCCCAGGTGAAGGCGGTGTGTTTGGACTAGTATTTAGTTTACATGGGTGTGTAACTGAGTCTCTATGGTAAGCCGTCCTGGGGGCTCAGCACTGCGAGTTGGGCGCATTCTTATTAGTCACCTTGCAGTAAATAATGCTTTTAGATGTCTGTCTTTCAAGGCACAGACTGTTTGTTGCTGCTGAGGTGCCACAGGAGATGCCATGGGAGATTTGTTCCAGGTTCCTGCCTTGTTCATGTGTCTGTAGCCTTGAGTTAACTATCAATTTACTGGAGTTAAAGCAGGGCTGCTAAGAAAAGTGACCTACTAAAACACACGATAGATGGCTTACACACACACTCTGTGCTGAACAAGTAAAATAAAAGAGACTTATTTTTCATAGATAGCTGTGCTTTCTTGCAGATCATGCTGCACTTGACAAAGCGGTGTTTATGGAAGCAGTGCACTGCTGGGATTTTGGAGACCAGCTATGCAGCCATCAAAGCACCAGCTTTTTCATGGAAACGTTTCCTGTTGTATGGTGTTACTATAACCTTGGGCCATACCCTTGGCAACCATCTGTCTTCTGCAGATGACCTTACATCATGAGCAGAGTTTCATTTTAGGGGCTGGAAGTCCATCCCCTTCCTTCAGAGCTGATCCACTGTAGCTAATATGTTCCCAGCAGAGGTTTGTCTGTCTTGGCTTAAACATCTAGTGGACAACATTCTGCAGTCTCCCTGGCAGTCCCGCTCTGTATTCATCAAGCCTTAAGTGATGACTTGCTTTCTTGGACACGTCTGAGAAGTAACTGGAAACAGTGTCATTCTTTCTACCAAACTTAGGTATCTTTGTGTAGAGTCTCTGGGACAGAAAATTGAAAATGCAAAGAGGCAAATAGCTATTTAATTGTTATAAATGTAGGCACACAAATAATCACATTTTAAACATGGGAAACTGAGATAATCCTCAAAGTCTGGTAGTAATGTACGTTACGAGTCTGTATTTGGCTTGCATTTCTGTTCACTGCTTCCTCCACTTTATAATGTATGAAGACTGCCCTGGTGATGTTTTACTTTAGGAATATCAGAAAGGACAAGCTTGGGCTTGTGTGGTTTCTCTAGAGCTTCTGAATGATCCTTTGGAGTTGTCATCAGAGCTGTTTATATTCCTCTCTCCTAATTGAGAGATCAAGGTCTTCATAGAAAAAATTCTCATTCATTCTCTAGTGTGCTTCTGGTTAAAGAAGGGTTGAACAAATCAAGAATGTTTTAAACAGACAGGCAGAAAAGTTTTTTGCATCTATGTTAATCATGTGTCACTGCTTTGGAGCCTCAGCCTCTTTCTCCTCACCCAAATTCCAGTAGTTTTCAAAGAAAACAGTGCTTTCTGAAATGTGTATCAATAAACGTGTATACACATACACATAAGTATGTGTAAGTGTGCAAATTGCTGCCAATATCTATTCTTTTTAAAAAGATGTGATAGCTTAATTCTCCACAGCAGTGAAAAGGAAAAGCTATTTTCACCTTAGCTCAGCCATTTTCAGTGACTGCAACTAAGATTTCAGTATTTCATAGTACTCATTTTAGACTTATATTGGGGGTGAAGGCAGCAGACAAATGAGACTGTAATGGATTAGGCATCAGAGAAGATTGGAAAATACAAATAAAGATGCATATTTTATGTGGTGTTTTTCCCCTCTATCTAGCTATTTCTATGTTGAAGCCATCTGTTTTGTAACTTTGAGTTATCTCTGGAACTTCTCCAACATTTAAAATTAATAGTTGAATAATTTTTAAAAATTTGACCTGGCTTAAGACTATTTCAACTTTTCAAAATAAATCTTCAGATAATCAGAGTTTCCAGATGAAGCAGAACAACATGCAATACTTTTCTGGAGGGGAAAAATGTTATGATCCAGCTTTGCAATTTTCTAAATGTTTTATGACAGACAGTAAATGTAGCCATCTCTGACTGACTCATGCAGCAGGTACAAGTAATATATACCAGGGTGTGCATTCATCAGTCAACACTTTTAAACACATAAGAGAGGTGGATTTTAATTTTTCTTCAATTTTTTTGGGGTATTGGTATATATATAAAATACAAATATGTAATTTGACTCTGCAGTGAAATTACATCCATTTCAGAGGTGCTCCATACTAGATTCAGTAGATTTGGGGACACTCTTTGAAAAGGGCACATTACCAGAGGAATTAAAAGCAAAATAGTGCAGTCTTAACCAGCCCTAAGACTGCAGGATTCGGGATGGAGGATGTCAAAAGGATAGGAGAGTCTGAAACTCTCCCAAAGAGTGACTGGTGAAAGGTGCTCTCTACTGAAGAAATGTTTCAGCTGCTGGACTATTTTGGGGAACACTGGGATAGAGAAATCACCAAGATGTCTTAGAGTTTTCTTAGACTCTTTTTTTTTTCCTGTCTCCTTGGTAGGATCTGCAGTTGCACTGCAGTCCCTAGCAGAATTGAGAACTGGAGAAAAACAGTGTTCTTTCATGTTGACAAAGAACAGGCAGAAAAGAATAAAGGCTTTTTAATCCATTTTCTTTATGATGAATGAAGATGGCTAAAAATTGTACTTCAAATTGTTTCTGTTTTTATTTTCTGCATTAGAAATGTATTTGAAATTCACAGTTACTTTTTTTTTTAAGGCTGTTGGAATGATTGCAAACGAGACATAAAATGTATGTAGGTGATTAACATCTGTTTGACTGGAACAGTTGGTAGCAAAGCTTTCTTTGTCAAATGTTCACCAGTCCTATCTTTTTAACTGTGGATAAAAAAATTATCTCGTAGTTAATATTTGAAGCATGTAAAAATAAGATATAGACTAAAAAAAATCATGTAAGTAGCCACTGATGGCAAAAAAAAACCAGTGGCTAATACGTGGCTTGATTTTTTCAATGGGAAAAATACCAAAGTAAAGATTACTTCAAGCCTTGTTTCAGCTGCTTTTATACATTACACAGGAACATGAAGGAACCCAAATACATTTTTATTCTGTTTGCTGATTACATTTCAAAACTGTTTTTAAAACAGGCAATCATTTGAACTTTTTCAAATAATATTTGAGTCAGTGAAGAGGTAAATAGTTAGAATAATACATTATTATGCAATAAGTCTTATAGCTAGGAAGTAATTTCATATCTTGCAAGTGGGCAGATAAGGAAAATATTTTTTCAGGGTATGTTTCTTTATTAAATATAATATTTACATAATAAATATATAATAATGATATAATTAGTGCTGTACTTGCTGGTTAAAAACATGGTTAGGAATCCACTCTGATATTTCTCTCATTTTGTTCTGTTCTTGATTGTGTTGCACTGCTCAGATTTGCTGGTAGGGTCTCGCTTCTTGCTATGTGATGGCCCAGGGTCTCGTTCTGCTTCAGACACTTTCCTGCTGAGACACTGTGAGACACAACAGGCTTTTAAAATAATGCCAGTCTTTTCTATGAGGTCAGTGAAGAATCTTATTCAAGACACTCTTTATGTCAGGCAGAGGAACAATGCCACAAATGATATGTATAGTCATACTTTTTTTGGCATCCTAGTGGGATTTTTTCTTCCTGATTATTAAAGTGTCCTTTCTGCCAAAAGATTCTCCCAAGAAAGGATTGGCAGCCCTAGTTTAGATGGTGGCAGTAGGTCACTTATTGGTGGTACTACATAGGCATGGGGGGAGGTATGCTGAGAGGTCTGTATTCCCCTCTCTAACACTGCCTGCTATAAAGTTCCTTACCCTGTGAAGCAGGTGTAAGCCTGTGCAGCTTCCATCCCCTCCTTCCTCCCATTTCTAACTAGGATTTTTTTTTTTCTCTCTGACTTTATGAACACTTTTATGACTGGGCAGAACACCTATTGCCTTTTGTGTCCCGTTTTTATTTTATTTTAGGACACTGTCACATAATGGAATAGCCATCTAACTAACTGGTGCACACTTCAGCAACATTCCCTTTGTGCATTGTTCCTAAATTATGAAAGCTGCTGCTTTAACAGTGTTGCTCACAAGGGCTTCCATTGCATATTGACATTTCTTTTCATTAAGGGAATCCAAACAAAGAAATCATTAATGGAGCTCTTGCTAGCACTGTGTCCATGAGAATGGTGTCAACAGCGTTGGCCACAGTATATGACACCTTTTCTCCCTTTCTGTAACGGTGGAAGGCATCCAGGCTGAGCTGGGGGAGCGGTGCAGCTGTCTCCTGTCAACAGCAAGAGGCAGCCTCCCAGTGTGCTGGCATCCTTTCAGCACGTCTGGGCTGCTAGGGCTGAGATCTGACACAGTGTGGTGTTGCTCATGGAAATAAGCCTCTTTCTTCCTAGTCTAAGGACTGTATTTTCTCTGGGACAAAATTGCCACCTCCAAAAGTGAGTTTGGAGAAGATGGATTCTGCACCCCTTAGCACCTGGATGCAGATGTGCACTTCCTAAGACTCTTTTCTCTCCAACTTAGCCCTCCTAAGGTATGCCAAGTGGTCAAGCAAAGACATAATTTTACCTCCCTCCACAGTATTCCCCTGTTACCATTTCCTATAGTAGAATACCTGGGAGGGGAAGAGGTTTTTCTGCCCATCTTTCTTGCTCCTTTCCTCTTTCCTATCGCCTGTCAATGAGCTGGTGCAGGGGAAAGAAGTTGTCATAGCATAAAATAATATGAATGGCCATCCTTCTTTGGAATAAGGTTTCACTTAGCTTAGTAGCCTGTCTTTAAAGGATGTGTGGGGAAGAACAATAACCACGCAAGCATCCGTCACCTTATATGTTACCAGCTTCTAGCTATTTTAATCTTCCAGGATTATCTGAGCCTGTTGGGTTTGATCTAGCAGCACTCAACAGACCAAGTGCTTCTCCAAGATTTTTGCATTCATGACATCCTTTGGCAAGGAGTTCCACCAATCAGTTGTAATATGTTGCATGAAAAAATTTCCTTACCTTCATTTTTAACTGTCTCTGATTGGCTTCATCTTATGGCCCCTAGTTCTTGTACTGGAGGAGACAGTGAAGGTCCAGTTTTTGTCCTCCCTTTCAGAAACTCTGGATTTTGAAAACCCTCAGTTGTATCTCACTGCAGGACATCTCCTTGCCAGCTGAAGAGTCTAACCTCTCCTTTGGACGGAATTCTGGACCTTGGATTTCCTTGTTGACTTCCTCTGAGCCTTTTACAGTACTACCACATTTTGTTTGTGTGTTTATTTTTCAGGCATGAGAATCAAAAGTATGAAGATGGGGGTGCAATCTGGCACAACATTTTCTATTTTATTCTCTGTTCCTTTTCTTATAATTTCTAGCATTTCTTCTCACTGCCTGAGCTGCCTTCAGTGCTGAGCTGGTGTTTCCATGGTACTGTGGATCACAGCCCCAGTTCTGACTGACCTTTCCTGACTTACTATAGATCTTTTGGCTGAAATAACCCCTAAAATAACTATGTGTGAAAGCTTTGTACACCATCCACCGTTTTTGTGGATCAATCTGTATACACTGCTACTGCTCCACATTCCTGCTGATACACTTGGATAGCTGTATGGCAAAGTCTGTAACCTTATGTCTGTTTTATACCTTCCCCCACAAAAGCTCTAGGACTAAACAAATACATACATCCTTATCAAGTTCTCAGGCCCTGAGGAAACAAGGCACAGGACTTTTTGAAGTGTGTGTGGAGGTGGATTCGAAGCCACCTGAGTAAATAAGGAGGAAAGGATATGGGGGGATGCTGGGTCATGAAGAGAGCCAAAGAGTGGGCTCGTAGAAGGAGTAGTAGTCTGGAGGTGGGGACATTACCCACCACCTCTTGTGCACAGCACTGCAGAAAGCAACCTTCTGCTTACTCTCTCACAAAGAAGCTGAAGAAGTCCTGACCCATAAATTGTGCTACTCTGGGAAAGGATTCTGGGAAATTATCAGTCTATAGCTACCCTGTTCTTATATTCTTCCCTAGCTATCTTTTTTTTTAGCCCCACTGGAGATAGAAGGTCTTTCATTCTTCTGTTTATGTTCCTTGGCTGCAATGCAGCAGTGTGTATCCTCACTAAACCATCTCCACTTTGCTGTCACTGTAATGGGGGGAGAGGGAAGAAGGAGAGGAAGATATATGCACTTTCTTGCCAGCTTTCTGCTCTAGCTGTCTCAGATATAGGTGATTGTACTGTAAGAGCAGCTTTTTCATGATCTGTCGCTTGTGCTTTTGTTCTAACTGTAAATAAGAAATGCATCAGTATCCATGAACGCTCTTCTTTTCTAAGTGACTTGCTAATTTTCAGACTTCAGAAGAGGCCAGAGTTTCCTGCTAAAGTTTGAGTCCTCGTGCTCATCCCAAATTTTCTGTATGTTATAAATACCCTGTCAGCCAGTTGTCAGGTGCAACTGCTCTGTGAGCCCCTTTTGACTGTTACTGCATGCCTATATATATGGTAGCTATCTCCTGTGTCCTTGCACTGTCTGTTGTATCCACATTATTTGAGACTGGGTATATTTTAGCAGCGGGCAACATAGGAATTTTTTACGGACATTTCAGCGAAGTTATAATTCAACCCCCCCAAAATCTTTTTTTTTTTCTTTCCATAACGCAATAAAACATCCTCCTTTCTTATTTAGCTGGATTAGCACTGGATTCAGGTAGAAACTTTGTCGGATTTCTTTGGCTCTTTCCTGAGGTTAGAAATAAAATTAAGTAACTGAAACAAATTCCACAAAATATAAATTGATATACTGTAGGCATGAAATACAGAGATAACTGTTCAACATTTTAAGCCAGTCACTCTAAAGACTTGCAAGATATATGCATCTGAAAACAGGTAATTTACATTGAGTCCCAATACAATATATTAGAGCAAAACCACACCCATTGCTAAACTGTAAATGGTTGAATCACATCCTCCTGTGATTCTCAGTGCTTATGGCTTTAAGCTGCTTGGGTAATATTCACTAGGGGGTTTTGGTGTTTTTTTTCTTGTTTTTGTTTTGGTTTGTTGGTTTGTTTTTTTTTTCTTCTTTTTTTTTTCTTCCTCAAATGCAGAGGAACGTCAGTAATATCACATTTGATTTCACCAACACTTTGGACATATTTTCATAGACTTGGTGTAACTGCTGTAGTGACTGTCAGTAATTACTGGAAAAGGGACTAGCATTCTCAGAAGTAATACACATCAGTTCCAATTTTGTCTGTTACACACCTTGCAATAAAACCCTGAATCCCCAAGCATGGCTGTGACAGTTTGAGAGGGGGAGGATGCTTTTGACTCTTGGAAGAAGAGTGATCTGAGAGTTTTGCACAGCATACAGGGAGTTCAGCTTTGGCAAAAAGAAAGCCTTGTGGAAAAAGGAGCATTTAAGAGAAATGCATAATGTTTTGGTTTAACTAGCTTGGCGTCAGCAGTCTAAGACAGGGATGTTTCTGTGATTTGGGATGTGACCCTTACTCCCCCTCTCAGAAGTAGGATGTGGTGTGACTACGCTCACTTGTTTTCATGCTCTTTCTCTGGGGCAATTTGGGGATGCACAGAGCAGATATCCAGGAGTATATCAGCTGTGCTCTGTCTGATTAGCGAGACGACCATGCCCTGAGGAAGGGTTATGGTTATTGCCATGTAGCTGGAGAGGCTGGTGCTGAGGCTGGAACACTGAACCCCCCCAGGTCGTACTGCACAGAGGGGGCTGTGCTGGTTCCAGGGGCGAGTAGAAGCTGATGTATGCACCACTTCTTTGGGGGGACCTGATGGGCTTACAGCACAGTTGTGCTTTGTCTGCTGTTTATGCACCATTAGTTTTCTTTGTGCCTCTCTTATCTTGAAGGATAATGTAGGCAAGGCACTGCAGAGTGCCTGAGGGATTGCTATTCCTCATATGGATGTAAAGCCTCCTTACCTGGAGTAAAGGAGAGACCACCACTGATTTGCTAGTGTTTAGGACCTTCAAAGGCATGGACTTTTTGAAAAGTGACAAAGCTGACCAGAGGATCGACCATTACATCATAATTAAAAAAAAAAAGTAGAAAGTAGGGACTGCGCTGAGGATTCCATAGACTCGAGTTTTGTGCAGAACCACAGCTGATCACAGCACACAGGGTTTCTCTGTCAGCTGACAGTATTTGTCTTAAGGGCAGACAAATCTTTTTTTTAAGTGATTATGAGAAACTAAAGGAGAAGCAAAAGAAGCAAATAAAAAATAAATACATGCATCCTTTAAAAGGGAAACAGTTTATCCCTACATATTTTTTCCTGCTTACCCCTCTGTAGTGCTTCTGTTCTCCAAGATAAACACACTGCACAAGCACACAACTAGCAGTCTTACGCACAGCCTGGTTTGAAGTCGTCTCAGCAGAGAAGCAAAGAGCGAACCGCCAAGGGGAATGCTTTCTTCCCAAACTTGGGGGAGGCATTTCCAGTTAAGATTTGTATGTATGTGGCTAACTGTGACTTGCACTGAAAAGCCCATCAAAAATAGTAAATCAACAGGAAAAGAGTATGGCCAAAGAAAAGGTAAAGTCGTATTGCTCATGAAAAAGAAGAATTCATTTCAAAGCCCCACTGATAATGCCTGGCACAGTACAAAGCCTCTTCCCTGTTACAGCTCAGCCTGCTGATCTGACAGTTGAACCCGCAGAAACAGCTACTTATTTTTTAAAACAAAAAAAATTATGGATGTAAAAAAACCAGTAATGAACAAAAATCCCTAAGCAATGATAGCAGCTGCCCAAAGTCAATATGGGTATTATAAGAGGAACTCAAAAAGGAGCCAGAAAGGGCAAAGTAAAACTATTTCTGTAACCAGTTCTTTGTTTCACATGTGCTGGTGTCCCAGTGATGTTCCCAGATCATAGGAAGGGCTTATCTGAATACCAAATTTTGCAAAAGTATTTTGGTAGAGATCGCCAGCAACAAGATAAAAGGACATAGATCCGGATTCTGTAAGTTCCTTTTCAAAATGCTATCAAGAACTTATAAAATATTGTTAAAAATTTCCTTGACTTCTTTTTTACAAATGTTAATTTAAAACCACCACCACCAACAACAAGAACTTTACAAAATATATAGCTGATTTTCGGGTTGGAGATGCAAGAGGCTGACTGCCTCTTTTCATAAAGGTAAGCAAATACAGAAATACTGCAAAATCAAGATGAGCCTGCATTTTAGATGTCTTCCTGACAATAGTCATTAACAAGCCATAAGGAAATACCTCATTAAGCAAATAACATATAAATTATGGGGTAATTTAAAAATACTTCCAACTCATTACAATCGACTGATTAAAAAGCAGATTTATTTCATAATATCCTCTATTTATCCATAATGACATTGAACCTGACTTTCATTCTGTTCCCCTGAAGTCCAAAATGTGGGAACTTTGCACAGTGTTTCCTCCAGCTTACATACCAGACCCTGGATGAGATGATGCTTCTTCCCTCTTTAGGTGCCACTGAGATGGGCTGTTAAAGAAAGTAAATCCTTACAGAGGCAGACACACTGATCTGTAAGTGGACTTGTGATCTGTATTGATGGGCTTCAGCACCTGCGTGAAGCTGTAGGAAAGTTTCTGTGACTTTGTAGAAGTTCTCTTGTAGAAAAGTCCCCTGAAAGTGGGGTCAAACCAAGGGGCTGTCCTCCTGTCATGCTATTGAGAATCTGCAAGGTTTATTTTCTTCTCTATTTGGTCTCAGAGCTTTATCTTGGCAGGGTGGCCTCCCAGTTGTGTTCTTTGAGTAGTGAAGAGCTGCCAGGCTAAGGAGACCATAGGCCTCCTAAAAAAAGGCACAACAGTAATCAGATGAAAATAGTTCCCAGATGATACTTTTTTTGGCCTGCCTCAAAGTCTGTAACTCCAAGCCTGCTCTCCAGGCTGCATGGAATTTGCTTGCATGAAATGCATGGCTGGAGTGTGACCCTCATTGTCCACACTGGGTGTTTCTTAGGAAGGCATGAGGGGCCCATTCCTGAATTTCAATTGCACAGAGGCTGGAGTGCAATTGCACCTTATTTCTGCCTGGGACTTACCCAAAGGGAAGTCAGGATACAGACGGACCCTCATGTACCCTAAGCTAGGATCTTGGAAGCACTCTTGGAGCCAAAGTTATGCATACATACACACACACACACATACATAGAAACTCTTTTGGCTTCACTGGGACTGAGATTTTAGTTAGCTTTAGCAAAGAAACCTAGAAATTGTGTTGTATTTAGCTTAGATGGCAAGGTTTGGCAATTGGGGGCTGCAGGGGTGGCCTCTGTGGGAAGAGGCCAAGGCCTGCCCCATGCCAGGCACAGCCTGTTCCAGCTGACTCTGCAAAGGACCCACTGTAGGACACAGCTAAGCCCATCAGCAAAGCTGGTGGCCCCTGTGTGACAACATATTTATGAAAGAGCAGAGAACACCATACAAGCAGAGGAAGAAGGGCAGAAAAAAAGAGTGAGAAACAGCAGAGGGAACACCAAGTTGAGAGGAGGAGGAGGATCTTGTCCATGGTAGAACAAACACCACCACCCAAAGGGACCCATGGATGAGCCCACGCTGGAGCAGATAGTCCCCTGAAACATCTACAGCCCATAGAGGACCTGTGCTGGTGTGTGGAAACTGAGTGCGAAGGACCAGTAGAGAGAAACTGCTACGTCTTGACCCTGACCCCCTGCATCACCCGTTGCTTCACGGAGGCAGCTGAAGGTAACCTGTGGCAGCAACAAGGTGGGTGGAGACGAGTCTGGAGTAAAGCTGAGCCTGGGAAAGGAGGAGGAAAGGTGTTTTTCCTAAGTGTCTAAATGTTTCTTTTTTGTTGTTGCTGTTTAACAATACCCAAAGCAGTATCCAAATATTTATATTGTCAACAAATTAAATTCCCCAAAGTTGAGTCTGTTTTGCCTGCAATAGCAACTCTTAAGTTATCTTCCCATCCTTATCTCAACCCATGAATCTTCTTGTTCCTGTTCTTCCTATTTTCTCCCCCCATCCTGCTGGGGTGGGGTGGGGAGTGTGTCAGTGGCTGTGTGGGTGGTTGGATGTGAGCGGAGGCCAACTCACCACAGACATATATCACTTGTGGTTAGTATCTTTATTTATCCATTCCTCAAGTCTATGTGACTTTCCATTTGAAAATAAAAGATTACAGTGATAAGAAAATGTTCAACAACATCTCTAATTAGAGTTCTCTCATTATTCTATAAGCAGCAAATTCACAACTTTTCAGTGGACATCTCTTGATAGCATGGCACCCTGCCATCAATGAATAGATGAAGTCACTTGTCATTTATATTCACAAACAAAATTGTGTTCACATTATGAATAATGACCATGCAGCAAGATACAATGTATTACTTTCCTGCGCAAATCTAGTGATATGAGTGTCACATAGAAATAAAAGGTGTGGGGCAGCAGATTGGAGCCATATGTTCATTCAGATGCCTATTCAAACTCTGCTTTGTAAGGAAAACTAGGAATACTTTGCAAGATTTAATTGCAGAGACATTGAGACCACTGTTTGTCATGCTGACTAATATTTTATTTTCCTGTCCTCTCCAACCTGATTGTTTCCATCTGCTGTCTCTTGTCTGATACACAGACTGGAAACTCATTGCAGAGAAACTGTGGTTTTTATTCTGCATTAATACTATCCCTGGCACAAAGAAAGTCCTGTTAGACAACTAGTTTTAATGAGTACTGTTCTAGTACTGACAATCTGATCAATTTTGTATGATCTATTTTTTCCTAATTTGGTTATGCTAAATTTTATATTATTTTATAATGTTAAGACCTTTAATGACACAAAATTAATGTATTTTCTTCTGTAACTTTGCAAAGCAGTGCACTTCAGATGATGAAAATGAAAGGATGCTAATGGAGTCTGAAAGTGCAAGAGGGAAACACTTGGTTAAAGAAAAAATATTTTCTATATTAGCATCCAAGCAAAAAAGAGAAAGGAAAAATGACTTAAGGACAGTCATAAAACACTTTGCCAGCATCCTTCTAAGCATCTAGGCCTCCATCCAACAAAACTCATAACCATCTGCTTGGTTTCAGTCAACCGTTACACCACTGAAAGTTGTGTACAAGTCTGCCCATGAAGTTAAGCATGTGCGTAAGTGTTTTACTTGCAACGTTACAGGGTCTTATTCAAATATGAAATGAAATTACGTCACCCAGGTCTTGCAGAACGTAAGCCCCAGTCATTGCCTTCTGGACTGGGAGTCGGGCTTATTCATGTGGTTGGAATGGTATTGTCTTACCAGCATTCAGGAATGTATTTAATGTAAACCTTGGTGTAGAAGTAATTTCTTAGCTGAAGACAGGTACCTCTCACTTTCAGAGCTCAGCTCTTGAGCTTTTTCTCCATGGATGGCCATGAAGTACATTTAGTCATGTAATCATTCCAATTAGCTTTCGAACTGCTGATCTTTGCAACTCAGATTAGACCTGATTTGAAAAAGTGAAAAGCCATTGTTTTGCCTCAGGTCATTAGTGCTCTAATTGGCCATTACCTAACCAGAAACATATATCCATTATTGCTGTTATAAATCTTTCTTCTTTTTTTTTATTATTTTTTTTTTTTTAAGCCAACTGGAAATGTGAGAAAATCTAGCTAGAGCATGTCTACTTCAGATTTTTTTGCACTTCCAGATGGCTTGGTACCCAGTTTAGAGGTGGGTTTTCTTTGGGTACTTAAAGTGTTACTTATGTTTAGATTTGAATTGTTCACATCAGAACATTTGAGTTATCTATCTTCACTAAGAAAGGATTTGGAGTAGATGTTCAATTTTCTGTACGTTGTTGTGAGCAGTCAATCGTTAAAGATGGTGTGATAACCAAACCCAAAACTCAGAATCTGGAAACATTAGGATTTTATCATCCTGTTAAAGGAGGAGAGTGTGTGTGAGAGAGATTGATGCCAATAAAAACAATGAATCTCTGGCAAGAGAACTATGTGAAAAATAGTTTCCTTGGAAACTGCTTTATACTTCATACACGCTATCTTTGAGATAACAGCCTTTTCTTATCAAAACACCCACATGGCAGTGTCCCCCCCCCCCCCCCCCCCCCCCCCCCCCCCCCCCCCCCGCACCCTCTGTTTCAGGGGGAAAGAAAGGTTACAAAAAATTGATCAGTTCTGAATATTATCCCTTTCTTCTGACTTGTTCCTTCCTAGTACAATTCTTTTCCCTCCCAAAAGGAAAATCATGAAGGTTTATGTATGTCAGTCCTGCTCCTTAACTCACATTACTGATGAGAGTTAACATTCAAAGGCTGAGAAGTGATTTACTGTCTCTGAAAGAGTGTTTCATGATTGGGAAATGCCACAGAACTTGTTTCCAGTGCTTGATAGAGTCTTCTGTATTTAAAACAATGATTGATGTGATAATTATGTCCCAAAGACTAATACAAGTTTTATTTTCTGATGGTAACAGCTGATATCAACTTTGTTTTCCTAAAGCTTGTTCATGCATTTCCTTTGAACCCCAAGAAATATATAGATGCAGTTTAATGAATTGTGAATGCTGAAAAACAAACAAACCTTCCTAGAGAATATGGAGGCAGAAACACCTTCTGGGTACTTTTTTTCCTATGTAGAGTCACTTGACTGCATTATTATATTTATGAAGTTTTGAACATGTACTTGCTTTAGGAGTCTGGCATACAACATTATTATTATGGTCTCAAACTTTAACAGTAAACACGGCTTTAAGTCAAATATTATAATATAGCTGCTGCCCTACATACTGCTACCTGTGCAAATCCAGAGGACTCACACGAACTACGATGAAGTGTGAATTCAAGAAATGGCCTCAAATGGAAGCTACTGCAGGTTTCTAAACTAGAAGCCAGCTCTACACTTGGGCCGGAATCCTAACCAGCTTCCAATGCTTTGGGATGGTTATAACCTATGCACTTATATATTGTAGTATCTGACTCACTATCTTCAGCATATTTCTCCTTATAATGCTCTGTTTTCTCATATAAACTTGGCAGTTTAAAAGTTTATGGTAGGATTCATCATACCTAACTTTAGCTATCTAAAGCAAAATATTTTGTCTGAGATGTCTGTACTCCTTCCACAGTAAATAGTGTGCATCAACCATGTCCAGAGAATAATTCCCAACACCCTAAAATGGCTGTATAGAGTACTCTTGATAAGTACCTCTCAGACATGCCTCTTTCTTTCCATTGATGGGGATGGGAGACCTGATGACTCAGTTGAACCGGATGCACAAGTTTTAGGTCTGAAGTATATATATTGCACAGGACGTGGTCCAGGGAACGGGGTGATGTTCTTGATCTCTCACACTCCTTTGCAGAGGCCCTGCTTTCAGAAAAATCAATTAATCAAAAAAAAAAAAAAAACAAAACCAAAACCAAACCAGTAAGACAGTTCTCCTCTTTAGTGACGTACCCAGAAATTAATTTTTTCTGTGGAATCCAAATCTTCAGTTTTAAAATATGCAGCTTGGAAAACAGAGTTCTCTTTTGGTTTAGTGACAGTATCTGGTCACAAAAATTGTAAGCCAAGTGCTTCTCCATATCCTACTCACCATAATTCCTGGTAATTTAGTTATGGAAATTCCTCTGGTTGTCTACGAAAGGGAAAGCTTCTAAATGAGTGGAAATTAAGCTAGTCAATACGTGTAAACCAAATGATGATTTACTGCATTTGAAACATTTTGGTTAGTGAACCACTGGATGATAAGTATGAAATAATGTAACCAATTATGTTTATAGAAGTACAGCTATATTGCAGTCGTTATTGGGAATAAAAAAAAATATCTGCTTACTTATGTGTCAGTGGGAAGGCATCTCTAATCTTGCTGAGAAATAGAAATGACAATATTTGGCTTAATCGGCCTTTATCAGTGATTTCTGTTTACAACCTCAAAATTTCAGATGGTGAATTTTCTATCTTTATTTTTTATTTCCTTAGCCTCATTTCAGATAGGAGGGGAAAAAAAAAAGAAAAACAACACCTTGGTGAAACTCTGAGTCATGCAGATATGAAAAACAGCTTGGTAGCCTACTGTTATTGTCTAAAAATTCAGAGAAACTTGCTAGTACTGGAAAAATTGATTATGCAAATACCAGTGACTCATGCTGACCCATCTTTTCTTTAGCTTTACAGCTTTGCAACTGCTTGCTTTTGCCTTGGTAAAGATAATCAATTAGTTCAGTCTGGATTATAGGGTTTTAACACAAGCAATTTCACTGGATGTGAAGTCTGTTGACTTAAGAATAAACTTCATAGAGGTTGTAGGGAAAATTGTAAAAACTGGATTTGCCAGAGCGAGTCCAAGCATGCAATCTTTATTGAAACAATATTCTCTTTGTTTATCTCAAGTTCTGTAATTTCCAGTGATATAAGTTAGTATTAATTGCCTTTGCATGCTTTCTCATCAGAGGCATGATCCTGTATCTACTGGACTCATTTGAAGATTTTTCCATTTAGGTCTTCAGGAACAGAATCAAGTCTTAACTAAAACACTGTGGTCTCTCAGTTAATTTTGTGAAAGATCTTTGGGGAAAAGATACTTTTGTTTTCAATTTGTTTTAATGGATAAAAGATTTTTTTTTTTTTTTTAGTTTTAGAGCTTATTCTACCTGAATGTAGGCACCTTGTGGAAGTGCCGGAATTAAAGACTTCAGTCTAACCAAGGAGCCTCAGCCCCGTCTGCAGTCACTGAAGAGGGAGAGGCACCTTCACAGTGGACTTCACATCTTAGGTTCAAAGGACTGTCTAGAGATGCTCTCTCTTCACTGACCTTAAAGTGAACATACACTCCTAAATGCTTGGGATTTGGATCTTACATGCATTATTTAAATGTTACTATAGCCATATTGTGACTGTCAAATATAGAATGAATGCTTCTCTGTACCAATTTGGAAAGAGCCATTTAGGATTTTATGCCCTACTGCCATGACCTATGTAAGCCACAGAAATTTCAGCCTCTATTATTTGGTAATAACAGATTATTTATTATCCTTGATTTTGATAAGGATAAATGGGAATACCAGGATATTGTTTATTCTTTTTTGTTCTCAGAAACATTCCAGATTTAACATCCCTTGTCTGATAATTTAGAAAAGCATTTGTGTACAGGTCTATGTTCCTTTGGCTTCAGTGAGACACAAGTCTAAACTTGGGTTTAAGTATTTAAATATGTTCCTGCATATGGTCCATACTTCTTCATTTATGCCTTTAGATAGAGTTAAAAAGCTTGAAGAATGATGATAGTCACAAATAGTCAAAAATTAAAATGTTTTGTGAAAAATAAGAGTGTTTTAACCTTATTTTCATTCTTTCTAGAATGAAATGAAAGCTTTAAAATATAGTCATGAAATAAGGAAGGAAATGAACTCCAGTGCTTAGATCCTGGTGAGTGTTTCTGCACTGCCTAATTTTTTCCTGCTGTCCTGTCAGTTACTGAACTGTTTATGCAAGTTGAGAGTGCTCCAGCCAGGGAATGCGAGAAGAGCTGCCTTTGTAGCTCAGAGATTAAGGCACTCATCTGAGTTGAGGGTAATCCTCTTTCAGGTTCCTGCTGTCAGCAAGAGTACTCTGCGTTCCCTCCTCATTTTGACCATAAATTTCATCTTCATAATGGGGTTCTTTTTTTCTAAGGAATTTTTTTTGGGGGAAAAAGAATAGCTCAGTTAATTGTCATTTGTATTGAAAACAAATGCAAGACAATTCCCAAGTCTAGGTATAAGGACAAGTAGTCAAGAGAAGCAACAGAACCGACTTGATAATGTAAAATTTCTATAATATTCTGGAAACTCTGATCTTCCCTAGATATAGTGCTTTATGTATTTTGACAAAAGGTATCGTTTCACCGAGTAGTTGGAGTGTTAAATCCTCATAGCCTTTAGCACACAAGTTTAAAAAAAAGAAAAAAAAGACATAGTAGCAATTGGGAAATGCCTAGCACAGCTGCATTATTGACTATAAAATTGGGAATGTAACAAACTCATATCCAGGGTAAATGAGGTAGATAAACCCATATAGTGTGCCCTCCAAAAATGATTTTAACTCATCATCAATAATGAGAAAAGTGTCTAAATACCTTAAAGGGACATTTGAAATGTATGTGGTTTGACACTTAAAAAATTCAGAAACATCCAAGGTAGTACAAAAATAACAGGTTTGGGGGTTAACAAAAATGCACAGCAATCTGCAGGGTAATTCTCAGTCAGCCAAGATTTATTTCGAGAGGAAAACTTCAAACAAAATGCCAATTTAAAGAAGGCAATGATTTCATTTTAGAATATAAACAAAATCAACAACCACGAAAAAAAAGGCACGAGGAGAGGAAAATTGCATTGTGTTAGTGGTTTAAAATGTCAACCTCTGCTCTGTCAGCTCCTGATCATAGTTCAAGATTCAAATAGCAGGAAAATGTGCTTTGCAGGCTGCAGCGGGTAAGAACTTTACTGTATGCTATATTTGTATAGGCTATAACAATTTAATTTGAATTTGTTTCCAAGGAGATATTTCTTTGTCACTTTATTACTCTTTTATTTGATACTTCTTTTGAACTTTAGTATTTTAACTAATGACTTCATCCTGAAAGATACTAAATGTTCTGGCCTCTGTCCAAGGAAGAACTTTTTAACATGCTTCAGTGTTAAATGAATTGAATTTCAGGATAAAGATCTAAAACATATCTAACTTCAGTTGTATGGTTCTGCCAACTTCTGCTGCTTCTTTTTTCACAAATGCCCTACTCTCAATTTCAGTTTTTTCTCTAGTGCATTTTGTTTCTGGGCATCTGGCAGCAGCAATGAACTCTGTGCAGGATGGTCAACCTATCTTGGGCCTACCCAGAACGTCAAAGCTAGCAGATCCACCTGTCTTTTTGACACTCCTTATGGATGTCTAACTGCAGGTTCTGTGTGGTCAAAAGAGAGCTTTTAATTTTTGTCCCAGAGCTCTTCTTCTCCAACTTCTGTTTTGATGTCTCAGGATTACATCATCACACTGCCTATCACTCAGGTGTGTAACTTGGGCATTAGCTTCAACTTGAATGTCTCTCTAAGCTCTTCCAGCTGGGATATGGCAACATCTTTCAGATTATTTCCCCTATGGCCTTCAAGCACATGACTGAAACTGTCTTCCAGGCTCTCGTGCATTAATTACAGTGGGATGCTTTTGCTGGCTGGGAGATACGACCTTGCCTCAGCCACGTGGATGTTGAATTCTGCTCCCGTAAAAGTTATTGTTTTAGTTTGTGTCTTGAACCATCCCCTATCGCCTCTCTTTCAGTTTCCCTGATGGTTGCTCATTCTGAAGCACACTTGCCGTCTCTATCTTCAGGATAGGCCTGTCTTTTCTTTTTTTCTATTTAATTTTTGACTCCTGCATCTGGCTGATGATGTCTACTGTCACTGACCCATTGACTGTTGGTTCATTTATTACACAGTCAAACAGCATTTTGGGACTATCATCTCCTATGCTGTCCTTTGCATGTTGGAGAAACTAACTGTAAACAACTACCAAGCATTTTATTCCTCTGCATCATACCCCTCCACACAAATCACCTTTCCTATGCTGCTAATGTTTGTTTGTTAATGTTTCTTTCCATCATGCTTACTGTATATTCTCAAAACTTCTTTGCATTTCTATATATCTATTTATAGCTACCTGTTTTCTATTGCCTTTTACATGGGTCATATAATTCTTGCGGTAGCACTCATCTTTGTTCTAGGATCCTATAAATTCTAGATTTCAGTAACACAAATAATGTATTTATACATAAATCGTTGTTAAAGATAAGTTTAATATCTAGAACATAGGCTGCTATAATGAGGTTAAAAATGCTCCTTGCATTTATGGTATGATTTTCTAAATCAGTGCCAGCTACTCTGTATGTTTTCAAAGTAAGTTTGCTTTCTGAGCAAGACGAGCTCTAAAATAACTTTTCCTGCTTAAGAACAGCCAATTCAAAATAGTGATACTGAGGAACTCATATGTATACCATTTATTTGCTGCTTTTACTGTCAATGAAAGAAATGCTGCATTCTGTGGTGTTGAAAAATAGACTTTCATTAAAACAATTTTCAAACAATGTCTTTCTAAGCATATTTTTTCTAATGGGTTATAGCTTCATCTGAAAGGGGCATAAAATCTCCCGTGACAGGGAAGGAGATGCATACCAGACTCTGGATCCATCTTCTCTGTGCTAATACTATTTTGCTTAAATGAAACTGAGTAAGAGTTGGCTATTTGTACAGCAGCAGACTCCAGGAGATTCTAGTCACTGACTCATTTCCCAGTGGCAAAGTGCGCTTCATTTACTTCCTCTTCTGCTCCCAACATCGCCTTCTTTCCCTTAGTACACTGTGATTCTCATGACCAGATCAAATGGCGACTGTGAACAATGATTAGAAGAAATGTTTCCAGTATTTAGAGTTGGAGGTGCAGACAACTATTTCTAATTTTTTTTTTTTTTTTTTAACTTGGGTTAAACAAAATGTAAGGATAGACATGACCAGTTTCACTGCTGCATATGTAAACTTATAATGGAGGGATTTGAACTAAGTTATTGAGTCCCATAGGTACTAATATTTTACAGAAATCACACATTATATACGTTATTTTCTTATTTTCTGTGCACCAACGTGCTTAAGCCTACAAAAAGTTTACTGCAGGACAAGACATCTGCCCCCTACAATCTAAGGGGCTGTTCTTGTGTGTGCCATTCTCTACCAGCAACCTTTCATTTGACATATTTTAAGAGGAGTCTTGTCTTCAGTACCTCTATGGCTATGTCCCCATTTAATTTTCATCTACCTCAGAACACTGATCCTTGGTTTGTACTCAAACCATAGTTTGTACTCAAACCACTCTATACAGCACTTTTTTCTTCTCTCACCTCCAGACAACTTGAACATACTGCCTGTTACTATCAAGTGAATTTTCTCTTTTCCACTTCCATTGTAAACTCTCTTCACACAATTAAATGTGACATTTCTGACATTTCTATGACATTGCTGACATTTCTAACGACTTCTTCTTGCCTGCATCAAAGGGCATAGTCCAATTTCATGGCCTGTGACCTATCAGGTGCTTTAACACCCCAATCATTATTGCAGTCTTGATTTCATTGATTTTCTTGATTGCATTCTGTTTTGTCAGCTTTTGCAACTTCATCACTTCCAATGTCTCTTATCATTGCTTGAAATGACCATTGGGGTGATCTCCAATACTGTAATGTCAGACTTCTCAGTCCATTCAGAATGCTAATGGACAGTCTCTTTGCTATCACAGAAGATTTGAGCTTGTTTGAAAGTGGTGCAAACACCTTTCACAGGTAACTGCAACTTGAAAACAAATAAACCCCATCATCTTTAAATATTTTGACAAAATGTTTTTCAAAATATTTTTTACATATTCTTAGTTTTGTTAAATCCAAATGAGAAAAGGACGAGGATTCCTTTTAAGATTTCTACCTCCTCGGTTTCAGAGAGATTACAAATGAAGATGGGATGAGAAAATCTCGTTCAGTTCAACTCAGAATCAGAATTATTTTTATTTTAAATCAACAGTGTCACAAAACACACAAAATATTCCTACAAGAGTGAATGTTCCCAGCCCCTCAATAAACACTACAACAAGGCAAACTGAGCAACCAAAATGGCAGCTGCTACCTCATTCCCTTCTGCTTGTAATAGATTTGTAATACATCACCCTCTCTTAGGCTGTACCCTTTCTGGGACACAGGTTATTTTTGTGTTTGTCTGATGTCCAGGACAGCTGGGCCACAACTGGAATAGTGACTTTTGGACATGAACTCAATATGCTTTTAGAGCAATAATATCTGCTTCTCTTCTCTCCTTCCACATATCCCGTCCAGATCTTCCATGTTAATTTTTCTTTTCTCCTTACAACCTTGCCTTCATGCTTTCCTTTTTGCCTAGAGTTAACTCTTCCACATATCTAGCAAGCATCTAATATACCTTTTGTCCTATCCGTCCTGAAAAGTCAGTCGCTGTGTTAGACTTCTTTAAAGAAAGTCTGCCAAATTAGAAAGGATCAGGCTGCTGCTTCTTTAGACAAGCATTTTTCAGATGTTACTAGGCTCTCACTCATAACAGGCATGTCTCATTTACCTTGCTACCCCAGAGACTGGTCTTGCGAAAGAGAGTGAAGGAGAACTGCTGTACTGAATCCTGGTGACCTCACCTTCCATGAGACAACATAATCTGGCTGGTGGGGAAACACTGCTCAGCCAAAGGAGCATGCTAACAATAAGTCCTTTTTGAAGCAGGAAACTAAAATTGCACTTCTGTGAACAGTTCTTCACTGTAAAAAGCTGTTTTCCACCACCAATGAACTTTATGGAATATCTTCTCTAAAGTACACTCACTCATTTTGCTTGTGGGAAAAGAAGAATGCAGAAAAGGAACACCCAAATTTTCAGCTGTGTCCATCTGGATATTTTTTAAATCTCTTTCTGTGTGTGCCAGATTTCATATATGTTTTAGGCACTTTTCAGAGGTTCTGAGCAGAGGGCCACTCGGCTTAAGAGGAGTGACACAAATCTCTGGGAGCCAGACTATTTTATCTCTAGCCAATATTAAAACATCAGTGGCTGCTTTCAAAAATTTACAATTATGTCACCTGTCCCCAGAAGCCCAGGGTAGTGCTGGCTCTGTAATCCTGGTCCAGCACTCTCATTTCACCTCTCCCATCTCCATCACTGCAGCCTGGCTTTTTCTTTCATCTCTTTTCAAGCTAGAAAGTATATTAATAAAGTGTGATGGTTGTTATTGCTGTTTTCTGTCTATGCAAGGTTACTACCCTGACCTCTTACAGAAGACTCCAGAAATGCTTTATACAGACCCATGCATATTCAACACAATACATACTCATGAAGGAAATAGATTAAATAATGCTTTAGAAAGTTGAGGCATTATACATATAAATACATTCTGTTTATATCTTCCATGCTGACCTCTGGTGAATGAATATGTAACATCACCTTTTCTCAGAGGTGTACCTGTCATGAGATGGGGACAAATGCTTTCATGTCTGCCAGTTACAGAGGCACTTCACGGGGCTTCATTGGCGATTCTGAATGGAGAGGGGCAAGTGCTAGTGCTGTGTCTGTCTTCCTCAATCAATAAAGACAGTTAGTGACATGAAGCAGAAATTCAGCCTGTACAGAAAAGTACTGGGGACTATGTGAGGTTGTTTGGAACTAATGCGGATCACTAGATAATTCAGAAATGATGATGAAAAGCTCATGACATGCCTGAAAGATAAATGAATCAGAGAGGAGAGCTGGAAGAGACCTACTATGTCACCTCATCTATAGCCAGCTGCCAAGGAAAAATTGTTTCTTGCACAGTGAAATCAGACTTGAAAATGTCTAGCCTGGATAAAAAGAAGGGTTTCTTTTTCTTTTTTTTTTTTTTTGTTTTTTTTTGTTTATTTGTTTGTTTGTTTTTTGGGTTTTTTTGTGCTTTTTTAAAGAAAGATGTCAGTCAAAAGGTGCAGTTTATGAGGTATACAGCTCAATACAGACTTAGCCTCACCCTCAACAATAAAAATTTATCCCACTCTGTACTTTTTAACCATTTTCTGATTCAAGACTTTTCTTTTCTTTTTAGATTCATGACTTTTTAAGTGTTTGTTTTGGTGGTTTTATATAAGGATTTTGAAAAAGCCAAATATTATTACTAGTTTCACTCAGGAATTTCCATGCAGAATGTAGGCTGTATTGTACTATTTATTGTACAGATAAAGAAGTTTTTACATTCGGTGCAATGTGAGTAGTGATGGTGATGGGCTGATGAAGTGAAAACTGCAATTTGTACTTGACAGGGAAAAAAATAATCCTGCTTTAAATGTTATTGCTGGACAATAATTTCACAAGACTCTTAGCTTGGCTTTTTATTCATAAAAATGTTTGCAAATTCATGTTTCTGTCTCCAGCTTTCTAGTCACACAGCAGCCTGGCATCCCTCCATCTCTTTCCTCCCACAGTCTTTCCTCTCTGGCAAAAATGTAAATTGATAAAATGTCAGCTAAAATAAAGTGCCTCAGCTGATTTTCCTTAATCTGTGATTATATGAATGCACTCGAACAATTTCTGAGGATTATAGAAGTACAGTTTTTCCTTACAGCACTGATGGTGTCTAGGCTTTTTCATGTATTTCTGTATTTCTGCTCACCCAGTTAAGATGGGAAGTTAGGAGCTGCCAGTCTAAGAAGCTGTCACATACTACCTGTTACAAGGAATAGAAGTCGGTTGTTATCGTAGAAAAATTAACAAAGAGATTTCATGTTGGTGATTAATTCTCAAATGGATCAGGTCTAATGTAAATTTATTCAGAAACATGGATCCAGCAGAGTCTTTGTATGTATTTAACTTAGAGTATTTGAGTAGTGTTATTTAAAGTCTTTGTTGGATAAAGGCCAAACTGGGTTTTTACCTTCATGTATTTATTTTGTATGCTTGCTGTTCTGAGACATGAGGAATGAAAGAAATCCATTTTTCATATGGATTTCCAAATCTGATTGAATTTCAATTAGAAATAAAAGCCACAAATTTGAAATATGCCCATGAGGGGGATTTTCAGGGCCTTTTTAGTTTACAGGCTGGATAGGTGAAGACCGTGTTAGAGACCTGGCAGAAAGCAAATACAGTTACCAAAAATTTGGGGAAATGTAGTCGCTTCCTCTATGTACACACAGTGAAGTAGCAAAATTTCAGTACAATTTTTTTTCAACCAACTCAGTATTAATAAAAATTTTTCATCTCAACTATCCAGCAGGTTGTAATTGTTCCTATTTATGTAGTGGGACTGGTGAAGCAGAAGGTTGTGGTCTTTGCTTCATTCATTTCTAAGCACCGTTGCTTTGAAAAAAGGCTGATAAATTGAAGGCAGCTCAGAGAAGAGCAACAAAAATGATCGAGGGAGTCAGGAGGGGTTGCCTTATGAAGAAAGATCTACGTAGCTAAATGAATTTGGCTTGGCAGAGGGGACAGGATAACATACCACAACATTGACATGAGGCAGGTGAGAGAAATTACATAGTGCAGCAGACAGTGTTGTAACTAGGAGTAATGGGATGGAATTGCAAGAGGTATTTTTTCACTGAATCTTTGTGCAAATATCCTGACAGTGAGATGTATTGGACTGTGGAATAGTATCCCAAGGGGTGAGGTTGAAGCCTAGTCACTTGAGTCATTTGGTGCTAGAGATGACAAAACACTCACAAGAAAGGGAACTATCTTGTTTTGCTCTCCTCTATCACCAACGTCTGTATTTCTGTAATGCAGATTATGAACTCACTGCAGGGGAAGCTCTTTTGGCATAGGTAAGACAAATATCATTGTCAATAGCAAAGATCACAGGATTATAATGGCTAAATATTTTTTGGTTTTGAGGATGTTCTCATTTCCAAGTTTGGCTGTGCAAAACCCTTCTTTACATTCACACACATAAGCATGATTGAAAGCTGTGACAAGACGCTGATTTCAGACACACAGGGGAGGAAATCTAGTCATCGTAAAATAAAAACAAGAAAAAAAGGTAAAGAGAGGAAGTACATCTCATGGGGAAAAAATGGCTGTTTGTAAACTCAAACAGCCAGCTCAAATGACTAAACCTACTGCCACTTGCACCAGCTCATGATCTAGCCCAAGTAAATGTTTGAGTTTTCTCTCACACTGCTCTGGCCCTTTCACACATTCCCTGTTTGATAATTCACAGTGCTCTGTCAATTGCTCTCTTTTCTCGTTGCAGATTAAGTGTGTTATTTACTGTTGTGATCTGCCTGCACTGCATTTTGTAGGGGGTCAAGGACAGTTAATACCTATGTGAGCATTTATTTCATCCTGTGACTACGCAACCTGTCACATATTTGACTGCTTCACCTCCATTCTGCTCTCTGATCTATTTTATACAGGGATTATGCTTTTCACATATCCCAAGTTGTTTTGTAAACATAACAGCAGGTATTAAAACTTAAAAGATCCTATATCAGTGGCTGGGTTCTCAGAAGCCTCTCTGAATCAGGTTTTTATTCAGGTGTGTAACCACAAATCCATAAATGTATTTGGGGCCCTGTCTTCTGCTTAATTGTGTGGATATGAGTCTCCAACACACCGTTGAGGATCTGGGTCCAGGGCTATATACAGATTTTCTGCAATAGGTGCTTAGGTCTGTGAACACTATCGTTCAAGAGAAAAAAATTCAAATCAAGATCTTCATTTTCAAAGGCTGACAGACACTGGTTTCTTTTCCAGCTATTGAGGCAATTGGCTGTGAAACTTGCGTTAATAATCTGCAGAAGGCAATCTCAGTATGATCTCTCTTGACTGGAGGTTGTTGACTAGCAATTCCTGATGACAGGTCAGTTTTTCATTACTATATTAAACATAATTGTGGTAATGTTAAAGTAGGCATCTGAATATAAGAAGGAGAAACTTATTTTAGGTATCTCTCCCTACCTAAATCTTAGTGGGTGTGTGCTACTTCGAAAGTTTTTGAGAACTAAAAGTAGTCTTAAAGTACTATGACAAATCAGTGATTCTGGTCTCTGCTTCTTGCTTCTGCAGTGTTCAAGGCTGACTTACAGAAAACTAACACTGTAATAAAGTATTTGCAGAACTATTAATTAAACACTTGAAGTGTGAGAAGCATGATTCTATTTTGAATAACTATTCAGATGAGAGATTTAATGCTACTTAAGTGCATCTTTTTTCACACAATAGAATCTCTTGCTCGTACCTAGACCAAAAGAAGCAAAATCAGAGAAGATGAACGCTGAGATGAATAACAGGCTTTGAAATATACAATAAAGTGGAAAATACTTTTGATGAACAAAAGTTACTAACAGAACAAGGGGAGGGAGAAAGGAAGGGAATTGTAGCGCATTCAGTACTGAAATGATCTGATGTTGAAAAGCTTTTAGTGAAAAATGAAAGAGCTTTGTGGAAACCAATTTAAGATGCTATTGTTTACAAAGGCCCCAAATTATTCTTAACTCCAAATTACCCCCAAGTAGGTACATATTTCTTCCTCTCCTTTATGAGACTGCCAAAATTCAGCATTCTAGCCTGCTTCTAACCTTCCCCATGAGGCTCATTACAATCCTCCTTGGAAGTCTTAAGAGCGGCCGGACTGCTGAAATGCTTGGCACTTTCATGAAGATGATTGAATAAGAAACCACTACAATAAAAAAGAAAAAGGTGGGGGGAGCACAGCTGTGATATTTTTCATTCTTTTCCCGAAAATGTGGTGAGCTTGAGGTATGGCGTTCAAGTAGAGCTGGTTTATCTTTAAGAGAACAGCTCTGTGCCACACAGAACAGCATGCCTCTGAAGATGCATACTTCTTTAGCCCCTTAATGCAAAGATTAAATGGTGTGGTCTCACCCCCGGCCAATTAACAAAAACCTTATTAAAACTGAGATGAGACGAAGTGTCTGTTTTTGTAGACAAAAATGGGAAGGGAAGGAAATACGTTTATGAAAAAAATATATAAATAACCTTGAGAGAAACACATTTGAAAATTAAACCTCATTGTACATAATCCCATGCAATGGCAAGTAGAAGGTCATGCAGGTTTGAATTAAAGAATGATGTAAATTCACCCTAACACAGGTAGAAGACTGGCTTTCCGTGATTTGATCTATAGGTCTGGTGTCTCACTCCTGTCACTTGAAAATCAGGCACAAAGAGGTGTCTATGTCATTCACTGAAGGATATATTGCTTTCTCCAGAGCTCCTACCTTTGCTTATAGCACCTCAGGACTATTCTGGATACCAGGACCACCAGTCAAGTTGTAAATAGGGAATATGGCAGTGCATGGAGAAGCTGGGATCATTACCTTGGAAACAGGATCCTTGGGTTTAGGTTGTGATCCAGGGAATGTTTGATTTTTTATATAAAATATAAAAGCGTCAACAGAAGAGTTGGTGATTCATTCCCTACCCTCTCATCACCTTGCAGTTCTGGTGCTACTTCCGAGAAAAAGTCAATTGATTCCCTCCCAGACAGAGGAATGAGCTGACCCTAGAATAAGAGCTGAAAATACTCAGTGAAGTCAGCTAATTATATGAATAACTTTTCATGGCCAAATCCACAATTTTTATTGTAAATTCACTGTGAAAATTCTTTCTAATTGTCATGTTCCTCGAAAACAGCTAGAATATAACCATTCCTTACTCTCCTGAGACTATTCTGTGACCTGACCTATCTACTCTATTGAAGAAATGATTACGGTAAGGTTTCTTGCCCTATGTCATATCGGCTTAGGTCTAAGTCCGACAAGGTTTTACCAATTCTCTTGGCTTTAAAAATCTATGAACCTAGTGCACAAAAAAAATCCCAATCAGTATTAACTCAACCTGGGATAAACTCCTGCATGTCCTTCTGCATTTCTGAGTCCAGGTCTAAATTGTCAAATTTAACAGGCTGACCTGGGAGTGGTGGAATGAAGCCTACCCTTGTGTCTCAAGGTTGCTGTCCCACAGGTAGTCTCTGATGTCTAACAATGAGCTCTTCTACACTACCTTTCTGGTAGTCAGAAAACTGTATTTTTTCTCTCTCCTTCACCTGGACACCTACTTCTATGAAATTACTAAGAACTTTATCTCTTTGATAGTTCAGCTCTACTGCCAAATCCGACTCCAATTTTTTTCTGCAACTATACAAGGGAAGGAAGTTGGAGAACATAGAGATGTGTGCACAGAGACAGTATGATTGCATAAACATAATTTCCTTAGAAAATCAGATTAAAACGTTCCCTCTAGCCCTTTTCAGGCAGCTTTTTGGGATTGGGCTGCCTGCTCCAGATGTAAATTTCTCTCTTTGGCCCTCTGACTTTCATTCCGACCTCTCCTCTGATTTTGTGCAGGCAAAAGCCTTCTCCTGTGTAATACCTGTCGCCTGGAGCAGTAGTCGAACTTCTCTCTAGGTCTCCTCAGTTCTCCAATATACTTTAAGTCTCATGCTGAAACTTCTTGTGTTCATGCTCTCCTCACTACCCTTCCCAATCCCATTTCCCACTTGTAAGGGTACTTTTTTGCCTTGTCAGATGTGTTGGGATGAATGGTTGACACAAGGTAAGCATATATTATCCAAGCAATTTGCCACATTGCTCTGAAGGGTATGAGGATGGTTGGTATTAAGAAAAAAACCACCACAGTCTTTCTGAAGTGATGCCTTTAGCCACTGACAGGATTTATCAGAGGAGTGCTGGATTAGCTGCAGCAACAACAAAATTACCAGAAAGGAGAAGGATAACCTGCTTTTTCTAACCATTGCTCCACCACGTGATTTAGGGGCCATGTCCTGCAAGGTGCCAGGCCACTTATCCTGGATGCTGAAGAACTCCTACACTCCTCTGAGCTTTCCGTTTTGTGATGAAACTGGTGGGTATGGAGACAGTGGAGCCAGGCGTGCCTACGTTAACCTAATACCTGTATTGGGCATTGAGGAACCCAGACACCTAAAGTCAGTCTAGAAGCCATGTTCATGTCACCCACCATCTGAAATAATAAGCTTTTGTGCCAGTCTGCCTACACAACTTTCAGACATCCATGTGATGCGGTCCTGAAAAAGGTGGACTTACTGCCCTGGTTACTAGTATTGGATTTATTGTCTCTTTGTACTGGTTTTGGCTGGGATAGAGTTAAATTTCTTCATAGTAGCTGGTATGGGGCTATGTTTTAGATTTGTGCTGAAAACAGTGTTGATAACACAAGGATGTTTTAGTTACTACTGAGCAGTGCTTACACAGAGTCAAGGCCTTTTCTGCTTCTCACCCCACCCCACCAGCGAGCAGGCTGGGGGTGCACAAGGAGTTGGGAGGGGACACAGCTGGGACAGCTGACCCCAACTGTCCAAAGGGATATTCCACACCATATGACATCATGCTCAGTATAGAAAGCTGGGGGAAGAAGAAAGAAGCAGGGGGGGACGTTCGGAGTGATGGCATTTGTCTTCCCAAGTCACCGTTACGCGTGATGGAGCCCTGCTTTCCTGGAGATGGCTGAACACCTGCCTGCCGATGGGAAGGAGTGAATGAATTCCTTGTTTTGCTTTGCTTTTGTACTCGGCTTTTGCTTTACCTATAAATTGTCTTTATCTCAACCCACGAGTTTTCTTACTTCTGCCCTTCCAATTCTCTCCCCCATCCCACTGGGGGTGTGTGAGCGAGTGGCTGTGTGGGGCTTAGTTGCTAGCTGGGGTTAAACCACGACACCCTTCAAGCTTAGGAGTTCCTGCACTGCGCTCCTTAGAGTAGACAAAACCTTATTTCTCTCCATTAACTTCCCCACTTTCCAAAATATTTATAACCAGCTCAATACTGCAATTCTTGCTCTCTTTTATTTAGCTATGGGGAGTTCAGGAGATCAGTCCCTTGCTGATTAGAATGACTGAATAAATACTCCAGCTTAAAGCAGGTGGTTAATTCATATAGCACATTTCCTTTAGGAATTTATATATGGGCCATAGCCTCAGCAAGCAAAGTCAAAGCAGTTACACCACCTCATGGCAGCTGAAGATATCAGTCCACCTGAAATCAGATCCCGATTCACGAGTATCTGATAAGTGGCTCTAAAAAGAGCAGGCTAATTCTGGTATAAGAGAAAGTAGTTTATGGCAACTTTTCTAGGCTTGATGTTGTGTGACATGCACAAGTAATGCTATTCTATTACCTTCTAGAAGTTTTCTTCTGCTAATTTCTTCATAAATTAACCAAGAATCATTTAAAATGAAAGTTTTTCTCCCTTCAAGGCTGTTAAAAAGTGGTATGGGAATACAACAATGTTAGAATTTTCACACTGCTATGGACACTTTGAGTTTTCATTAAGAAGTTGATGTTCTCAGTGCCTCCAGCCAAAATTCTAAACAACATTAAAGAAACACAATTCATACTGCTGTAGGAAAGGTTGCTTCTGTATTTCCCGTTCCTACCTATTTCCAGGAGTTTATTCAGTTGCTGGAAATGCTCATTTTGAGTTGAAACTTGGCATGCAGTGCGTCATGTTGCCCTTAGAATGATGATTTTTTGCATTGTGACAATAGTTTTTTTAGGAAGCAAATAATATTCCAATATGGGACACTTCAGCTGTAAAAGCCTTGCCTGTTTCTGCACCCATTGTTTCCCCAAAAAATAACATGCACAGGATTGTGAGAAAACTGCCTTACTCTCCAAAAACGGAGGGAAAATTTTGTGCATTAACTTATTGTAGAGACTTACTTGGAGTGGAATTCCTCTCACATAACTTCAGCTGTGTAAAAATTGAGCATGTAGCTGAATTTCTATGAGCAGGCTCCCTCTGAAGCCAATGTCACCCTTTGGAGACACCTAGTCATTTATCGACTTTGTCTTCTTTCTAGAGTTTTCTTCTCTCACCCTCCAAATCCCGTTACCTTCATTCCAAGACTGGCCATTAATTTGCTAGCCAGCGGTAACATTGTCTGCTCCAGAGCTTGCCTCTTTTCCATCACCATGAATTGTTTAATCAGAAATTTGATCCAAGGGTGGATTTTTACACAGGTTTCATTACACAGATCATCTTGCAAGTCACAAGTATAACTCGGTGTGCTTGGCACCAGCTAGCAACCAGAAACATGCAGCCATCCACCAGCCCACGTCCAAATAATCCGAGCTAAAACTCCCCTTTGTATATAAACTAATAGTTATAATTTTCCTGTTGCACAATTGTCATTCAGTTCTTAGTTCATTATTTATATTCCAGGCACACATGCTCAGGCTCCAATGAACATACTGCATTTAGTTCATGCTATATATATGTTCTGAAATGTTTCGATAGTTCTTAGTTTGCACATCTTACATATTACCTCTGTAGACCTTTGTTAGTTACTTGATGGACTACAGGTTTGCTTACTTCTCTCTTAATTGGATCAGTCACACTCTTTCTTAAGGTCCCCTCTCTTTCATCTGCATAGTCATGATAATTAGATGTCTTTTTTTTTTCCAGGCCTGTAAAACACTGGTTTAGCCTCACACCATGGACTATACAGGGAGACTAGAAGATGAATTTAGACTAGCTGCTTAGTTTTTAGATTTCTACAGTTATGTGAGTTTAATTCCAACCTCTTACCATGCTGCTTACCTTACCACTGAGGAAATCAGGTAAAAGCAGGTCTATCCCACACAGATCAGGAGTTTTACTCAGTTTGTCTTCCTTGTTCAGCAGACCTGGGGAATGGCTGGGTGGAAGGCTGCCCTGGAGCTTGATCCTGGCTGGAAAGGCGTGCATGGATACAGCATTTACTAACCTAACTGAAGGATAAAGTCCTATTCTACACCCTCTCCCCTCAGTGTGCGTACAGCGTCTTGCAGACAGATCTGGAGCATTTTATGAAATATCTGAAAATAAAATCTGGTTCTTTCCCTTAAAAATGCAATATAGTTAGTAATAAGTGCTATTAAAAACAAATGTTTTTATAAGAAACTACAGTGCAAATAAACACAGTGTTGGGCAGGTTTACTTTTCACTTGTCTTTCAGAAGGTGCAAGATCATCCTCTCCCAGAATGCTGGCAACCTCACAGCTAAATTAAAGTGGCTTTATAAAGTAGTTTTCAAGTATGTTGGAGCCTACGTAACCCTTTTTTTTTTCAGAAACAATCAGGACCAAAACAGGCTATGTTAAGCTGGGTTTTGAAATATATGGAAGATATTTATTCCTTTTTTTTTCTTTAAATAAAAGTAATCTATTTTGCTTTTCTTCACCAGCGAGAACAGCCAAGTCAAATGTTGTCTTGCAGTTTAAAACAACACCCGAGGTTACAGCAAAATAACAGCTACAAAATGATTAGCTCATTTTATGGCTGGTTGAACAGAGAAGGTATGAACAGAGTTCTTATTTTCCTCCATGTCATTAATGAAACACTAATGAAATTAATTCATGCTCTTCTAACAAGAACGTGTTGGGTATATGAATCTGATTTTATTATTTTGGTAGAAAATTATGAATTGATTAATCTGATATTTCTTCTTTTTTTTTGGTGTATGTGGGTGTATATCTTTGTCAGGTAAGTTCCATCACAAAAGGCTTTCATTGTAAAGAAGAAGATACTGGTTAAAGAAATGGCAGCTCTTGATTCCAAAGTACTCCATGATCTGGAGGCATCATATGAAAGTAAAGGCAAAATCTGTCTTGCAACTTCCTTGTACAGTTTTCCTCATAAATTGCAGCAAATTAATTCTTACATTAATTTAGTGGTGGGTTTCATTTAATCTCACTTTCTTGTCTGAAAATTAAGCATCCAGTCTAATCTATTCATCTGTGCTACCTCACTCACTGAGACAGGCTAGCAAGTTGTCCTTTCTGCTGACTTGCTATCTATAAACATATATGTTATATACATAATTACTGATCCGACTTTCTGAATTCAGTCAGCAGACTATTAGCTGAATCAGGGTCCGCAGCAGGTATGGAGAGCAAAAGCGGTGCATTCCCTTTGAGCAAAAGTAGATATCTCTAGTCTTTATCTGAGCTAATTACCCCAGACTCCCTTTGTAGGCAGTGAAAACAGATTGCCCGTTTTATTGTTCAATTCATCTAATCCTGAAGGAGCCATAAAAAAAAATCATATGTACCTCATTCTGAATGTAACTGTCTCTGTGCTTACTACAAAGAGAGCTTAGGGCCATGAGCTCAGATGTAGATGTTTACATTGAATTTGTCTACTTTGGGTCAGATATAAACATTTCTGAAAACGCTTGGCAAGTCAGAGTGAAGGTCTCATATCTAAAAGGACTCCATAGGAACCCTGGATGATTAGCTTTAGGCTGTGATTATATGCTATGAAGACTTTTGTATCATCAGTATCACATTAAGCTACACCTGTTCATGCCACTTCATAATCCCACAACTAGGCCAAGACATGCTTTCTTGCTCAAGGGACTATGCTCTGACCTAAACAGAAAATTTTTTGGTTTATGTAAACAACAATAACACTGTTTTTTGGCTGTATCAATTTGACTACACAACACCATGAATGGCTGTTACAGGACAGCCAAAGGGAGAGTGTCCTGTGGTAAGGAGAAGATATGAGAGAGGTGATAAAACTGGTAAGCTGTTATTGCCATCAAAGCTTTGTAGTGTTGAAGCTGCAGTTTAGAGACTTAGATCTTAGAGAGCTCTTAGGAGACTCAAGCTCCCTTCCCTTAGCTGCTTAGTATTGCATTTCTCCTTAGCATTGCATGTTTTTCAGATGATCTTTAAAGTTACATCTGTAACAGTCTGTTGTGGTGGTTTTTTTTTTGTTTTTTTTTTTTTTTTAGTTTGTGTTTWTTTTTAAGCCGTGTGCTCAAAAAGGCTCAGGTTTTTGAGCAATAAATGTCATTTTGATGGAAATGCATGCATTTGCCATCCATTGCGAGGTGATGCCTACTGTGACCATAAAGCTAAACTTCATTGCCTTGATAAATAGTTCCTCTTGGCTGCTTAGCAGAAGGATGTTCTAGAGCCCTTAAACTAGCAAGCTGTGGGCTAAATGCCTTTGCAAATGATCATTTGTCTTTTGATTTTAATTTCTGCATGGAATTATCTATCAGTTTTTCAAGGAAAAATAAGCATGAAGATGCCTGTCTAGCTAATCATACCTACCCTTTGGGCCAGCAATGGAACAGTCTTGTAGTCCTATGGTAATGATTGATTTGAGCTGTGTCACTTTTGTTCTGATGTGCTTTATAAACATCATCTTGTGTAATCCAGGAAAAACATGTCATCATGGAGCATGCACTCTGCCAGAACAAATATCAATAAGTAGACTCCATTTCCTTTTAATGGACTTTCTATAATTCTAACTGATGTCTTTTTTATCCAGATGCATAGCACAGTATTCAAATTAGAAATACTGTGGTGCTTCTCTATCTCTGATTTAACTAACAGAAAGGTTTGTCAATGAATGTAGCATAAGTCTTTCTTCTTCAAATGTTTATTGTGTCATTTAATATTAACGCTACATCACAAAGAAAGATGTATAACACAGAAGCAAAAAGTGGGCAAAGATATATATCATGTGCATGGTAAGTACTTTATAGCTTGGGGGGCAAATTCTCAGCTGGAGTAAACCGAAGTAGCTCTTTGAAGTAAATAGACTTACGCAGTGTACACTGACAGTCAGGCTCTGGGGCAGACAGGCAAGCACAACGCTCTGTGGCAGGATGATTTTGTGCCAAGCAGCTTTTTCATTTCACTTCCTCACAGAACTTTCCTCCACTTCTGCAGGCTGTAAATAACCTTCTGCTCCCTTTCCCCAGCTACCTAGAGATTCAACCTAAATCCTGGACAAAAATCCATATTACAGAGAAAACATTTAAACAAGACAGGAGATGTGTGTAACAAATATGAACGCAATGGCTGTCAGCAGGTGCAGCTCTCATTGATGCTGCCCTAGGAAGCAATGGAAATATACAGGGTAAAGAAAACTTCCTGGATGGCTTCTTTCTACCCATTGTGCCTTCTGCCCTTAAGAAGCCAGCCTGGACACAAATCAGGGTGAGCTTTTGGTGTGTCCAATGCTGAGCAAAGGTTTTTCATGCACTGAGGTGCCTGTGCCATTCACTGAGTGACAGTGGCCAAGGGATTTCTTCTGAAAGGTCTGAGTCCTGAACACCGATGTCACTGTCAGGTGAAGTGCTCCCAAGGAAAGTCTGTTTTCTTCCATTGACCATACAGGGAGCTCAGAATGATTATTTGGGATGTAGGCAATGTAGGTATCCAAAAAGGGTAGGCAGCCAAAAGGGATGAGACTGTCCCTGGTCTCTGGTTTGTTAGTCGTGTAACCTACACAACTTATCTATGAGCATCTTCCCAAGACGTTGTTCCTGAGATAAACCCATCAGAGACAGGTCTGCACCCCTTTCTCTCTTTTGCTCTGTGAGAGATAATTTGTTGAGAAAGCACCTCAAGCTCCAAAGAACTGGTGGGGGCACAAAGCTTCTGCCTCTGGCTGCTTACCTTCCTCCCATGCACTTCTTGACAGAAAAAACTCCTTGGTTTTGAGCTATCTGTGCATAAGTAAGTGCAAACTTAAAATCCCATGTGCAGTACGATCAGGACCTGTGGGTAGATAGTCAGGAGCTCAGCTGTCGCAGGGTCAATGTCATATTTGCTGCCACGTCCCCCATGATTGTCCTTTTCCCGCCCTGTGACAGCGTGCACGCAGTGCAGTTAGCAGGGTCAGCACTCAGACACCGACCTTGGGGTGGTGGCACGCATCAGCAGAGGATGCCTGGCCCAGCAGGTTGATTCAGCATGTTTTCTTGGTCCCGAGCTCCCTCACAGGAACGGGGAAGAAACAAGTGCTTTCAAAGAGCACGTCAGACGGTCTCTGTCCGGCAGCTGCGTCCTTCCACTATCTTCAGAGAAGCTAAGCTGTACTTCGCTATACCTGGTGACTTAAAAAATATTAGATTCAGCTCTGAGTTTCAATAGATGCACGGTGGGTTTTTCTAACCTCTTGACCTCCAAACTTTCTTAGATACACCTGTCAAACCTGTTTAACCTTTTATTGGTGAATTGTAATGTGAAGGCCTCATTACTCTTGAACATAGCAAACTTTGCTTAGTGACCTGTGATGGACTGAAGGTCTGTCATTCAAATGTAAGCACCCTGTGGGACCAGAAAGCAATAATTCACGGGGGGAGGATGGCAGAGCTAGGATTATTATCTTTTTTAGTGTGTGATTTTAAAAAAGGCCTACTCCTAGTTCTAATGGTTGTTATTGACAAAGAAAGCAGCAGTGAAAGGAGTGGTTAATATGTGATCAGATCTGTTTTGTAATCTGCTGTTGCACACCTTGCTAATTTTAATGCATTAAACAAAACAATATGCCGCACGTAATCCAAAATAATATAAAGAGGCACCTATATTGTGTCTGTCTATAACTGGTGGGCTTGTCTCTCTCACAAGAAATTGGCTAGCTTCCGTGATCCAGAATTTGTCATGATCAAAGCACATTTTGCAAAGAATGCAGAGGATGATTTTGCTTAAAAATCAGCTGCCGTAACAAATGTCTAAGGATTAATTTATTTCTCATATGGCAGCATTAAAATAATTGGCAGCACTGCAGCAAGCGTAACAGTAAAATGTATTTGTGCTTCATGCAACAACAGAATGATTTTAGTAGGGGCTAGCACAACTTGAATGCCAATAAGGTACTGAGAGCTGTGAAACATAACCACCACACTGTATTTGAGGTTTAGGATTTACTCAACTTACTACAAAATCAATAATGGGATCGTTTGTAACAAAATCTATTTGCTGAGAAGGAATGTCAGTGCAGGTATTCATCACAGGAACGGGATGCAGACAGTACAGTGCCAAAGCCAAGGATACAAATGAAGGTCTTTTACAGTACACTGGCTAATAGCTGACAGTTTCAGAAGTCTTGGTGACTAGAAGGATCTTAATGGGACTAAGTGGATGGGAAGACACCATGGATGTAAACATCCACAAAACTGTTGAATTATTTTTGAACTCACGTTTCCCAAGACTAGCTGGAATCACCATACTCTGTCATCTCAATGTTTCTTGTTTTCTCTTGTGAATACTGTTTTCTGGCTAAGTGAAGCCATTGATAGTAAAAGTCCTCAGTTTGCCTCCCAAAATCTGTTCTGGCCCGTGGCAGAAATGGAGTATTGTATCCTTTTTATAGTCCATTAAATTTTTCATTTGTATTTTTCCTTCTCTGCCTTAATTGTGCCTCAGCTCATAGTCTCTCCAAATTAGAATGTAAAGCCAAAAGTATCAGTGTTCAAAATACAACTGTGGTTTCCAAGGGAAGGGTGATACAGCTATGTCACCCGAATCACTGTTTTTGAAAGAACTAGAGGCGCTACCTTTTCAAGTTGGGTATCCCAAAATGGAAGTACCTCAATTTGGCAGGTACTCACAAGTCTTGGTCTTCAATCATCTTCTGTAAGGGATGGATCTTGTTTGAAACATATAGGTCTTTACCTTGTTGCAAGACTTATCTAAAATGAAATTTGTTAGTTTTTTTGAGTTAAAATTATTTTTTTGTTCCCTTTGAATGTGCATTCTGTTTCTTGGTATGTTCAGTGAAAATATATGTCTAAAAATGTGTAGAGAAAATGGCTGTCAAAACATTCTTCATTGTATCTGAAAGCATCATCATTCTTGTAGGAAGCAGTCTTCTCTGACTCTTCTGGCTCGGTTTTTGTATGCATAACCAATTTCAATGATATGGATCAAGCAATGTCACACATTGCTTCAAAGTAAGGACTAGGTTGCCTTCCTCTGGCATCAGCTTGTGGCCCTGCATGTGTGAAATGGGGAAGAAGACTGCCCCCTTTGCTATGGTTTACTGTTCAAGGGTGTATTGTGTTGCTAGACATTCTGTCATCTCCATCAGACCAAATTGCACCATTTTCCATGTTCTGATCTCCTCTGTATCTAGCTTTGGACTAGGTGTCTCCTAATCTATATGTATGAGAGCTGCAAGTGATTCAGACCATCTTCTGTTTGTCTTCTACACTTCTTTGACGCTGCTTGGTTGTGTGTTCAGTGGGAATCGGTAAGCACAGATCAGATTGAAGCTTGTAATAGGATATTTGGATATGGCATCTACCTTTGACTGTTTTGTTTCTGTGTGGAGACAGAATCTGGCAATAATAATGTTGCTTTTAGAGGCCATTGTAGGTGGTCTGAACATGGCTCCAAGATGATATAACGTCCCACCAGAACCTAGAAAAAAAGATAGAGAATGAAGTTCACCATAGGTGAAAAGTTCAATATCTTTTAAAAATCTGAAACTGTTAGTCTTGGCTCAGGATCAACATTGACATTCAGGACTTACAATATAATGTTGGAATTATACAGAAGAAAAAGATTCAGTGTAGTTAGTATTAACAGAAAGTACTACAGATTCAGAATCTCCTGCAAAGACAGCAGGAGGAAAAGCAGTTGGTGGTAAGTTGCCCTGCTTTCTTAGGGAGAATTGAATGAATGGTTTGATTTCTGCAGTTGACAAAACAGTTTTGGAGGATGCGGCAGGAGGGACAATAGCAGAGCAGTAAAAGAGTAGGATACCAGTGGATTAAATACCCAGTTAAACTCAATCACATATCTTGAAACAACCACTACAACTGCAGCAGGTGGTACCAGCCATTATCACTGCAGGTTAGCTGGCACAAAAGGACAAAAATTTTTACAATGAATGCCTACTACTATTAATCATAATACTATCAAAGTGTTCTTCAGCAATGAAAACTCAACAGTGTGTTCACATCACAAATAAGGACAAAGTCTCTAACGTCTCTTTTATATAGCACAGCCCACATCTGTCTGACAATAGTGACTCAAACCTACAAAAATAAAATAGCGACTAAGAAGTTCTTAAATGTTTAAGGTGTAAGTGGAAATAGTGAATTCAAAAGATAAAAATGGGTGAAACAAATCATTCTAATTGAATGCCTGAATAATGGCAATTCTGTCAGCACAAATGAAAGCAAGAGTTCAAACTTCGCTGTTATGAGAAAGGATTAGAGGTTTTTACAACTTGAAGTTTTTTCTGTTCCTTTGCAGCGTCTGATACCATATAAATGAATCTCTGTAATGAGCCAAATCTGCCACAGATTTTAGTGAGTGACTCTAATATGGTGGCAGATGGTGTAAATCAGTGCAAAATTTGGCAGTAGGTGTTAACTCTGTGATGTTTTCAGGGACTTGTGAGCATGCAACCCATGAGTTCCATCTAAAATCACAAAATTTTTCTTGTGCGTGGATGAACGCATGAGCTCAATTTAGCCTCTCAGACTATTCCTTGCATTTAAGTTGTCATTAGTCTTCATTCTGATTTGGAAGAAAGGGTACACTAAGAAGTCAGTTAGAAGACAGAAACTAGTGACATCCAGCCATTAAAACAGATGTTTGGCAATTTAGAGAAAAATATTCTTGGACAAAAAGCTGACTGCTGCTGCATAATAATACAGTTTTTCCAGATCTTCACTTTTATGATAACTTGAAAGGAGGACTTGGCAGAAGGGACCCAGTCAGCTTGGAGAAGCTCTCTCTGATTGTTTGGCACTTGTTGGAGGAATGAAGTCCAGGAAACAGGACTCTGACTAAGCACAGCTCAGCACTGTGGAGAGAAAGGTCAAGGACAACATATGATACTTACATTTTTTCTTTTTCTTTCTTTATTCTGTTGATCTGTTTTTGTTGATCCTAAATTTAGGAGCAATTTATCATTTTTGCAAATCATCTTGTGATTTTATGTACCGGTTTTATGTACTGGTTACAACTTACCAAAGAAATACTTTCTATAAATATTGCGCTGCTCTTTTTCCCTGTTTCTTCATCTTAATTTTATCTTGAAATTTAGTACGGTCGGGGACAGTGCAGAACTATATTCCCAGAATAGCTCAAGTACCTCGCAGGTTTACTTAGGCACTCTCTTTCTCAAGTGCAACATGATCCTTCCTCTTTCCTGGCATGGGTTGTAACTATTATCCTGTGTCTTCTGTATTTGTGATGTTTTGTCTGTGGCACTTTGTAGCTACCAGATACCAATATAACTCCTATGTTTCAAGTGCAGATTGTGAAATTCATTTGGCTCATGAAAGAATAGGGACAAGTACTGAAATATTTCTCCTCTCATCTGTTCTTTACTATGCATTAAGGTAAGGAACTATACGCTCTTGAATGAGTGGTGTACTAAGGTGAGGACCTTCTTTTTTATAAAATCATTAGAAGAACAGTGACCAGGCATGTGACGAGAAGAGTTATTGATAGAGAGTGAATGCACAGTGATCCAAACTTATTTCTCTCTTTATCTTAGTCTTATGTACATAAAGTGCAAATATTAGGATCCTAAACACTCTAGATACAGTCTTTAGCCATTAAGGGGAGATAGGCACCTCCAGACAACAATGCATAGAGAAACAGAAAAGATTTCAAGGTGTCATCTATTATATCATCTCACAGCCCTTTCCACTAAGTCTAGTTGATTATTTCTAGCTACCTGCAACATTTTGTTTGGCCTTGTTGAATTTTTTCATATTTTTCTAGTTCATATTTTCAAGTTAAGAAGAAATCTGTTCTCCAAGGTATTAACAGCTATCTACTGCCCATGCCCTCACACTCAGAGGTCATCATCCTCTGTGAACTTAATAAACCCTGTGCTCCATCATTAAGGTTATGGATGAGTTGGTGGATAAGCTGCACCACCCCCAGAACATATACTTGCAGGATCTGGGGTCCTTAGTCTTTCCATGGTAACATAGAACGAATGATAATCAGTCTCTGTGCAGGGTCTTCTGGCTAGTTTTATATCCAGGCAACAACATCTCATCCGTGGCTTAAGAGGGTTGAAGCATCATCCTGTAAGTCTGTCTGTCCTTTGCTGTTGACTATATAGAGAGACAGCTAGATTCCTAAGATCCCAGGAAAGATTTTTAGATTTAGTGGGGAAAATGCCATCCTTTGTAACCACAGTGTAATCATGTAGTCCTATGTGAGGTCTCAACTTTTATATGACTCTAAGGATTTTCCTATTTCTTTCCCCATAATTTGAATTATTTTAGCTTTTTTTTTTTTTTTTTTTATTTAACTGAAAAAACTTCCATTTTGATATCAGGGAAAATATTAACGTCCTGAGGAGGTTTCCTCTTCCAACTTCACTGTCACAAACTCATTATTTAGATTGAGCAGTGGAAATATCTGATATAGAGAATCAAGGACAAATCCTCTATCCCTCTGCATTTCGTGTGGAAATTTGCACTATTGAAACTTAACACTTTCATATTACTTACTTACTATTTTAAAAATATTTTAGCAAAGATTAATTCTACTTGTTTTGAGGTAAATAATCTCAAAAGTAATTTTAAATTTTTATGACCTTTGTCATCCTCTAGAGGTGCTTAGATGTGACTAGAGGCAGCTTAAAGCAAGAAATTCCCAATCTCTAGGCATCCCAATCAAATACCCCCAAAATCAAAGGCATTATCATATTATCAAAGCAATTATCACAAAAGGCTTCTGTGAAAGGTTTGCTATTTCTTCAAGTAATTATGTTCAACTTTCCTTGGAATAACTCAATCAAAATGCAGGACTTCTTACTTATTATATTAATTGGTTACCATGACAAGCACTGGTTCAAACCAAAAATGTCTAGACCAAGTCAATGCAGGAAAAAAGATTTGTTTTGTTGTTGGTTTTTTTTTTTTTTTTTTTTCCCCTGGAGCCATGGAACTAAGTTTATGACTATGTTAAAATGTTTAGAAAGTAAGCTTGAATTCAGTAGGCAAAACCAAAAATCTTCATGCATTGAATTTCCAAAATAAAGAAGACAAGCTACCAGGTGATATCAATATATTCGAAGGACAAAAAAAATGCATGGTGTACATCAGTGTTTAAAACCGGTTAGTGATAACTGAGTGATGAAGAAAGTATGAGGGCAAAACCAAAGAGGTGGCTTGATAACAAACAATATTTTGTTGTTCGTTGGATCTGGGCCGTGCTTCAGTCAGGGCAATATACCATGGGCAACTAATGGATTTATTCAATGAATAGCTCTGGCTACATCCCCCTGGCTGAGACAACTGGGAAATGTTTCTGATCTCTTCTGTTATTATTGATAAAATCTCATTTGCACAACCATGTCCTGTAAAAAACAAAACAGTTACCCTGAAAATGAATTGTGTGAAAGACTACCAGTGATAGACTCCAGCCAAACTAATTTAATGCCTACAGCTTAAGTGTTCGGGTTGAAATATTTTAAGGTGGGAAATACTTTGAGAAAAGCTAGTGGCTTTCTGGAGAATCTGGATAACTTGAGTTTTCATCCATGAAAGCCTAGACTTTAAACTGCCTTTCTTGATGGGCCGAGCTAAGTTTTGCTGTATATTAATACCACCAAGTAATTTCTTATGTGATGCTTTCTCTGTATTCCGATACTGGTTGCACGTAGGCTGTGTCTCAACTACATCTGGTCCTGCCTTTATAGCTCTTTGTATTCCCTAAATGGAGAGCTGAGGATTTCCCTTCTGCCGTGAAGTCTAAGGTCAGTGACGAGCTGAGGTGACTTGACTGCCTCAGTCCCTCCTAGGTGCCTCAGGGGAGGAGCTGTGCTGGAAGCACACTAGGGACAAAAGCCTTGCGGGATGTCAGTGGTCCTGCTGGTACAGCTGTGGTCATTGCTGGATGCCAGAGGTTCAAGAGTTTCAGGAGCTGCTTTAAATTATGCTGAGTTGAACTGTTCCTAATTCTATGGACTGGAGGGAGGGAAGACAGCTCCAAGTTGTTTTTACAGTCTTTGAGCCTGATGTTTGTCAGATTACATCATTGCTTTCAGAAAGGATTGGTTGCCTTTACTGTACTGGTCTAATTTTTGCAGACCTTTTCCAGTTGCTGCATCTTGTAATCTGGTTTATAAAGGGAGAAACAGAAAAAATGGTTTAATTTAGGCTTTTTAGTGTTCCTCATGCCAATTCAGAATCAGTAAAAAAGGTTGAGGCCTCAAAGTCGCCACCACATTGAGTAGAAGGTTCTTCTCTTTCTTCTGTTCTTTTTTAAATGGGAGAGGAGACAGACAGAGCCATAATGCATGTATACATTGCATCTTCTGTGGATCTGACTGCCTTTATATATGGAGGTCATTCCTCATGTCCAGTTCTCTTGGAAGTCTTATCTGCCCTACCTATCATCAGAGATGTTTCTTCCTGACAAACACTTTAGGGGATGAATCAAACATTATTGAACTGTCACTGCTTACAGGTAGTTTGGGATACCTCCCCTCCCAGATTAGTTCTTCTCTTGCCTTTGGATATTGTCGTGGTTTAGCCCCAGCCAGCAACTAAACACCACGCAGCCGCTCGCTCACCCCCCCACTCCGGTAGGATGGGGGAGAGGATCGGGAGGGCACACGGAGGAAAAACCCGCGGGTTGAGATAAAAACAGTTTAATAATGGAAATAGAACAAAGTAGAACAGTGATAATAACAATGATAACAACAACAACAGAATATACAAAACAGGCGATACACAATGCAACTGCTCACCCCACGTGTTCCGCACCAAAAACCCCGCGAACCGTGCGCCCCACACCGGGACCACCCTCGGTTTTTAAGCTGGGCATGATGTCACATGGTATAGAATACCCCATTGGCCAGCTGGGTCAACCACCCCAGCTATGCTCCCCCCCAGGTCCCCCTGCACCTTGAAGGGCGGGGGAGGCTGTCGGTGCACCCGGCAACAACCAAAGCATCAATGGGCCATCAACATTCCTTTCACCGCCAAACCCAAAACACAGCACCCCCTCCAGCTACAGGAAAGGGAGTTAACTCTGTCCCAGCCGGAACCAGGACAGATATTTTAATAGATTCTTGCATTAGAATTGAACTCAGGTCAGTAGTTAAAAAAACTTCAAATTGGAGCTGCAGTTCTCTCAGCAAATCAGTCAATTTTGCCAGCTGCCTTTCGTTGGGCAACTTACAATAGGTATTTAATTATTAAGCTGGGAAGAGAAAACTGACTTCCCTGAGAGTGGCAGAGGCATTCTCATGTAGGCACCATGGAGAATGCGAAAGCTGCGGGAGCAAGATGGGGAGTTTCCATAGTGCTTTTGTATCAGACATTTAGTATCAAAGCTGTGTGTTCAAATCTACATGTAGAACAGCTGGGCATTGACACTCTGAGGTCTAGGGATTTGGCTGTAGCCTGGTGGGGAGTGTGCTTGGCAGGCCCTTTGGTGGAAGGCGTGAAATGGATCCCCCACTGCAATTTTGCTGTGAGTTCTTATCATTGCCTTTTCCTTTGTTCAGCTCTGGGCACTTTGTCCCTCTGCAACAGCTGAATCATGTGCATGCTTGACAGACATATGGAGGCTGAAGATTTTATCTTGGTGGATCCTGTGAATTGCTGAACGTCTGTAAAACTGCTGTCAGAAAGAGCTAGAGCTCCTTATTAATGAGTACGTAGTCAGATGTTATGTTTCCTCTTCCACATTACCTCTCATGACTCCCTGGCTTTAAGTATTTCATGCAAAAGCTATTTTTGCTGTGCCAGACACTTACTTGTTTTCCCTGGATGCCTCCCAAAAACTCAACCAATAAATGGCCCATGCTTTCCCCTCCCAAAAACTTTCATAAATCTAGCCTCCTCCTGCAAGCTTAAAACCCCAGAGGCTGAGATCTCCTGCAGAGCACAGCATATGAGCTTTCTCAAACTGCCAACCTTAGCCCTCACTGCAGGAGTTAGATGCTACTGTCAGGTTTATTAGCACAGACACAATTGAGTCCCCTCATTTCTAGCCAATTCAGGACCCAAGCTAAGAGTCTCTGCCTCTCCCTGCTCTTGTAATTTTGAGGAGCACAGATACCTGAAACTTTCACAATTGTCGAAAAAAGTAACAAGGTATCACTAGTTAAAACTCCCTGTCTTTTGGACGAGGGGATTTTATATGCTGATTGCTAGGGAAATCATCTTTCACATCTCTCTAAGTCTCTTTCCGCAGCTGACCCACTTTCATGGAGGACAAGACCTTTTGCTTAGGGATTTCAGTCTATATCAGAGTTTGAAGCTAAGGCATTGGAAACAATAAGGTTTATTCCTTCTGAACTTGCATGCTAAATTTCTGTACAACACTTGACTGCAACATACCATGGAAGTATATCCATCACAAATACCTTCTAGAAGAAGGTGATCACCTTCATAAGCACCTATATAATTTCTATTTTTCCCAAGATTAGAAACTTAGTTAGAAACCCTCAAAAAAGAAAATAAATTTGCAGGTAACAAATAATATGCTTTAAAAGTATTTATTTATAGGAGTACACATATATGAACATTGTATGTATATATATATAAGCCTATAAGCCTGTATTTATGTATGTTTTATTACATATATATATTTATATAGACTTTTAAAATTATATAGGAGGCATTTGCTTATGTATATAATAATAAACAACCTCCCACCTCTAAACGGCCCATTACATGAAATGGGCTTTTACACAGCAATAACTCAGATGGTCACTCTGAAAAAATTAAAATGTATACTGAAATTTTTTGAGACCTGACTTTCTGATGTATAGGTTTCTATTTCTGACTTCAGTTTCTATTATTACTATTATATTTAAATGTGTTTGTGATGTTCTGCAGTGTATGACCCTTTTTGTGAAAATCTTCTCAGAACTAAATAAGACAAACTAGTTCCTGGAAGTTAGAAAACAAACAAACAAACAAACAAAAACCCCACAGCACTTCTGCTGTAAGTATTTGTGCAATATTTAAGGTGCAGACGGCTGGGGGACCAGTGGATCTTAGGGAGAAGGTAATATTACTAACTTGTGCATTAGAGCTGAGGTCCTTTTAGCAATGGCTGGGACTACCCATAGCCTCAGTCGAGAGCAACATTTATACTGCACAACTGAGTTTTGCATTATCATGGCATGCTCTTGCTCCTGTAGAGTCTTAATGGTTCACAGCTAAATGCAGTTTGATTGCACTGCTCTGTAAAATCAGGGGTCTCCCTTTGCATGTTTTGCTGTCCATGGCTTCAAGCAATGTTTCCAACCAGAAAGCCTAAAAAGTTGTCCAACTCCTCTCAGCATCTGGCCTTCTTGCCTATGCTCTTGGGGAGCTCGTTTAGCTTCCACCCAGCTTTCACATGTGTGCTCTTTACTTGCGTCTCTTGTAGTAACTCCAGCACCTGGTTTGCACCTTTGTGACAGCAGTCGCTGTGCCCTATACAACAGCAGTTTGCTACATGTAACACCAGAGTATACTTCACCTTGTATGTTTTTATAAAAGCACCTGATCTGTACTTAAAACAAAAAAAAATGTTTCTGGACTGTTTATTCTGCGTGGAGTAGGTACAAGGGAACTGTTGTTTGCCTGCTTGATTAGCCGCTGTTTGTCCACCAAGCAACTATTGAAAAAAATATCGGTGCTCTCCTAATGCAGTTACACAAGTGGTATGAACTGTAAAGACACAACAGAACAGATGTTGGAAGGTCGTCATAGAACCAGAAATGATGTATCTTTAGATTTAACTTGTTGGTCTGATTCCCAGCTGATTCCCCTTTGATTAATAAACAAGAAAAGAGGAATTGTTTGGACCAGCCTTTTGTTTCGTGTTCATGCAGCGTGTAGCACAACAGGATGCTGGTCCTTCAAAAAGCAATGATTGATCATAACTCCATCTTCATGCCTGTAATGGGTTTAAGCAGTAATTACTGCATCAATGCCAAAAGATTTACAAAGGTCAAAAACAAAAGGGAGAGAAGACCCCTGTCCCTGTCCCTGCCACCAGGAGAGTAATTGTTATCAGTACCTCCAATAATGGCAAAAGTGCTGAGCTTGCTTTTTTGGTCCTGCCTTGAAAACTTGATTATGTTTCACTGGTATGAATGCCTCACTGGCAGGCGCTGCGTGCTGATGACAGTCATTTTTCTTCCCACTTGATGTTGACCATTGCAGCTGTCCTTGTGAAAAAAACCCCACAATCTCATTATAGTTTCAGCAATGCTCTTGCTGAACAACAAAAGAGGCTCAAAGGGAGATGCCTCCTCTGATATTCCAGCAGTGGTGGATAACAGCGACTGGTGCAATAGGAGAACAGTTGCTCTTGCTTGGATCAACTCTGCCACCCTGAAGAGGCAGAAAGACCATGGTGGTTTGGAGAGGAGGCCTGAAAACATTTTGTGGGCATGGAAGTGATTATCGGGGATATTGGCAGTGCTACTATGCTTTTCAGTTCAGGCTTGGACTCTGCTACAGATGCTCTGGTCAGCACTGGCTGGTCAATACTGGCTGGTCAGCAATGAAATGGCCATGACACAGGGAATGGGTTAGAGGCTGGTGGTGATATGGAAAATGCTGATACTTACTCCTGCCTTCCTTCGTGTTTGTGGCTTGCCATGCGAGCGCCTGTGAACTTTATCTCCCTGTTTTGTATGGGTGGGAACATGTCCTCCCTCATTCCCGTTGACTTTGGCATATGTAGGAAAGAGTATCTTACAATGCATGTGGAATGGGCTCAATCCTTCTCCTCACTTCCATCGGTTTCAAAGCAATACAACTTTCTTTCTTTCCAGAAAGCCACTCCTGCCTTCTGTTGGTGAGGCTGGAGAATCAAGCCAGTCTGATTAACTATATGTACTAACATCAATTTTGGTGGTTAAAATACCCACCTTTTAGCTATGACGTTTAAAGTAGTTACAAGTGAATTCATATATGAACAGTAAATTCTGCCAAGACTGCTTCAGTCTAACCAAGGGTTTTGTCTCCTAAAAAAACCTGTATATATTTTTGTTTGTGTAAGATTTCAAGAGACTGCAGAAGCAGAAAGGGATCCTCCCACTCCCACCTCAGGCCCAGAAGACCTACAGACCAGCTCAGGTTGTGGGAGAGACCTGCGGGCACTGTAAGATCAAGCAGAGGGCAGCTGCGGGCTTTAGAGAAGGCAGACAGTTGGAGGGAGGGCTTGTCTCACAAGAAACACATTTAAAAAAGCTCTTGGTTCCTGCTAATTAAATAAATCTGAAATTATTTCCTGACTCACTGGAGTTCTATCTCTTTTTCAGACTTCTTCCTAAAAGTCAACAGAATTACAGATGGGTGGCTGCTCACTGAAACACGATGGATCCCTTGGTTCCAGGCAGGAAAATGAGTCAAAAAGCGGCTGCCAGGGTGAGGTGATGCCTCAAGGAGTGTGCAAAAAGGAAAGGAACAAAGCTGCACTGACACCGTATTGTACTCCAGATTACACCACGGGAAAAATCCACTGCTGACTAGAAGCAGTGGTTTAGTGAAGAGTGAAATAATCCCACCTACATGTCCCTAGAAATGCTTCTGAGCCCTTGTCTAACACACAGTGATATGATAATAGTTTTCTGTTACAGTTATCATGATACATATAGTATCTTCTTTCAGAAGCAGATTTTTTTTTTTCCAGAAAAAAGGTAAATGTACCAAATGTACTAAACAGAAGCTTGACTTATCTGTTACTCTGAATTTTTTTTCCAATGAAATATGCTTAAGTAAACAATGATATGTTTTTTTCCTGATAACTCTGGAATTAAACCTGACCTCTCTGAGTGAAGTTGAGTTACTATTGCCTTTAGTAACACCACTTACAAAGGGAGGATTTACCTCACCTACCTCCGGCCACATAATTAGATGTTTATTCTAAACTAATACTCTGGGCTTTCTAAATAATAGAAAGAGTTAGGTACCTCTGGAAGGTTGGTCGTCTCACCTTACAATGTAAATTTAAGATAAGTGGGATGCACTGCTGTAGAAATGGATGCATGTGACACTCCAACAGTTGTAAACATGTAGATGAGTGTTTACATTAGGAATGTGTAACATTGGAAGAGTGAAATCCACCTCACATTTCTAAAAGCTCTCCTTAATCCACCATTGTTTGATTCACTCAGATTATGATTTCAGAACATGTGCAGTCTCATGGATTTGCTGGAGTGGCACCAGATGGTATCAACATCATAAAACAAACCTAAGTCAACAACCAAGACTTTTCTTTTGTTTATAAATCAGCTTCAGTTTGGAACTGACTTCACATTTAACTAGATAAAGCATGCAAAAACCCAGATTTTCTGTTCACCTCTTCCAAGTTGTTCTACAATAGAGCCAGAACAGAGCATAATTTCAAATCTATTGACAGAGGAGGCATCAGCTTTATGCAGTCATTTATCGGAAGAAGTATACACTTTAATCGTTATACTTAATAGCTGCTGAGCTCTGCTCTACTTGTCTGTGCAATGTTTTATAATACCAGGGTATTCCTGCTTGCCATTCTGCATTGATTTCATTGTTTATTTCCTCTTTTTACTGAGCTCTTAAATTGCTTGATTTTTTAAATTTCATTTTCCATTATTTGAGTTTTCTTTGCAAGCCCTAAAACATGCCTTTTGTCACTGAAACACATCTTACCACCTTCTGTACATAACGTCCCTTTTTCAAGTAGAGAAATGAATGGGAGATAGGTTCATCAGTGTCTAGATGCTGTTCTGCATGCATCTGCTAGTGTTACAAGATACTAATTTCAGATTTTCACAAACTAGGGAGGTATACAAGGAGAGTTCAGTACAAGCTTTGTTTCTTATACTGTTTAGCCTTGTCTTTACTTTTGGTTTCGCTTGCAGACACAGTATGGCAGTAAATAGACCTTTAAAACAACTCCATATGTGTATTATTTTTGTCCCATTTATTTAATTTATTTCCTGTGTTCCCACTTATTTCATGGCTTTTAGTGAGTCCTGTGGACCAACTCACCTTTATTGTATCTGATTCTTAAAGTCTTTCTCTGTCTTTCCCTGGGTTATTGTAAAGCATAAGGAAAGACCATCTCTCTGAACTAAATGCCTCTCAAGCAAAATTCAGTGCTATGCTTAATATGTTTATTTTGCTTCCAATATTTGTAATTATTATGTAGTAGCATTAGTATTATTATCATTGTGATTATTTTAAGAAGCAGTATCCGTTCACCAAAACAGTGATTGCATACCTTCATATCAGATGCAAAAGCAGATTCTTCTCATCTTAAAGAGAAATCTATTTTGTCTATGGTAGTAAGTATAAGCTGATATACAAGATCAGACGGGTTGCAAATAATACATAGTTGCACATTTTCATAATGTGTTTTTAATTGTTGATTTATTTGATACAGCTTATGATGTCCTTCACAATAGTTAACTACAACTGCAAAGAGATCCCAATAACATAGTTAAAATAAATAATATAAGAAAACTTCATTTCTGGGTTCATGCCCAATTTTTTGACAGCTATATTCATCAAATAAAGGTTGAGAGGTAGGAAACAGCTTTAAGAAATAATGAGAAACTAGAAATAAGATATTCATCTTATCACAGTTTAGTTAGAGGAAGCTGGGTCTAAGCCAGGATTTGAAATTGGAGATGCAGAAATTAATGGCAGAGAGTGATAAGGGTTGTAAATCACATGCATTTACATGCCATCATTCTTGTCATACAGGAGGATTGTACCATGACTGACAAGGGAGAAAGTATTAATTTGTAAGGCTTAAAATTTTGGAGTTAATAGAATTTGATCATCTGACTCACCAAAGATACAGAATGGAAATATTTAAATGACATAAGAGTGAAGCATAATCATACAGAAAATGTGTTTGAAGAAACCTAGGAACCCTGGCTTTTCCTCTCCTCTTCCACTGTAAATATTTATTGTTCTTATTTATGTCCTTGGCCCATTCCTCAGACATTCTCATGTACTTCCTGGACAGGATTGTTGTCTTTATGCCTTTCACATGTTTTACACCTGTTATGTGTTTGTTGAAACATCATATGTTCTCTCTCTTTCTGATTTCCCTGGGTACACTAAAGGGAAGCTCTTCTAGCTGTGGCTGCTCTCGTCATGTGCTTGAAAGTGGATTTGGGGGAGAGGTTGAGGCACTCTAAAGGACTAGTTGAAGTGGGGTTTACAAGATCGCTTTCTCTCCCACTCTTTTTATTCCTGTAATGGGAGCAGTGATCCACAGGAACTGGATGTGATCCCTAGCAGGGAACTTGCATCAGGGTCTACTTCATTTTTTGCCATGGGCCTTCAAAGAAGGTGGGCTGTGATGTTATCTATCCCATGATGTTTTTCCACCTTCCTCTATTTCTTCTGTAATCACATTCTAGTCAATACTATGGTCTACAGTTGGGAAACCTTTGATTGCTCGCTGCATATCCAAATCTTGTTGCTTCTTTCTCCATATTATTCATTTAATGAAATGTTTTCTGAATACAGGGATGAGCATAAAAGTAAGAGAAAGTGAGCAGCTGCTGGAAGTAAGAGTTTGTAAGAGGAATTGAGTGCTCGGTCTGTAGTGTGCATGTTAGCTGTGTATCTGTAGATTTTCTTAAAAGCAATGGCCAGTTTAGTTTTACACTCATTAGCATATGAAAGCTATAAACATGTTAAGATGCTGAACAGCACTATGAACTCGTTTGGCATATAACAATTTTTGTGGTGTTTGCCTGAAAATTTATCTGTTCATCCTAGCTAATCATGTCCAGATTCCTATACACCTTGTACACTCTGCATATGCCACCTCCAAACCTGTTCTTGAAACGCAGTTTTGAAATGAACCTTTCAAGCCCTTGTTTGAAAAGTTCCTTTTTGCAGTGGACCAGAAAAATTAGGTATGTACGTCTTTGTGCTACATGCTGTAATCCATCATGCCATGCTGAACAGGAATCTGTATTGAGATAGGGACATTTAGACCTATGAATGCAGAAGGCTAAAAGAAAATTCATATTGCTTTTCCTACCCACATATTTATGGTTCCTTATCTTCCCATTGCTCATTGGTATAATGAATTTTTAACCAATATTTAGCATTTATACTCTTACTGTGCCATCAGAAAAATAGCTCAGCTAATCAAAGAAGAAACCAGGAGAGAAATCAGGAGCTCAAATCCTTCCTCTGCCCCTGACATCTTATGTGCATTTTGACATCTTTTTTCTGTGCTTCTATTTCTTTATTTGAAAAGTAAAGCTACGACATGCTACACAGTGATTGCAAGAATAACAGCATGAAATATATCGACAAATAAGTTATATGCACAAAAGCCTTTCCCAAATCAGGTCCTCAATAGTCAGGAAAGATAAAGGCTCAGGAAAAGGTAAGTAATAAGCAAGGTCAGCTTTGACATTTTGTTTTTTTCTTTCTGGACAAAATTCCAGAAGTTTTAGGCATTCAGAGGCTGCAGTAATGAAGACACTAGGAACACCAAAGAGTGACAGAGTCACTGCTTCTGTTGCTGTGGGTGTAGGACAGGACATGGTGATAAAATAAAATTTTTAACATCAAGTTTGAAAGTAGCAGCGATTCACACAATTAAGATGGTGACTCAGTGAATTGCATCTTTTAAAATTCCCCCAGCTTTGACAGATCATGGGTTGACTTTATGTCCTACTGTTTTCACATCCTTGTTTGATATCTTGAATTAGCCAGGCATCTGTTACTCCAATGAAATCAGATATCTGTTTTAATATGGTTGTTTTCAACACTGCAGTGTGTTCTGATTATTCTTTGTATTGAAAAAAAAAGAAAGCATTCAATTCTATTCCTTTTTTCTTTGCTACAAAGGAAAATTATTTGTTCCATTCTACTCTTTTTCTTACAGTTCAATTAGTTTTACCTACCAATAGCTTCTATCAAAGCTTCTCCTTATCTGATTTGGTATCTTTTATATGAAAAATTATTAAATTCAGAAAAGAAATAATCTGAAATATATATCCATTAAACAACTTTCTTTAGCTCTTACTGCACATTCTTGGGGTAGTGGTAATAGTAAGGATCCTTTTTTCCCACAAAACATGACATTTTCTGACCATACAGACCTAATTTATTCTTGAAATATGCTCTTTTTAATGGTATTCTTTGACAGGAATTTGGCTTCTTTTCCAGGTCCATCATGACTTATTGCTTTTAACTCTCAGTTCATGCTTGAAATCAAGGAGCAAAATGCTGTTCTGAGATTTATGGGTATAAACCTGGAGCAGTTCTAGGGAAGTGAGTGGCGTTGCTCCAAATTTACTCTGTGTAACAGAAGGATACTTTCTGGACATGCATAAAACTCTTGTATCTTTGCAACAGTCAGGGGAGGAATGATGCACTTCTAATGCATTAATGTGATTGATGATGTTGGTAGACATTGATATCTTCTGATAAAGTGTTTTACATTTTTCATTAGTAATGTGTGAAGTGACTCATATCTTCAAGGGAATCAAAACAGTATATTTGCTTGGACATTGAGAGAGATAGATACACCTTCTTCAAGCTTCTATATGGCCCAACACCTTTAAGTAATTTTAAACAAGCTCTGAGGTACAGACCACAATAAATACTTCCGGGTCATCTGTTTTGACTCTGGTGTCCCTTGCCAATCGGTAACACAAATTATTTCCATAGGTTACATGTGATGTATACTCATGACCTCTCTATAGGTGAGATCAGGATTAGACATGTAAACTCCACGCCAACAGCCAGTTAAAGAAGTGAGTTCATTCCACATACTTCTTGCCTAATTGCAGCTTGTAACACCCTGTCACAGAAGATCTATTAGAGTCCAAAATGTAAATCTGTTAATGGAACCATTTATGATGTAATTGGGGCTTTTCTGTAAAACACTGTGAGTATCACTGAGGAGATAATATGCAAAATGCTTCCCTAATAGAGATATGTGTGCCAAGCTGTTAGAATCAGCAGTGATATTGGTGTTCAGTGACGCTATGTATCTGCTCCAGTTCAGCCACTTTCTCCTAAAACATATTTTTGGATGTGCTATGTCAAGTTAATAGGGAATTATCTGGATCTGGGGAGAATATTTTAAAAGCTAGATCTTCTGATTTACTGGGTATATAGTGTGACAGAACCTCTAACTGTTATGGAGATGTTACATTTCTAGTCGCTTTGTAGGTTGCAAGAAGAAAATTTTGAGAGAAGCTGCACAAAGCTGTTGGCAGCAGTGCTAATTGATGCATGCCACAGAGATCAAATGGAGACTTTTTTCATCTAGCCTCACAAGTTAGGGATACATTTGTTTTCATTTGGGAATTATTGCCATTCACATAAGAAATTCTAGAGACTTCTGTGTGAAGACGTGGAAAGAGGGATTTGCTCAAACTATAGATTATTCACTTAATAGATTTACTTATTTCTAATGCATGATTTAAAAATGTTTTTCTGATTCTTATAGTTAATTTTAAAGAATGTAGTTTCTTATTAGGGAATGCATACAAAGAACTTTTTAGGAATTCATTTGTGCCATCCATGATTATTTCCCTCACCTGAATTTTACTTACAAACTTCTGGGAGCTTCTCTCTCCTGCACAGTTTCAGAAATGTTCTTCGGACTAATCAGGATGTTCTTCCTTGTTATTGTTCACTGAGTTTAGTGGACTTTTTTGCCTGACTTACTTCCTTCAAATGCCCTACTCTGTTAAAAGAACGTAACATATGCTACCCTTTATCATCTAATTAATAAGTAAATTCAGTGCATGCCAGCCACTCTCTGGGCTGGCTCTGATGTGGTTTGAATCATACTTGGATCCCTTGGTGGTTTAGAGCATACTCACAGCATAGTTATAGCCAGGTCTCAATATAAATTCAGATGGTAATAATAAAAAAAAAAATTAAATTAAATATCACCATTGTCTGGTTAAAGCACAAGGCATATTTAATTAACATGAAATTGCCCATACTTAAGCCAGTGTACTGTTTAATGCGATGTTTAGTACAGATTACTTCCAACAGTGCTGTATTTCTGATACTGCATCTGCTAGGAAGGGGAAGAGAAAGCAAACATTGGACAGACATTAGTCACTTCGCTCAATCCACATACTACAGTCATAGGTGTGAGAATCTGCACGGGACGGGAGAGGTATCAGTGTTCACAGCCACCCTTTGCCCTTTAATACTTTAATGGGGGAGGTATTATCTGCAGAACTGGAACTGAGAACTGTTTGAGATCAAGTTGTATATATAGCTATTTTTCAAACGAATATTGTTAAACATTTACTGATGTTTATCCTGAAAACGTCTTGTTCTGACTGATACCATTTAAAAGGTTTACTTCTTTTTGTCATAGTACAGCAGCACAAGCTTCTCATCATTGTCATTTTACAAAATGTAATAATAAGCTCAAACTGATGCAATCTAAAAGTTCAAGTTGAAAAAAGGCGCAACCTTTGATCCAGATCTAGCCATAAATAGTTTCATTACAGGACTGGATGTTGTGAAAAACCGATGCTGTAGACTACATTGAGAAAAAATGATATCATGCAATTTTTCTGGGATCTACTCCCATGCTTGCCCCAGGAGCATGTTTTCTCAAACTTGACTAAAAATACAAAAATATTTTTCAGCAATGGGGTACTGTCTAGAAACCAACCCAATGAAAACATCAAACCTGGTACAGATTTAAGAACTCAGCTCTGGTTCTGAATGTGAAACAAAGCATTACAGGCATCTCTGAAAGTCATATATCATGTTTGTGATTTACAGGATTGAAGGAGAGGCTACAAATCATAGAAAACAAGAAACCAGTTATTCCCAAAGGACAGAGGTGGATTATAGACAGAGCAGACTTTCTTGGCCTTTTGATTCTGTGTGTCTATGTTTTCTTGGTGGGAAGCGATTTTGCAGTTCAGGTGACAAAGGCTTGGAGGAAAGGGCACACTCATGTCCAGCTGCTGGGTAATAGGAAGTGTTGTGGAGAGGTGCTAATTGATCTGCCCTGTAGGATAAATTCACTTGGGATCTATTTCATTTGGGTCAAAGCCACAGTGAAAATATAGCAGAAATGGCCTCAAGGACCCAAGCAAATGCACAGGATTCAGGGTGCTAGAAACGTTGGACAGCCCACATCAAAATCCATAGTGCTGCGTACTGTTTATTGTTCCTTGGGTTGCTTAAGCTTTAATTTCACCACTAAACATAGTGCAGGTATACTCAGTCATTGTCTCCTCCTTCCAGCATAGTCCTTATTCACTTTTACCATCTAATCCATTCAGTGCTCAGGTGAATGGACCACTCAGGTGACAGGACCCTTCAGACAGTTTCTAGAAAAAGGGAAAAGTACACCTGAGCAAGCATGAGATACTCTTGTCTGCATGCGTGTGTGTGTTCATACCAGCCTGCTTGTGGATCTTGCTTCATGCATGTACATTTGTGGGTAAAAAAAGTGCTCCAGGTTAATTTCTCACACCTTGTGGGGAGGTTCCTGCCCCGCTTCCCTGAGGACAGGGTTGTGATCTGCATGGCTGTGCCAGGTATAAGGCAATTGTGGACCATTTGGATGTTACTTAGGTTACCCATGGACTGCTACTTGCAGAAGTCTGGTTTCTAATCTGAAGGAAGAAAATGTTGAAGGGGTGAAAGAACTGGTAGCAGCCACATGTCCTATGCCATCGGAAAATGTTTTCCTCCTATTCTATGCTGCATGACTGGATGCCTTGGCCCAGTGACTTCCACTAGTCTGAAAAGAAAGATCTGGCATAAACTACTTTTCTCCTTTTCTAAAGACACAGTTCAAACTCCACAGGAACTGGCAAAATGACCTCTGTTGATTCTAAATGTCTTCAGATGACATCCCAAAGACATAAGATAGGACTAATGGTGCATTGTGTTTAAGGCTTTAGGATAGGTTTCAAGAAAACTAGATATAGCTTCTTTATGGTTCTGGACAAATACCTCATCTCTGCTGTCTGTACACTGAGGGTAAAACTGCTGTAACTCATGTCAAAATCCTTGCAAGGATAAATCCATAAAGTCTCAGGATGCACTGACATATATCGCCAGGGGGACTATATTGATAGATAAAAGCCACTACGCTGTCAACAAATGTCTTACTGGTACCTATAAAAATTGATGAGCTTTTCTTACTCTGTTGAGTGTCCTGAAAACCAGGAGAATTCTGACCCATCTCTGTCAGTTATTTTAATTGTGAGCTGAATTTTCTAAAAGTTCTAGCCTGGAGTGCTCATACCTGTATTAAATAAAGAGCAGGATTTGCTTTACCAATTGGAATAAGTAGCTGTTTTCCTTGTCTAGCAAGTTGTGACCTACTACATTTATTGTTAGAAGGAACCAGACCAGGAAATAGTTATGACAGTTTGTGAGCTATTTGTGTGTATATGTGAGATTATTATTTATGAAGAATTCCAGACACGTTCCATGAACCAGTCCTCCATGAGGTCTGAAATTGAAGTAGCTGTTTCATCTTTTGAAGTCCAACAAATTGTTTTGTATTGTTCCAGATAATGGCTGGGAATATGTGCAACGAAAAGATATAATTTTCAACGTAGGTTGTTACTTTTTTTTTTTTCTTTCTTTTCTATTTGAAGCAAAACTGTCAGCCAAGAAATAAACTCTCTAATCAGTCAGGAAAGATATCATGTTCCATCACAATGTCTAGCAAAGAAGCTGACAAAATATTTTATAAAAATGAAGTGATGTGGCAGGTTTGGTATGTTCAATGGGTGCTTCATTGAAAAATCTCACATTAGAGCAAACTACCAATGAAAGGTCAGCAAACCCATTTGAATTTACTAAGCCATGTATTAAATTTCCATAAGACATGCAGAAAACATTGTGAAAAATTGGTACGCTTTTTGTGTTTGGGCTAGCCATAAAATCTGATTGGGAGCAGGCAATAGACTCCATGGCCTCTTGAAATCCTTTTCAGTATAATTTCCTATGACTCTGTTTCTGCAATCAATCTATGCAAAGCTGACTGATTTGACTACTTGTATGTCTGAGCATGTAGCACTAACTTAACCAAGCTAAATTAACTTGCATGCAGTTATTGCTACCTAATGAGCTTACCACAGCGGGGTATTCCCAGGTTGATATACTGGATCCAGCTTGTGGTCCCTCAGTACTTGCTCACTGGGTCTGAGCAGAGTTATCCACAAGTTGGATAGTTATGTGTTTGTCACACAGACTCTCTGCTTGACCACTTCTTTGCAAATGATGCTGAAACTTCCTACCCCTAGTTACTCTCCATAATAAAGGTGTAACTTTTCCCAGATAATGCATATGTTCAAATTATTCTGGTAGTAAAAGCAGAGCAAAATGGCTTTGCAAAACAGCTTCTTAAACAAACACAGCTTACACTCACAGGGAGAGACTAGCCAAAGTATATGCTCAGCACCTTCCTTGCCTGGTGGTCTGTGTGTTACTGCATTTCCTATTGCAGTTAACCAGATACCTAAGTGCAAAACCTCAAACAAAATCTCTGTCTTCATTGCTGTCACATTTCTGAGACCCCTTCTGTCTTTGATAACTCTGTTCAGGATCATAAGATACCCTTCTTCAACTCAGGCTTCCTTCCATGTTTGGTCCATCACCCCGTATCTCTCTGCAAAGCTGCTTAAAGATGTTCTTACCCTCTTTCCTATCCAACCCATTTATTCCTTGCTTACTTCTATTCTGCTGCTTGCATTTACTCTGCTCTACTCGTACCTCTTGTTTCATGTCAGTAGAAGGGATAGTGAGGTACTGAGTAATCCAGATCATCCTTCCTGAAGGCCATTTCTAATTAATGCCATTTCACTGATCTGCTTTATACTGGTTGATTAAAAAGGGAAATTGTGTGTCATTAATGATGCTTGATTGAACTCCAATATTTGCCCTTCAACAACACCTCCTGAATTAAGTTAAGGTAAAAGCTGGAAGACAACATGACATATTTTCATGAACAAAATGGAATTTGTGGTTTGGTACAGATAGGTAGAGTGGGATTCACCTTGCTAAATTTAGACATGTATAGTGTAGATATCTACATCTGACCATGTTGTTTACAATGTCTTTGTAGTCAGTGGAGAAAAACAGGCACTTCACTGACAGAAACCATCTTATTCAAAGGCAGATATCTGAAGTAGGTGAGGGGAACTGCCTTATTCCCTCCATTTGCTGTGGCTGGACCTCGGTCACTGGCCCACAAGGAGTCAGGTGAGATGAATCCCTATTAAGATACACACCTAACTGACACATCTGCTTTACTACGTTGCTGCACAGAATCCCAGAGATGACCGGTCAGAGGACAGTCTGCTCCATTGAGGTGATCCAGTCTGGCTCAGTAGAAACAGCATTTAGAAAATGCCTCCAGGACACCCGGTCCCCCACTGCTGCTGTCTCCCGAGCGCTGCAGTGTTTGTGCTTGGCTCAGCAGGAGGATTCTCCTCCCCATACCTGTGGCGTCGCAGACCCGGGAGTCCCTGTGCCTGTTTGCAGGGGAAGGGAAACTCAGTCCTCTACAGGATCCCCACCATCTCTACCACGAATGCTTCGACCCTATAGGAAAACATAAATATATGGACTGGCTCTCATTACCTGGCTTTTTCCCCCAAACCACTCCGTGTTTCACTTCACAGTCCTCATCTAACATTTGCTATAGACAAGTGTTCCTGCTCAATATTCACTGATTATACGAGGGCCAGATGGAGCTGTGACATGGATGAAGAGGTGGTCAATCAGGAGTATTTGTTCTGCACAAAGCAGTACTGATGCTGCTCCCAGCATACTGCCATAACTATCCCTGGGTTATACTGTATATTATGCTAAATCTGTCTTGTCCATGGAGAGTAGAAATAGCTTGTTTACTTACAGTAAATATCTGTAGGCAAATGAGTTGGGTCATAGCCTATTTCACATATGGGAAAAATAAACCACAGCACAATCATTGTGAGAATGGCCAAATTTGAACCGTTGTTAGGAATGTCAGACAACAATCTGTACTCACCATGTCCCAAATCTCTTCAAACATTCAAGCTGAAATTTGCTTTTAGTCAGTACTGCTCGCTCTCTCCCTTGCAGACACAGTCACAAACACACAGAAGTATATTTGCAAGAATGAGAAGACACTTCTGTGTCCCTCCTACACACACGGTGACCTGTATAAAATTTCATTCTTTTTCTCTGTCTCTGAAACAGCCCTAATCCAAACCCCCATGGCTTGTGTATTCCTTAAACATTAGTCTATTTTTCCAAAAGGAGTTTGTAATGCATTACCAGTTTCAGCAGTGGTCAGAGACCAGATAAGACAAGTGAAAATGCATGAAAATATTATCTAGCAGTCCTATTATGAACAGCACTGAGAAAAAAGAAACACCGTAACACAGACTTAATGCCCTGCAGCTTCGAAGCAGTGTAGTCAGATAGGTACACCAGAGATCAAACCACCGGTAATAACCCCTTGGGCTTCCTCTGTACAGCTCATGCCCTTCCAAAAGCTTTTCACAAAGCTATTCTCTGTGGTTCTGCAGGGCAAAGATTATCTGGAGCTTGTTGGACACTGTTGGCTTCACGGCTACGGGGACATCGTGGCAGCAGCCAGTCTGCTGCGCGAGAGGAAACTTTCATTATTAAATGCTAAAAGAAAAAAAAAATAGGTATGAAGAAGACAGGTCTTTCTTCCTCAGGGTAAAAGATCCTCCTTTCAAGCTGTTCAACAGATAGGAGTGAGCCAGTCACCTTGTATACAGTCATTAAGAGCATCTACCCGCTTCATGCTCTGCCGGGAGACTGTAATAAGCCTTGTCAGTCAGATCTTCTCACCCCACCTGTTAGCTAAAATAGTCTGCTGTGTGGGGCCCTCTTTTCTCACGCTGGAGAAAGCATTTAATTTGCTGTTGCCAGCTCAGTGGGGTGTGCTGTATCTGCCCGCACTCTGCCCACCCGCCAGCCCCAGGCATGCCGTGCCGCCCAGGGCATCCATCCTGCGTCCCACACGGGCCCCTGTGAGCCCCCACCCCAACAAGTTAGCGGCTGCTAGAGTATGATCGAGGTCTCACCTCTTTTCTCACTTGTCTATTGACCTCATTTCACACATCTGATTCCCTTTCTCTGGCTCTTTTTACAGTTTGCCTCTTTTTCAGCCTCTGAGTTGCTAGTCACCTTTTTTCCATCAACTACTTGAATTTGTTATAGTTATAAAAACGCTGTCGGGTTTTTTTGCTTTCATGTTATTGTATCCTACCCCTAGCCTCCTATGTGACGGATTTTTTTATTTTATTTTTATTTATTTTTTTTATCTTTACTCTTTTCTTTCAGGTTTTAGATATCAACCCCTCTTTGATTATTGTTTTACCTTTGCCATCTTGAGTGCCATTCTTCTTTTTTTTTCCCTAACTCTTTCTCACTTTCATCCTGTTTGAAATTTTCAGCGCACTGTGGCTTCAAACTGTGTAATAAACACCGAGTTCCTTGGTTTATATCATTTGAAGAGGCAAAAAGAATTTGAAAAATCAGTGTTTCATTTCAAGAGCTCCTAATTTTGTTGGAGAATGTAGGGGAGTGTGATCAAAGTTTATAAACAAATTAAAGAAATGTTACTGTGTGTGATTTGTAAAAATGAGCAAGACTAATATTTGATGTGGGGCCTGAGTTGTCCAAGCGAAGGCTGATTTCCTTTATATCCCAATCAGACTCACTACTGTCCTTCTCCAGCAAACCAGCCCTCTTCCCAAGTAACTTCTTTTATATACCACCATCTATAATTTTTCTTAAAAAAAAGGACATCTGTCTGCCTTTCAGGATTCCCTTGATCTTTAAAAAAAACAATGTTGAAATGCAGAGTTTTAGGTGAATAGAAGCAGCCATGAAGGGTTGCTCCCCACCCTAATCTCTAGCTCCTTAGCATTACAAGTAGGCAATAACTCACATCTGTGCAAAATAGTTGTCAGAAATGCCATCTGAAAATGAAAGCATTTTACACTTAATTTCCTCGGGTGAAAACATGTATCCAAGGTGACAGGAAAGGGTATAAGCAATTAGGTTTCAGGCCCAGTCCTGAGCAACTCCCTAAGAATGACCTCACATCTCTTCCTCCCTTGAAGACCTCCATGAAGTTACCCTTTTCCATCCGTACACATCTCCAAAGTTAAAGAGAGCTCCTTCCTCTTCCTTTGGTGGATGGGAGAGAGTGTGTCCAAGACTTCGACAGTGCTCTACCAAATTTATGAACTGAAATTTCCAGCAACTCCAAAACCTTAGTTCACATTGTAGCCAGCCATGGTTTTTGATGCTGGAGAGCTGTAATTCCATCCCCTAGGGATGAGTGAAGTGTCACCTATGCACAAAACAAGTGAGGAGAGACTTTCAGGAACCCATCATTTTACTTGCTACTGGTGCTGTCTAACCATAGACCGAGCATGCACCACCTAAAGGTTGACCAACCGGGACAGTACTCCTGAGGGGGGTCAGGAGGGACTTCTGGTACTCTAGTGTAACAAATCTGGAGAGATGAATTTGCCCTCTGTATTTTTTATAATGTGCTTTTAAACTAGGTGTGGCAAGAAATCCAAAGGTCTATAGAAATAGTTCTGAAACTGAATTGAGAGTTCTTTTGAACTTCTTTGATAATCTCCACCAGAAACCTCTCTTCTACAAACCTGAATCAAATGTCAGTAATGCAGTTTATCTCTTGAGCAGTTACTGGATCAGGCAGTGTTAGAGAATGTGTCATCAGTATCACTTTGTAGTACTGGTAATTTATGAAGTTTATTTATGTATAAGTTACCTGAGAGGAACATGACATCTAATAATGCTGAATGTGTTTCTGTGCTGTGTATTCTGTAAAATGGAGAACTTTTTGGTTCTTTTGGTAGCTTCTTGGCAAGTTGAGTAAGTTGTTATGTTACCCCATTTCTTAGATAAATCTTTATGCTACTCTGAAGCATAAAGAAGACACTGGCATAAAGGTATCGGTCAGCTGAAGGGCTGTCATATTTCAAAATTAAATATGGTTCACCAAACTAAAAGCTTACTTGTTCAGCCTCAGATATAGCATGGAATCTCATTGGTGTTAACAAATGCCCTAAATTTGCTGTTTTTCATCACTTTAACTGCATATTATATGCCCTGTAAACTCCATTACTCTGCCAAAGATGTACTTAGTCATGCAAAGAAATATTTAAAGCAATTATATCATATTTCCCCTCTCCAGAAGAGTAGTTATAGAAATAATTCATAACACTACATGAATAGCAATAGGTGAGAAGTTTGTTTAAGTTGAAGGGAAATAAGAGAGGTTTATATGCAAATAACATAAGCATTCTGAAGAATGTGACATTTTAATTGAAAAATAATTAGAAGTTTTTTCATTATTTGAAAAGATTGAATTATTAAATGTTATTAAATGTTTTTAGAAAGGTGGGTAATTAGGAAAGATTTTTAACTGTCTGCCCTTCAGTTTAATGAACACAAAATGTGCTCACAGAGTGTGAAACTAAAGTATTATGATGTTGGGGTTGGTAAAGTTAAATTTAAAATTGGACTGATTTTTATTTAGTACTTTTCAACAAAAAAAAACCAGTTTTGCTGTTGAGGCAGTGAATTCCCTGTAGAAAATAAAAGTTCAAGTCCCAGATATATTCCAGACCTCCTGTTTGACCTCCCTGTATCATCTTTCCTCTGTAGGAAGAGGTTAACTTTTTTTTTTTTTTTTTTTTTTTTGGCTACATTGAATTCAAGTTGTTTGTGTGTACTGCACCTACTGAAAGGTAATTCTGATCTCCATCTTGTTCTCTAGATGTTAAGGGAATACAAATTGTATGTTATAAACAATTGCTACAAAAACTGGTTGAAAAACACATTTATGGGTTTTGAGGATGTCTCGTGTTTGTTCCAAAAGCCAAATATTTCTACTTCGTCACCTCCACTTTTTCATGGAGATGAAAGGCACTCTTTCTGAAAGGGAAATTAATTTTTTTTTAAACACCTGGTTTTAAGCATCTGTGAAAAATGAACATATCAGAGCCTGGAGCAAATCCAGATATAATTACTTTTTTTGAGGTAGGATGTAGGAGCAGATAAAATGTATTAGGTCATTTAGTTCACCTTCCACAGGCTGGTTCTTAGTGCTTCAGTACTGAAACAGCTTCACATGTGTTGCTTGTGAAAGGAGCACTCCTTTCACACTGCTTTCTTCTCAAACTTCCCATCATTTTTCACCAAGAGAAAGGCCTGGCGTATATTGAGGATACTTGCAAGTAAGTTACGAAGCTGCAATGGGAGTAGGAGAAGGAAGGGTTGTGCAGACAGCAGAGGTGACATAGGCAGAAGGCCACACTCGGGCATATTTAGGAACAAAGATTAGAATTAAAGGAGGTTTTTCACTGATCCTAAGAAAAAAAATATTAGCAAGTTTAGGAACTTTTCTTATGCTGTTGGAGAAATAGGATTTAATCATGGACAGTGGGTTTTGAAAGGAGGTTTGAGCAATCTGAATACCAAGAAAACCAAGATGCCTGCTCATGTGCTGGGGATTAAACCTATGGACAGACTTCAGCCAAATTGGCAAGCACCATTGATTACACTTTTGTTTATTTGCTTAACTTTCTTCTAATGCATCAGGTGTGATCCATTACCCAGCATTGTCTGAATATTTACCTTACAATGTCTTATGCTACTCCTGAGATCCAGGGTTTATTGAGGCCCTTGATCTCCTTTAACGATATTTTTAAAATACATTTTAGATGACATTTTTAGAGGGTTTATTGTATTTTTCTGTATTACAAGCAGTTTGTTGTGGGTGTTCCCAGGGCTAATAACTTGTACAGGGACTGTAATACCTGTTCCTAGGACTAGTGTCTGAAAAAAAGTGATGACCACTTTAAGCTAGACAAAACTTCTCTTGGCCTCCTCTGGGCATACAGAGCCTCTGTATTGGCTCTGTATGCCCAGAGGAACATGTGGGCTTCCTCACTTCTGTAAAGGAAAAAAATGACCTTTCTGCATCCTGTTCTGTCACTCTCACATGAGCAGATAGATTTAACCTGCCCACCACAGGGTGCTTCAAAAATGCCATATCTACTTATAGTCTTCACCTCAGAGAAAACAACTTTTGGCTGACAATTATTTTAATTATACAACACAGGACTATAAATTGTTTAACGAGGATGTGCTGAACCACAGTAAAATATTTCAGGCAACTGGCAGACAAGGCTGTCCCTGATCCCAGTTTTATTACCAGTGTGGGTGTTTATTTCCCACCCTTTTCCTTCCAGGTCAGTAAATTCTGGTAGAGGACCATTTACACTTTCTACGATCTGTGTTATCCAAAGATATAAACTTTACAAATGAATGGGGCAAACCTTGGCTGCCTAGTTTTCTGGGTCTTACTGTTACAGTACATCCATCTTATTTACTTGCTAGTTCTCAAGAAGGCAATGAAGCATTGTGACTTCATGAGCAATATTAAAATATTTGGATTTATCCCTGTGACTGAGACTGATGATACCATAATGGATGCTGAGATATGTCTTTCTGATATCTGCAGCAGCTGTGATTTCCCTGTTGCTCTGCATCTGATAGAGTTACAGCATGGCAAAGTGTGTATGAGAGACTCTCAGATCAGAAAAACTACTTTTGCACTATTTTGAAAAGTTTTAAGTGATTCAATGAGGTACAAGTGCAGTAGTGAATGGGTGCTCTCATTTTTTTACCTCTCCCACTGGCAAGGTGCATTTGGGTGATTCTACAGGTCTTAAGAAAAGCTTGTAACCTATCCTCACAAACTATGAATGTGAATTGCACAAAATAATCAAAATGGTGCAAGGGTGAACTGTATACATTGTCACTTTGGTTTGCAAATTTGCTACATAGTTACATCAGTGCTTTCAAGAGCTCCAGCAAACTGGATAAATAGGAAAGCTCTGCCATGGCCAGCAATACCATGTCTGAGAGTCTGTGGGGAGACCTGTGCATCACTGACAGAGAGAGAGGATTTAGTCTTTCTTCAGCCTACCCCTGCCACCTTTTCCTCCACAGTTGTCCTGCTCTTCAGTTGCACCAGTCTGTGGAATGGTTCAAATGAATAAAAGAGACTCAATTTGCTTTTAACAAATTGTTTCTTATTTGTGGAAGTCCTGTGTATTTCATCCAACGCCTGAATTCCTTTTTGTGGTCAGCCTGCTGAAAGCACTCATCTCTCTCCGGTTGGGTGATAGCAAACAGCAGCACACACATGCTGCGGCTGGCACACTGCTCTGATCATCAGCAGGTTGTAGGCTCCTGTCATGCAGTGGCACTGGAAGTCCCTGTGCATTTAGCTCATGCAAAAGTTTATAACCAGTTCTTCAGCTCCACAAGCCAGATTTTATATCTAAATTTTTGTCCTTTATCAAGGAGCAGAAGGAAGGGGCTAAAGTGGAAACTACAGGCTCTCATTGACTGATGGTTCTCACCCTGAACTTCACATGGGAGCTTGGACCCATGTGCTTTTCTCATGTGCTGTGATAGCCACCTTTCACAAAAAGTGTCAGAGGGGAGCTCACACCAGAAATGCCCTTATGAGCATAATTATTTTGCAGTAGCAAAATAATGCACTGATAACAAATAAACATAACAAAGAGAGGTCCTGTTCTCAAACTTCAAGAGTTTGCTCTAGTGAAGTACAAAAATGCTGGCTTAATATACAAATCCATGTAACCTAGGCACTGACAACTAATCCAACCAGTAGTGAATGATGGTATACTCTTGCAGTTTTGGACATGAGATGGGTTTCCTTCAAAACCATGTGTATCTCGAGTCTTAAGGCTGTCTGTCAATATCACAACTCATCTTTTTCTTGGTGTGATTTCAAGTTTGCCGTCTTTACTTCTGCTTTCAAGCCACAGGGCAGGATTTTCAAGGTGGCAGTTGAATGTTGTTGAAGTTAAATTTAAAGTTTAAGCCTTCTTTCTAGAATTGTAGTCTCACACTGTCTTTCATGACTGTGAAGTGAGGATGAGATCTTTGTTGTATATTTTAACCATCTAACTAGACTTCTAGGTTCCCTTTATAGTTCATAGAGGCATTTCCAGAGGGCTTCCTCCCTGTCCAAAAAAATATGTGTCTGTGATAGATACGTTACTCTCCAGAGGTGTCATTCTCTCTTCATTTACAATTTAAAGTATGATGATAACTTAGACTACATGACTAAGTTGTTGGTGGCTAAAGTTAGGTGAGATGAAACCAACCTCAAGCACCTGATCCAAAAGTCTTTAAAGTCAGTAGGGAGTTTTCTATGGACTGCTTAAGGTTTTGGATCATTCCCTTGAAAGAGCTCAGAAACCTGCATTTGAACTCTACATGCTCTTGGATCAGAAACTGCCTGAGTGACTCAGAAGAATCCAAAAGGAAAATACTGATTCGTGGAGCATTAAGAATAAGGTTTGTCATTGCATCTAACCTTCCCAGCTTAATTTACCATTTTCCGTTACGGCTTGTTTGACTTGCTTTATCAGGTGTTGCATTTTGTATGCATGTTCCCAGTGCAGTTTGTTTGTCTGCTTATTGTCTCCTAGAATCTTTATAAAATCAGGTTGTTGCATCTCACAAGGCTGAGTAAATATGTGACTAGAGCCATGAATGTAATATAAAGAGTGGCATTTTATTTACTGGTTTTTTTTTTGGCTATGTGTTTTGTTGAGGGGCAGGGACATACCTGTATATTAGGTGATGTGCCATTAGATGATGGCAAGATGCCTTGCCCTTTGTTTTGCTGAGCTGGAATTTACTACTGTTATGCTTTGTTTCTCACTATCATATCTTAGGTTGTAAACTCTTAGGGAAGAATTGTCTTTTTTGATCAGAACAGTTTCCTCATACCTGCTGAGGGCACATTATGTTATTATCTATGAATAAAAATAATAAATCTGAGGGAGCAGTAATGGTATTACAGGGCAATTTATCTATAAATATGATAATACTTTTTCCATTGTCCAACTATAACCCTGGAACCATTTTGACACATTTATCATTACAACATTCCTTTGACATCCATGTAGTGTGGCTATTCTCATTTTACAGATAAGAAACAGAGACCATAGAGAATAATAGAAATAGCAGCAGTATCAAAATTCAGATACCTAACTTAGGTAGCTGGCATCCCTAAGTTTTGTCTTTATTCAAAGGAAAAAATGGAATTCCTCAAAGCTGATTCAGGGGAACCTTTTTAGACTGTTGTTCTGAGGTATCCTTTTGGAAGACCTACCTATACCCAGGTTTCCAAAAGGGTTGTGACATTGACTTAGAGAGCAAGAAAGAAAAGAGTGTTAAATCTCAGCTGATTCTCATACATGTCTGTTCCTTCCACATCCACCACCTCGACTGGGTTTTCCCCACAGTGGTGGGCTGCCTCAGTAACCCCATGTGGGCTAGAGCCACCTTCGTGGAGCTTCTGAGCTTCTGTTTTGGCTTCATCTCTTTCACTAGTGTTCTCACTGCCCTCTGGCAGCAGGACTTCAGCTGAACTGGGAGACCCCTAAGTTTTTCAAGCTGCTTTAGATGTACATATTATAGAAGTTTGATGGAAAAGGTAAGAGTTGTGCCTCAACTTTGCCTTTAAATGACCACAGGCCCTAGCGAGACTTTTTGTCATGCATTATTTTCCTAATTTCCTCTTCTGTGGCTCCAGTCTGTCCCTTTTACCTTCGTAGATATGTCTTGCATATACCTTACATTGCCTTGTACATACCTTGCAATGCCTTGCACCCTTTGGAAATTGCATAAGAAGGGATGGATGTGGATCAGAGCTCTCATTTCCATGCTCCTTTCCATGCAGAAATGCCCCAGTGTGACTTCTGTACAGCAGAAAGTTCTCTGTGTGCTTTAAAACCAAGCAAGTGTCATTCTTCCTGTCACTTTTTAAATTGTCTGTCACTCAATTTGTTAATTGGACTCTGGAGAAGTTCTTAAAGAAAATACTGTATGTAATGTTGACAGACTGTGTTTTATACTACACTTTGTCTCTGTACATGTATTTGAAAACAGAAACATCTATGAGTGAGGTTGAATTAAGAAGCTCCTTCTGCTTTTTACAAAATCGATCAAATATTTTACAGAGAATCTGCCTAATCAGGAAAAATTTGCTCCACGCCATAAACAGCATGAAGAAACTACCATACTTAGACCTTTTGTCCTATTGATTAGTCTGCATTTCAGTCTTCCACCATTGAGGTGAATAAGAATGACAGAAAAACAGTTTAGGAAAAAGGAGGTTATTACAGTGCTATTGGTTTTTAAAAAGCAACAGCAGTAGTATTTTAAGACAGAAAATAAAACAAAAGGGGAAATAGAGCAAAAAACAAGATTATGGAGAGACAAGAGAGAAAATGTGATCATAAGAAGAGGAACAAGAAGAGAAAAGTCAGCTGAATAATTTTTGGGTGTGTACTGGGTAAAACAAATTCTGCCTGAGGTTTCCTACTCTACTGAGAAAGAAAAGTAGTTATCTATCTGAATGTGCTAGAGTCAAAGAAAATACAAGAAGTGCCCTCACAGGTCTCGATCATGCTAGCAAGATACAGTTAAAACTAGGAAGGAGTACAAATTCCTCCCTCCATTGCAAAGAGGAATAAGGTGAGAAGCAGCAGAGCAGATACTCTTCTGAAAGGAAAGAAGCATCATATCCATCTGAATGTTAGTCTATTGAGGTGACAACATGGCACCAAGAAAAAAGCTAATCCTCTTCTTTGTATGATTGCTCCTATTCCTAACAGCAGTTGTGCAACCTGTATTCTCCGACCGTCTTTTCCTGATTGGGTTTAAGATGAAATGCAGGAGGGGACTGAACTGAGACACTTCAACAACTACATGAAAAATTGAGTTTGGGATTGTTTCACACAGGGAAATCTCAGGAGTCCGTCAAACCGGATCACTATCCTGTTGGCAGATAACCAAAGCTGGGCTCAGAAAGTGCTACAAAATGCTTTAGAAGATGTTGGCTTTAGTTGTTGAAAGAACAAAGGTCTAACTAGATTGACATTGTAACTCCTCAGATTTGAGGAGATCCTTCTAATTATAGAATCATAGAATCATAGAATCATTAAGGTTGGAAAAGACCTCTAAGATCATCGAGTCCAACCATCAACCCAGTACCCATGCCCACTAAACCATGTCCCGAAGCACCTCATCCACACGTTTTTTGAACACCTCCAGGGATGGTGACTCCACCACTTCCCTGGGCAGCCTGTTCCAAGGTACAACTATGTTAAAATTCCTCTGTCATCCTTCAAAAAAAATTATTCTTTCTGTCTCAACTAAGATACCAAGTCTCTAATAGAGTCAGAGTAGCAGCAGATGGAAATTTAATGCTGTGATCAGATGATTTCATGCTTTCTTTCTAGCACTGAACACAGGAGAAATATTTGAGATAAATATTTTCATTCTTCTTTACAGAAACACTTAGGACCAAACTTGTTTGGTGTAACTGTGAAAAATTCATTGGCTTGATCAGTGGCAAATGGGCCTGTAGATATATCCTGATTCTTTTTGCGATTGATGTAAACTTGAGTGACAGATGTAACATGTGCTGTACATAATGAGGCTCAGGGAATCTTATGGTCATTTTGTGACATGGTAACTTTCTATTCATACAAATTTTGCTTCATATGCTGAATTCAGTAGAGATTGAATTTAAAATATTTTTTTAAAAAGGTAGAACAGGGACTCCAAAAGTCTCTGAATTCACCCATTTCCCTGAATGAATCTTGCATGACTACTTAATTTACCTTCGTTCATATGAATAAGGTGGAAAAGAAGGGTAATGCTTTTAAATAAAGAGCTGAAGTTTAGCAGGTAGCAGCAGGTGCACCACAAAACTAATGTAAAATTGAATAAAATACAAACCAATGACAGAATGGTGTGATTGTCAAGGGTTCCTAAAATGTCCTGTTTTGTCTACTCAAATTTTCTTTTTTTCCACCTTCAGCAGATAACAAAATTGCAAATTAAACCCCTTAGCAGCTGATGTTTATTGATTTTATTATCATGCTCATTGTAAGGGTCCCATACAAACACTTTGTTGCAATATCAATTTAGGATTGCAATCCTTGTTTTAGAATACATTTAAGTAATTACCAGACCAAAGATCATATGAGAAGCCTGCAATCTTAATGGAAGAATTTTCTGGGTTTTATCATAGACCTGCAATGTCTTGTTTTTAATTCTTTGCTGAAAAAAAATAAGCTTTTTTACTTTTTCTGCAAGCATGGTTTACTATTCAGCAACACTACCACCATATTACTCATGATCTTGAAGGTTACAGTTCTGTTCCCCTACTTGTAAGGGACAGTACTTTACTTTTTGTGTCATCAAATTAATTTCAGGACATTAACTCAATGTCAACAAAAATGTCCCAATTTATCCCAGATCATCTGGGCTGACAGGAGAAAGGTTTGTCTCAATACCTTGAGGTGTTAATAAGAATATACAGGCAGGCTTTGAATCAAATGCTGGACTGACACAGATGAGGGATTGTTCGCATAAGAAGTGTTTCTACATGAACAGTGCTCCTCTGCTTTGGCATAAATTGTGTGCCTCTACTCCACAGACTTTTTTACTGTCCTTTGCATTAGGCTTTGAGCTTATCTTGATATTAATCCTGACAGACAAATGAAGATGTAGAGCTTTGGTTCAGTGTTAGGCATCTCTATCTCTTTCTGACTTGAGCCATGAGTCAGAGTGAGGTACAGAGCAAGTATTTTGAGGCTGGAAGCCTTTGTGTATCATGTTATTTAGAGACTTCTAGGAGAGTCCTACGAAGGTCCAAAGCAGAAATGCACTGTAGGTGCTGACAGGTTGACAGCTTGCTGGTTGTGATTGAGGAATAGGCAATACTGGAGAACTGAAACAACAGCGGAAAGGAAGAAATTCCCACTTCAGAATGTCCATTGGTGAAATTCAGCTCTGGACATTCAGCTCCTCCGTACTTTGGGTTTAATATGAAGGCACCAAATCTTCTCATAGAGTCACTGGTGAGTTGTTTGCTCCATAGCCGGTAGAGCCCACAGCGTTGTTGGACTAATGTTGCAGTAGATACAGCAGATTTACAGATGTGTAAATCATTCTCTTGGCTCCATTAACTGGGATGATGAGAGACACAGTCATCCAGAGCCAACTGGGATGCCCAGAGGCTGGCATATATGAAGAGGACCTATGGAAGGCCCAGAGGTCTTCTCTGAGTCTGGGGGCCAGGTGGGATGCCCTCATATCTCTGAAGTGACATTAGACACCTGAGTGCAGGCAATAAATTGTGGTCTGGATCTTTATTTATTATATAAGGAACTCAGAGAACTAATGCACATGGACAAACCCATGTGTACCATACATAAACATGTCTATGCCAGCATTCAGGCTGAACTTCTTGAACTGAATCTTACTCAATACCTCTAAGATCTTTCAGGGACGGGGAGGCTTTGGTTCAATTTCCTTGAGGCCCAATTCAGGCCATAGATTTGAGTGTCATATTCTGAGAGAAAAGCCTGGGAGTCTTTCTGGGAGCTACACTGTTTTGTACAAAAAATTGCATATTCTTTGAGCCAGGGGGAAGGATGACAAGTTACTGATTCTGCAGTCCCCCAGATGTGACATGCCCCTTTAGGATGTGGGAAACTGCAGCTCAGTCCTCTGCTACAATTAATTTATTAGAAGTGACCCAAGTTGGCACAGTCTGTTTTAAATACAAGTAGAGACAGTGTAGAGGGAATGCAGAAGTGAACTGGTATTTCTGATGAGCTGAAGGCAGATCAAAATACAGCCTGACTGAGTAATAAGACAGATCTTTCCATAAAATATTGATTGATAGATTAATTGATGTGTTATGAGCACAGCCGTTGATGTAAGTTCTCTCTTTTGGAACTATTCCTTTTTTTCTTTCTGCCAGCAAAATGCCTCATCTAATTATATCTACAGCAGAGATGCTGTATGCAATTTATCTACTTTAACGTGCTACATTTTTCTGTATTTTCTTCCAGATAGATTATGGTGTATTATTTCTGTATAGGGACACTTGAAAATCCAGATTCCAGTCACAATGGTTGCTGGGTAAATTTGGAGAAACCCCATTTGTATTCCTGTAATGACTGTGGATTTTCTTTGATGAAACCAGTACTTTGTCCATGTTTTTTTTTCTAATTATAGGAAAGAAAGACTTTTCATTAATTTTTTTAATGTTGAAATGGACTAGATTTTTTTTTCACAAAAGAAGAAAAGCACAAATTGATGGCTTTTTTCCTATGCTGCTCCGCCAACTCCCTGAAGTGCTACTGTGTAATTATTTTTCAGAAAGTGGCTTGGATTTTTTGTTGCTTGTGTTATCCAGTGCGTCTATGGAGGCACAGCCCTGTTGAAGCATCTTGTCTAAAAGGAAAGAGAAGATATTGATGCATAAGACAGACTGCATTAGATTGCATAAAGGAATTCCACACAATGAGGTTGACCTGCTTTTGTATCCCTTTTATCTTAGCAGTACTGAGGCACCACCTTCGCTGCGAGATAATAAAAGACTCAGTGCGATCCAGATTGTTCATTAATGAAAGGATTCTCCCCTTGCCTGGTTATAAGATTTGGCTAATGCAGGAGGAGGCTACAGCCAGCAAGGTCTTTCACATGAAATGCATAATTGATGCAGGATTTGACTGGCAGCAACGACTCATCTAAAGTTATTTTTATCAGCCCTTTCCTCAATGTGGTCTCTCTCATCTGGCTTACAGTTTAATGATGAAGAGTCTTTTGAGCAAAATCCTTATTTTATTAATGAGATCTTGCTTGATTTGACAAAATAATAATTCTTTCTTTATAAAAGGCTGGTTGCTGCTTTTCATTTGTGGCTGATCTGCCAATATGGATATTTTTACTTATTAACGCTGCAAATCTGGAATTATTTATTTGCTACTGTGTACAATGTCAAAGCAGTAGATGAAGATTTTAACACACTTGAACTCACTCATTCTTTTTTATCTATGTACTATTGGACTTTTACTCATCAGATTTACAATGACATCATTCAGAGTGAAAGATATTCAGCAACTTGATAGATTAGTCAGCTACTCAGTGTTAAGCCCTGAATGAGCAAACACTCATCATTTTCACTATTTAATGATCTGAGTACATATGTGAAATACTTTTTTACAAAGTGTCGATAGAGAAATATATTCTTCCAATTAAAAGAAGTGTTTCTAATGATATTATTACATTAGATACATGTTAAAACTTCCCTGAAGCTAGTACATTTACAGATGGACTTGAAAACAGTGAAAACAAGAATCAGTTATGCTCCCCAGCTTGGAATAAGAAATGCAGATTATTGCCACAATTGAAAACAGACTCTGTGTGCAAGCTCAGCCAAATAGGAGCTGTTTGGGGAGATTTGGGGAGATTTTGTTTCACTTGTTTACTGATGTTAATTAACTGCAGAAGACAAACCCATGTTCAAGAATAATCTTGAACTGAATATACTGTTTCTTCTGAGTTACCCATATTTTGCTGTTCTTCTATATTACAAAAAATCCTCTCCAGTTTTATCTGATGAGAAAGAATCTACATTTCAAAGGACTAAGTGAGTATCAGTGAAACGAATGAAAGTAACCTACCAACAGAGAGAGAGTCCTCTATTCTGGGGACGTTCAAAAGAAAAACTAGGATGAGCAGTCTCCTTATGGCCTACAAGGAAGACGGATTACCACTATGGCATGAAAACACGTAGATGGACTGCTTAGCACCTCTGAACAGGCAGTACGCGGGATGTTTTGGAGCAGCATTGCAAAAGGCAGCATTTGAACTTTTGGGGAAAGTATGAATTACTTTTGGGTGTAAAACAGAAGTTGTATGGGACAAAACGGTCAGGCAAAGGAAACCAAATTGGAGACACACAGTTTAAGAAAAAGCCAGGCAAAGTTTCCTTTACTACTTTGACTAGCTCACCAATGAGTTTTTATCTGGCAGAGAAATGCTGTATTACTGTTCACTTTGTGATGGCAGTTATTTGACCACAGCAAGGAGGACTCTGGGGGAAGCTGCTCTGGGAGTCATAAAAAATCAGGAAACACATTCTTTCTTGTGTAGCTTGGAGCACCTCCTTATCTACCCTGGGAAGGCCTGTGGTAGAGGAGAAAAGGGTGAAAAGTGTGTGAGTCTACAACATTAGGGAATTGCATCCAGAGCCAGGAATTTGAGAGACATGGTGGACCAGGGATCAAGACACATTTTGCTATTTCAAGGCCTGTGCATTCTTTCCTATACAACTATAGAGTAACTTTATATGGATGCAGACCCTGATAACACAAACCCAATTTTCTTGCAACAAACCTCTCCCTCGCAATGATGGGCAGATGAAATCCTGTGAAGAAACCTCATCTGACATTTTTTCTCATGTTCTCCTTTCTTTTTCCAGAGATGTTTGATGGTTAGTCTGCAGGAGGTAAGAATACAGGTAAAAATACATGCTCAGATAGTACTTTTTACACCCTCCCTTTGTTACTAATTTGTTGCATCCAAGTTACAGAACAGGTTGCTTGAACTCCCACCAATTAATTACACTCAAAATCTTGTTGTAGGCAGAAGCAACACACTTTGTATGCACAGTCAAGGATTTATTATTAGTCTAATTAAAGTCTTAACAGCCTAATCAGATAATTATTATTATTCCAGTAACACTGATATTAACACTTATAATGCAAATTATATACAGCTAAAGTGATCTGTAGACAAACTTTCTGGTACTTAACCCATTCTCTGATGTTATCCTCACCTCTTCCACTACCCCTCTGGGTCCTTCAGCCAGAGATGGAGGGTATAGGGAGTCATAATCATCACGAAGCCTTCACTGGGAAGAGTGATGGCTTCTTCCTGCTCTCTCTAAGATCTTCTTGGGGTCTTTTGTATATGTTTACTAATATGCTCTACTGCTTGCTCTTTCTTCAGTTGTCTGCAAGCCCACATTACATCTGAATTTACTGTATATGGTGCACGTGTTTCACACATGTTGGATAGTTGTTCTCTGTTCTTTTTGTTACCTTTTTTGTCTGCTATCATCCCATCTATATCCTCCTCTGTGTGCTGGGTTTTGTCCTAGAGTCATGAGTAGCCCATTCTGCACAGTCATTACTTGTTATTGCTACCTATTAGTTGAAAAAATATATGAAAGTGTTGCATTGCACAATCGTGCAAAGTTAAAAGGAAGGGTAAAATAAAGGTAATCATCATCTAAACATTAGACCATTGCCACTACTGTTAAAAAAAGCTCATACAAAGCTCCAGGCAGACCAAGGCAAGGTCTGGCAAGTCCTGAGACCTGTGTTGTTAATGTAACACAAAGCCTACATCTTGTTAGAAGCAACAGCAACACTACACTTGCCTTGCTGTGTGGCTGCACCTTTGCATAGGGCTTGTGTCCTCTGGGGCAAAAGAGACCCTTCAGTACCTTGCCATCTTTGTGCTCAGAAAAAGGTAAAAAGGAAGACCCTGGGAACTACCGACTAGTCAGCCTCACCTCTGGTCCCAGTAAGGTCATGGAACAGATCCTCCTAGAAGACATGTTGAAGCATATGGAAGACAGGGAGGTGGTTAGAGACAGCTAACATGGCTTCACCAAGGGCAAGTAGTGCCTGACTAATCTAGGGGCCTTCTATGATGGAGTGACTGCATCAGTGGATAAGGAAAGAGCTATGGATGTCATCTACCTAGACTTCTGTAAGGCCTTTGATACAGTCCCCCACAGCATCCTTGCCACTAAATTGGAGAGATATGGGTTGGTTTGACAGATGTAGTTAGATGGATAAGGACTTGGCTGGATGTCAATGGCTCAATGTCGAAGTGGAAACAAGTAATGAATGTTGTCCCTCAAGGGTCTGTACTGAGACCAATACTATTTAATATCTTCATCAGAGGCATAAACAGTGGGACTGAGTGCACCTTCAGCAAGTTTGTGGATGACCCCAAACTGAGTGGTGCAGTTGGTACACTTCAGGGAAGGGATGCCATCCAGAGAGACTTGACAGGTTTGAGGAATGGGCCCATGTGAACCTCATGAGGTTCAACAAGGCCAAGTGCAAGGTCGTGCACCTGGGTTGGGGCAACCCCCAGTACCAATACAGGCTGGGGGATGAAGGGATTGAGAGCAGCTCTGCTGAGAAGGAATTGGGGGTACTGGTGGATGAAAAGCCGGACATGAGTCGACAATGTGCGCTTGCAGCCCAGAAGGCCAACCGTATCCTGGGCTGCATCAAAAGAAGTGTGGCCAGCAGGTCGAGGGAGTGATTCTGCCCCTCTAGTCTGCTCTGGTGAGACCCCACCTTCAGTACTGCATCCAGCTCTGGGGTCCTCAGCACAAGAAAGACATGGACCTGTTGGAGCGGGTCCAGAGAGGGCCACAAAAATGATGAGGGGGATGGAACGCCTCTCCTATGAAGAAAGGCTGAGAGATTTGGCGTTGTTCAGCCTGGAGAAGAGAAGGCTTCCGGGACATCTTATTGCAGCCTATCAGTACTTAAAGGAGGCTTATAAGAAAGATGGAGAAATACTTTTTACCAGGGCCTGTAGTGACAAGACAAGTGGCAACGGTTTTAAATTGAAAGAGGGCATTTAGTCTGGATATAAGGAAGACATTTTTTATGATGAGGGTGGTGAGACACTGGAACAGGTTGCCCAGAGAAGTTGTGGATGCCCCATCCATGGAAGTGTTCAAGGTCAGGTTGGATGGGGCTTTGAGCAACCTGATCTAATGAACCTCCATGGCAGTGGGGTGGGAACTAGATGATCTTTGAAGGTCTCTCCAACCCAAGCCATGCTATGATTCTACGAAGGAGTAGGTGAACTGGTGCAGGCTCCTCTGGTCCTGGGGCTGCCTGCAGTGCAGGCAGCTCCTACTTGAGTGCTGCAGGCACAATCTCTCCTCTGTCTTTCAATATGCTTAGGAGAGCCAAATCTAATTGCCAGTAATAAGAAGCCTAAGTTAAGCCAAGCAAAACAAGTGGAAAAGCAGGTACAAACTATTATTTCCTTCATTTCTTTGTCACTTGCACTGAGGGAGGGTGAACTCACAAGCTGCTCTTGTTTTATATTCCTTCTCTTTTTATATACCTGAGCTCTGATTGCCTGATGTCTGATTAGCGCAGAGCAGGAATAAATAGCTGGCGAGGAAGGATGGTTGCTACGGTGCTGGATGCTAAATCTATACAATTCCTCATCCTGAGTAAAGAGAGTGTTTTGTGTGGAGGGTTTTTTGGTTTTGTTTTGTTTTGTTTTGTTTTTAATTCATGACTAGTGCACACACAAAACCACCTCCCATTTCTCTTGGTCACCATCTGCTTTTTCTTTTTTTCCTTTTTTTGTTTCCTTCTCTGAACTCCCCGTCTCTGTTCTCCCTCAACACCTGTTTGGTTAAGTAGCCATTTCCCCAAAGTTTTGAGACACAAATATGAACTGACACTGCTAGTCCCCTGACAAAGGCATTTCTAATGCTTGAACAACTCCTGGCTGTAGAGTTAAAACAGAAAAAAATAATTTATTTTTCCCCTTCTGACAGAGATTTCAGTCCCAAACCAGAGAGAGATTACATCGAAATAATTGTTTTGATGATTTAACATATCAATAATAAGCATCTTGATAGTAAACAATATTATTTTATTCAACTTGCAGTGGCTTTATTTGCTATGACAGTTGTGCTAAAGAACTGATCTAAAACAGCATCCATGATCCTGGTGTGTTTTTTTCCAAAAGACTGATATTTATAATAGCTGGCATTCTGGTTTCTTCTCTTTCTCTTCATGCTAAAGTGTTTTATCTGTTTGTTCAGAGAGTGGACACAATCCATTCTGCTTATTAATGTGAAGTAATCTGGGGTGACCAAAATACGTGTATGACCAGCTACTTAAGTTTATTAGCTATGATCACAAGCATTAGGACCTCATCCTCTGGTATTTTTTTAAATAGGAACATATCTTGTAAATAACCATTGCTCCACTGACGTGAAAGGGTTGGTGTCAGTTGGTATCAGGTGAGAAGAAGGAGAAACACAGCTGGAATTACTTCCAGTTAGATATGACCAAGAGTGACAAAAAACATTGAGCTCCAAACATTTTGGTCCTTGCTGTTTTGCCTGAAAGTTGGTGAATGCAAAAGGTACTGGGCACCTGTCTTTGTATCCCAGCCTTTAATACGTGAAGAATTGTCAGACTGAGTGAGCACTGAGATGCTTATTTATACTCTCCAGAGATGAGTATGTGCCAGCTAAAAGTCTGTGGTCTGATTTTGCTTTCTGTTTGTATCTGAAACCCATTTCCCCAGCAAAGTGAAAGTGGCCTTGGCTTCTTTCAAGTCTTAATTTCCAGAGTTGCCACCAATCAAGATGACCTCTCTTAAAAGCCACCTCAGTTTGGAAGAGTGGCTTCTGGGCAGTAAGGATGTATGAATGCCTTTGAAAACATGGAGCAACTGAATGTCCATCCCTGGTTACTGTTCCAGGGATGATTCCACGTGCTCCTTGATCAAGAGTGTCACCAAGCAGCTAGGTCCCTGGTTGCAGCAGTTATAAAGTGGTACATTGGGTGCACATACAGAAAGGATTTGCCTTTCACATCAGACAGTTTCTCAGCATGTCTGCAGATGAGATTGCTCAAGCGCATTACAGGACACCCAAAATATCTATTTTTGGGAGAGCTGGTCTATTGCCTAAAGAATTAGAATATCTGATACTTTCAATGCCTAAAATATCTTTAGTTTTAAACAAAGAGAACTTGGCTATACTCTTAAAAAAAAAAAAAAAAAAAGAAAAGAAAAGCTGCAAGTGTTTATTCTTTGGTGTTTCCTACAACATGTAAGTGCTTTCCGGTCAGGTGTGTCACTCACACATATTGAGTGTCTTGATCTCTCATTCTCTGAGGAAGAATGAGGAACATGTGTGAAATGATTTTTTGTGAGTTTTCTTTCTTTTTTTGTTTTTTCTTTTCTTTTTATTTTTTTTTAATTTAGTTGTTAATTTTATTGCTGCAGTGCTTAGAATGTCTTACAAAGTCAGGGCCTTTGTGGGTTAAATGCAGCTTTAATGAGTAAGTAAATACGTTCCTCATCCCAGAGAAACCACACTCTAAACATTAAAGGCAAGTAACAGAAAGTAGGAGAAGACAACAGACTCTAGATCATGTCAGTAGTTTCCACTTCCCAGCTCCAACTGTGCTGCTTAATTCGCTCTCAACAATCTGATATGTCATATAGTTTTCTCCCTTCTTGATTCCACTTTTAGTGGTTTATATCCGGCTTTGCTTTTACTACTGTAATCTGTATTGTTTATGCTATCTTCATTTTCTGTCAGCACAGCTTTCCTATTCCTCCTTTGCTGTACTGTATTGCCATATAAATAACTAAGGAGGAGGCAGCTGTAGCAAAAACTGAGCTGTGCTGGGCTTTATAGATTTCTCTTGTGAAAATTAGAAATCATTTGACTTTTATAAATTACTTTGCTGGAAGAAAATCCTGACATGAAAGTGAGTCTTGCTGATGCCTGGAAGGGAACAGAAACAGGCACAGAATTTGGTGCTATTGTGCCAGGAATGTATATCTTCCATTAATTTCTGTAAGGATAAAGCACATAGTCAAATATCTCATCACAGATGCAGATTTCTTTATCCTAGAAACAAAAGGACGAAAAATATAACATGAAACAAAACCAGGCACCAGGTGAAAGAAAACCAGCCAAAAATCAACATGAAGCCAAGCTTTTATTACCCCAGTGTGAAAGATACACTCAAATAACTCATGGTAAATTACTGTGAATTAATCACCACTTTAGTGAAGATATATTGCGCAATAATTCTCTAGGGTCCAGTTCTATAACATGCTTTTATAGGAAAGCTTGGTGTTTCTGGGAGATGAGTACTCTGTGTTTCTCATGAGAAATCACTGGGATAGGTATCAGTGACTGACTGAGCTGCTGTTGTTTAGCGTTTTCAATACTCAAGCATTATGATTATAGCAGAGAAGTGCGGTACTTCAGAAAGCAAAAGGGATATTAAATTGTGGCGAAAGTGGAAAAAATGATGGCCCACCCAATGTATACACTTGGTCTATCGTTACGAAAGGCAGAGGAGTGAATTTGAAGGAAATGTGTGTCTGGGTCTGACATATATACTTCAACTGGAACAGGTCTGGGATTGTAACCCATCGTGATGGTGAGCTGTACCTGGGTCACTCAAACCTTGTACCACCAGGCTGGACCTCACACCTCCCTCCACCGACACAAATGAGGTATGTCCAGGGGGGAGCATTGTACACTTCCAGTGACAATTCATCCCAATTCAGGTCTCTCTCACTGTACCAGCCCTTATGCTGGACCGCTTTAATTAAGCAGAAGGGCCTCCACCATTCAGTATTTAAGATACTCACCTGGATTGTCCCCTAGGTCTGTCAGATAATTTGTAATTCTCATTTGTTGGTCTCTATCTCTTGTGGAAATATTACAATATTACTTTAAATATCACCAGGTGGGCATAAAATGGGCAGTGGGGCTGCAAACAAAAAGTATTAACAAGCCATGAGGTGCTTAGTGGCAAGGAGGTATAACTATACAACTCCCTGAAAGTCCTGCCTTGATTTAACAGAGGTGGTTACAAAGAATTATTGTTCAGGATGTACCTTGTGTTTATTTCCTCGTTAATGCTCTCCAGTTGCTGGTTTGATTTTAATGATTCTATGCTTGCCTTTAGAAAATGAGCAAGTTGGAGCATAAAGTGGGAAGTGCTGCACAAAACTCCCCAAATGCTTACAGCCTACAAAAAGCAAAAAAGCCCAGTTTCTGTAGTAATTCTGCATGCAATATCAGCTTGTGCATTTTGAAACACACTGATGGAAGTCTGGCCCAGTTAAAGCCACTGAGAATTTTTGCTGTGGAGTCCAGGGACCAAAATACTGCTTCAAGTCTTTGACATACAGACTGTAGAGTTCATACTTCTTGAGCCAGGAATACTATTATTTAAAAACTGATTACAAAACATCTTGAAAACCTAGGATGTCTGTGTATGTATTATTATTTTTTGTGAGACAAATATGAGATGAGATAAAGAAAGATAGTGAGTTTTGAGTGAACAAATAATTACCTTTTTTCAGCTAATCAATATCCCACCATTAAAAAAGTATGTTCCTCTGCATAAATAAGAAATTGGAAAGATACATTTGTTAAATCTAAGTTAGAGGTTGTTTGTTTTTTGCTTGTCGTTTGTTTGGGTTTTTTTTTGTTTTTTTTTCCCTAGGAAATGAATGAGGAGATGTGATCTGTCTTCTTTTAGCAGAAACATAAGTGAGAGGATTTGATTGGGTCCACAGAGAGATCAAACACGAAAAAGGCAGTAAAGGGAGAACAATTGGAAGACGCTGAATGAGTCACAGAGCAGTGCAGAATGATTTCCTTAATCTCCACCATATGTTTCTGCTAAATAACTCCTTATTTTGCCTTTTATAATACTGTGACAGGTCTTAAATTAATAGTCTCTTTTTTCAGATTGCATGATGGCTATAGGAAATGTGGCAGGATACACAGCTACTGCAAATGCAGCCGCTGCAAATTTAATGTCTGTTAGCAGCTCCAATCACATATGTGTGCTCTAGACATGAAAAGAATCTTACTAATTTCAATTATATTTGCATACATAAAGATAAGCAGATACATTCATACATTGTCGGATGGACCATTTTTGTCAAATGTCTAGAAGCAAAGTGGGAAGATAAATATTTTCCAAGATATTTCACTGAGAGCTTTCACTCCATTTTTTTTCATGTCTCTAAAATATTAATTTTAAGATTACAGTGACAGAGAAAAAAAAGATCTTTATCTTGTTGGACTAACCAACCAATTTAATACTAATTTCTGTATTGCAAGTGCATGTATTGAGCTATTACTCTTGCATTAACAAAAATGTGTCATTTTCTGTAGTATACATTAGGCAAAGACGTATGAGGAGTTTCAGTTGATAACTGTAACAACTGCAGCTACTGGCTGCTCAAATTTCAGTGTGCACTGGCCAGAAGGTGGTGCTTTCAGCCATAGATGTGCAAATCGGGAAAGAAAATGTGAATATGATCTGTGCGAACACTTTTCTGCAGTGAATAATAGAGGAAAACAGAGAATTCTGTGAGTTTTACTAAGTCAGACACTGTCTAATAAGAGGCCACCACAGTCCAGAAAGAAGCAAGTGTAAAGTGGAATCTTCTTTCCTATGCAACACTTTTGTTCACCTTACTGCTTAAATCGGATTTTTCTTCTTGGTTGCAGCACAGTGGTAATGCAGCTTAGAAAGAAAGAGCAACAGATTGTTGTACCTGCATGAGCAAAGGAACGTTCCCCTGACTGCAGAATCCCCGGTGGTCACGCTGTTACCCAAGTTTTATTGAAGAAGCAGCACTGAAAAAAAAGAAAGCAAACTGAAGTGTGTGTGTCCCCTCCCCTTGAAATAACTTCAGTTTTTGAACACCTACTTTGGCTCACACCGATGGTCTTTAAAAACAACACCAGAGGAAAAGGTGTTTGCTATTATTTTGAAATGCATAGATTGCATGTGGAAGCGGTGGAAGGAAGTGAAAAGTTTGACCCTGCAAAAAGTTTTGCTTTCTGTGTAGCCAGAAGAATAAGAAGAGATCTCCTAGGGACAGATTCAGAATAGCTGGCACTATAGGACTTAACCTTACTGATTCTATAATTCTATGATTCTATGACTACACGTGTGCCTGTGCATCCAGTGTCTCGTTAGACACATACGTACTGCTGTTTTGCTGCCCTCCAACCACTTTGGCAAATCTTAGGGAACTCCCTTGCTGTTTAAAGCTCTGCTGCTCAATTCCTGCACCTTCCCTACACTTACAACTGTATCATTTCACTTTTGACTAGTTTTATTGCCCTCAGCAGGGTTATTTGCATATATAAAGTTTATTAACATACTTACCTAAATGTTTGCAAATTCAAGCCATGAAAATTATCTTCTAAAGGTTTGATTTGAAATTATACTCCTTTGATTAGAACTCTGCTCTTAGCCTTTAATAAATCTCATTGAGTTGCTTGACCTCTAGATGATCATCCTAATTATCAGCTCACTTTTCATGTTAATTAAAGTTTTGATGGGAGATTTGAGGTAATGGTGAAATGGAAGAAAATAAGAAGGTTCATAACACAATCCAGGCCAATATTTTTGGTGAATGTTGACTGTATTAATAACAATTAAGCAAAAGGTTACGTACACATAGGTGTTTTATTTATCTTGATCAATCAAGCAGTGTTCCTGGAAAAAAAACACACGCATTTTAATATCAGTAGCTAGTATTTCTTCAGACTTCAACAGAATTAACTTTCTGTTCCAGTTCTTGAAAATCTCTTCAGATGAGGTCTTTAGCTGTGTTCTTAATGAACACATTAAGGTTTTTAGTTCTGTTGATCGAAGCAAATTAATTTTGGACTTTGCTAATTGGGGACAACTGTCAAATTCTTCTCCAGGGATGAACTGAAAACTAATAAAGATGTGATATCTTTAGAAATGTTTGAAGGTTCTTAATCCTCAGGATTCCTGCATTGTTGTCCTCAGATATTCTGTGGGAGTGAATTTTTTCCTTTCTCCCCATACAGAAAGTTAGCACAAGTCTTATATAATATTTAAACACTGCTTAAAAAATCTTTGGTATATAAATGGTGTATATTTTGCTTAAGTGAATAGTAACCCACTGGTCTAGTCACAAACTCCTTTCTCTGACATTCTTTTCAGGGGATTTTTTGCCTTTGTAAGGATTTCAGACTGTGATATATAGTAATAGAAACTTTGGCATTTGCTATTAGTACGGATAAAGAGATTACTGCTATAAAGAGAGAGAAAGCTAAACAATGTTAACACTTTCTGAAGATTATATAGTTTATTAAATTTATCTAATCCTTATTAATTCCACACCTAGAGGATTTAAACTGATGGGATGCTTTGAAATAGGCTTTGGTTACAGGATGAATTGGACTATGTCTGTTCTTTATCCAGAATAGGCCCAAAAAGCTCTTTGGGGAAGATCCTTTATCTTTTTATTTGTATATGCACGTACCTTCCTCATACTTGGGACTATTAATAAATAAATTAAAAAAATATGGAGTTTACGTAATAAGAAAAGTCAAATGCAGTCAAATTCACACTCTGGATGAAACGGGACATAACTTACAGCACAAATGCCACACTAATTGTGCCTAATAGAGCTCTATTCCCCATCCTCTTGTTAAAACTGCACCTGTATAAGAGAGAGCTCTGTCCTAGGGAAGGGTTACTCACCCTTAATAATTCTTCTTTGTCTTCTTCCTTGTCACTGTCATACTTCATGCTGTAAAGGCTGGAAAAACAAAGGTCTCCAGAGGTTGGCATGGAGATATTTCTGTGTCAGGTAAAAAGAGCACTGTAAGCAGATTCAGTCTTTTACCTGTCCAAGCTGGGTCACCTTATCTTCTGCCTCCATTCAAAGGAAGGTACTAGCTCCTTTACAGAGTGATTAAGCCCAGCCAAAATTGTCCTATGGGAAGCCTTTTTCTTTTCATTGCCTATAGTAAACATCAAGGATGAACTTTTATTCCCTGTGTTAGCAGAGCACTGCTAATCACACGACGAAATTCAGTGTCCGAGCTCAGAAGCAGGCTGTAGAGAAAGCATCAGAAACACATCAGAAACCAGTAGAATTAAATCAATTTACACTAGCAGAGATCAAGCCCAGTATGTCTGGCATGGTCTGGTGAATCCAGCTAATGAACGGGGCAGACATTTTAAGGATTTCGGTAGAATTGCTCTAGGATTTCCAACAGAATATTTTTTCATCAGAAAATTACTTTTTGATCAAAACCAGCTCTTTTCCTAGGAACTTGTACATCCAGGTGAAATTCTGAGCTGAAAACCAGAAAATGTTCTCAAAATGGAACACAGTAAGTGGTTTTTAGGCTTTGTTTTTGTTGGTGTTTTTTTTTATTTTTGTTTTGATTGGGATTTTTTCCAGAATGCATTTTCTTTGGAGATGTGTTCTTGTTTACAAATGTTATACTTTAAGCACAGAAGTTAAATCAAAAATCAGGTTTTTCAGGGTGCAGGCTTCTGAGTGATTAACTGAATTTTTACTAGTACTTTTTTCATTTTTCTGCGAAATGCTGTGTTACCTTTGTTTTTATTAAGAACACGAATGGATACAACTTTCACTATCATGAGCCTTTCCATGAAATAAAAATCTGAGATCTTGCCCAGCCCTGTTACTCTTGCTCCCAGAAGAGAGGCTGATGCACGCAAGGGCTCTCTCAGGGCGTATCTGCACAGACAGGAACAGACAGACCCAGTCTGCCTTTGCTCCATGGCCATATTGGCACAGAGCTGTTTTCCTCAAGATAAACTTTTGGATTGGGACAGTGGGTCAATAAGCTGCTGAGCATAATCTTGGGAGTTCCCAGCTTGCCCTGTTGCATTTATGTAGACAGGTCAAATCCTGCATCACAGGTTTCCGAGCAGTTGTGTCATGGATGAAGTGAGCAGTGAGAGTTGGGGATGAGGTGTAGTGGGATGGCAACAGGGCATGGGAAGGAGGAAAAGGAAACTTATACAATGTTGATATTGCTTGACAGTGCCTGAAAAGGTTAAGAACACTCATGGCAAGGAGTGGAGCTTTTTTTGGTTTCTGGGTTTTGGTTTTGTTTTTCTTTTTTTGTTCTTTTTCCTTTGACAGCAAGTGTTGGGAGCTGAGATTAATTTTGTGAGAATGAGGAAAACATCTAAATGGGTTAGCAGTTTATGTGGGAGTCACTGGAGGTACCTAAAGGAGCACTTTGCACTGCACACTTCCCAAGGGATCGGGTATTGCAATTGTTCTCCTGCGGTCAGACAGGGAGGGTCTTTATGGATCAGCATCTCTTATAGCCAGCTGCTTCAAAGCCCTGTAGTGTAAAAGGGATACAGAGTCTCCCCTGCCTTAACGAGCAGTCCGTTTCATTTTTCGCAGCATTTGTTAAGTGCTACTAGTCAGGTCTCTGCTGTAATAGATGTGGCGTGGGAGAAAGCAGACATAATCCCCACTGCAAAGAGTTTGGGATCTAAATAATCTGCTTCAGTTTATCAGGCTCTGAGTGTGATAGCAACACAATCAGCAGCAGCTGAGTAGCTCAGAGATGGTTATCAGCAGATGTTCATCCTCTGCCTTGTGGGATTGAACACTAAATGATTAATAATTCCCATTTTAAAGTAAAACACATTAACCAAGAAATCAGGATTTGCTTAGCTTTTGCTGAGCATTAATGTAACTGAGATAAAAATAAATAAATAAAATTACTGTGCTGCAAGGCAAAGGTTAGCTATGATTCTATTCCTTATTTACTGAGGATAAAGGATATTCTTTAGAGAAAATTCAGAGAAAATAGGAATGTGAATTTAAAATTAGCTTGAATGATGAAAGTGGCCATTAGATTGGACCCAAGTAAAAGGATTATCCTTAAATACTAGATTGAGGCAGAAGGCTGGCAGTTGTTCTTATCAAATGTATTTAACTCCTGGAAAGTTGTTTATTTGATGCAATCAGTGCAAATTGATATAATCACTCTACATTAAAGAAAAGTACTCACTAATAAACCTCACATGAAATTACCTAAGGAATTAGGGGATAGGACAAGTGATGAAAGACATTTTTTTGCACCGCGTATTCATCCTTCTGTAAGGACAGACAGGAGGTAGTCCATTGTCTCATAGTGCATACTTGTCTGAATGGTGAACCATACGATGTATTTAAAAGTGTTGGTGGAGCATTATTATAAAGTTAAGGATGACCTTCTCAGGAAATATGATCATTCATTCTTTGTCACCATGTACCCAGACTAGAGTCACACGCTGGTGGGACTGATATAGATTCAATGAAGCAATGAAGCTACCTTGCCTTTCCTCAAAGCTCACACATGAACATATCACCTCTCCATAGAGCTTGCTATCTTGTGCCCAACACGTGTTAATGTGACTCCACAATTACTGTCTGGAGCTGCCATTGTAATGTTTGTTTGTGGAAATCCATACAAATGTTTCTTCAGTGATGTATGGCAAGAATAACAGACTGATTACACTTGGTCAGATGAAAGATATACCTGACTCAGCATCGTGTCTGGCACCCAGACTGCTGCTCTTTGCTGTTTTGCCATACAGGCGCTGTGGTACTACCAATGGAGACCCTGGCAAGTTCAAGAGTGACTACAGGATTTCTGGGGATAGGTGAAGGACATAGAAGCCTGAGTATAGAACAGCTCTGCCTTTCAGGGCTGGTGTTGCCAGAAGGTATGTTTAGCTTCCTGACTGTGGAATCTTCTTCAAAAAATGAGTGTTGCTGGAAGATGCAGAATCCACCTGATGAAGTGAGGCAAGAAAAACTTTGTTAATTTACTGAGGAGAGCTTAAATTAACTTTGCTGGAAGACAGACATAAAAGCTTAAGTAGGAGAACAGGGGGAAAATTGTGCATGGGAAGGCATGACTTGGTAGTCTTTCATATTCTTCTGGAGAAAAAGGGGTGAGCAGAAGTCCACTTGAAATGCCTTTACATAAGTGCATGCAGTATGGGAAAGACATGGAAGGAATTATAAGTCCCTGAGCAGCTGCAGGGCTATGACATTCCTGGGATTATGGAGCTATGGTGGAGTAATTTGCACAACTGGAGTGCTGTGACAGGTGTATATATATATTCTCTTTAGGAAAGACAGGAAGAGAATACAAAGGGCAAAGTCTTGTATTTCCAAAAAGAAACAGCTCAGATGCATGGAGCTTCTGCATCATGTTCAAAGGGGAGGACAACAAGAGAACATCATGGTGGGTGTCTGCTACAGACCACCTGATCAAGAGAAAGAAGAGGCAAATGAAGTGTTCTTTAAACAACTGGAAGAAGTTTCATGATTGCAGCCCTTGGTTCTCATGGGGAATATTAGCCACTCATCTTCTGGAAAGCAATATATTGGGATGCCAGAAATCTAGATTTCTGGAGTGTGTACTGGTTTTTACTCAGGTTGTGAATGGGTTGACTAGGATATGTTTTCTGACAGACCTGTAGGTCACAATAAGGAAGAATTAAGACTGGGAAGATCAGAGGCAGCCCTGGTTGTACTGACCATGACATACTGGAGTTTGAGATCCTGAGGGAAAGGAAGAAAGTGAGTACAAAACTAAAGACTCTGAACTTAAGAGTGTGAAATTCAGCTTGATTGGGTATGTAATGGACATGATATCGTGCTATACTATTCTGAAGGGGAAAGGGACGAAGGGGAGCAGTCTGATCTTCAAGGACGATTTATCCTGAGGTCCACTACAGTGTGCAGGAAGGCAAGCAGGTATGGCAAAAGGCCAGCTTGGCAGAAGGGAGAATATCTGTTTGAGCTCAAACACACACACACACACACTCAAAAGTGTGCAGAAGATGATCTATCCAGGAGGAATATAAAAAAAAAATAAATGCCTGAGAGTACAGGAATAGAGTTAGGAAGGCCAAAGCTGACCTGGAGTTGAAAGTAGCAAGTAATCTGAAGAGCAACAAGAAGAGCTTTTATACGTACATTGTCAGTGAAAGGGAGGCTACAGAACATGTGGATCCACTGTTTAGTGGGACAGGAGAGCTACTGACAAAAGACAAGGAAAAGGCCAATGGTTTTGCCACCTCCATTTACAATGGGAAGGCTTGTGCGCCTGGTGGTATAGTCTAAGGAACTGAAGCATTCCCTATGGTAGAGTAATATTAAGTTAAGGGCCACTTAAGCGCCACCTACAGAGGTCTCTGGCACCAGGCTGGATTCATCTAAGGGAGCTGAAGAAGATTGTTGATGTAATTTCATGATTGCTCTTTTTTCATCTTTTGAATATCATGGTGATTGAGAAAGGTTCCTGATGACTAGAAAAAGCAAACAACACACCCATCTTCAGGATGGCCAGGAAAGAAGACCTGGGGGAGTGCAGGCTGGTCAGCCTCATCTCATGTACTTAGAAGATTATGGTGACAATCCTCGCATGAAGGACTAGAGGGTAACTGGGAGCAACTAGAATGGATTTATGAATGTTAAATTTTGCCTGACCAAATGTATTGCCTTCTGTGATGAGAGAGGACTGGTGGGTAAGGTGCGAGCAGTGGACTTGACTTTAACCTCTATCTGATCTCTATCAGCCTCAGTAATTCTATTATTCTCTGATGTGTTGTCTAATGCAGTTTGTGCATTTCACTATTCTGCATGTATTCCATGTTTTAAGGCTACTGTACAGAGAGGACATACTTGCGCTTGTTCTCTGAGACAAGTAGGCAGCTTTCTAACCATCTACTGCTCAAATATGAGCAGTAACTATTTATTTTGATGGCAGATATGTGTTCAAAATCATATGTAAATAGAGGTCAAAAGCTGATACATAAAGAAGAGTTTAAGAACAACATAGTGAGAGTTCCCCAGAAGAACCTTCTAGCCTTCAGAAACTTGCAGTTTAGGGACTTACTGAGTGAGGGGGACTCCTGGTATTTAATATCCCTCAATGGATTCTTTTCTTCCATAGTAGTCACCTGCTGTTAGAATGGGCATGAGTCTCAAGCATTAGAAAAATAAGATGTATGCTTTGTTTTTCACTTGTCTCGAGGTTAAACTCCTATCCACTTTTAAGAGACTGTGTGTAGGGGAAAATGGAGAAGAGATTGTAAGTAGCATAACCAGTTATGCATGTCTCACTTTCTCCATTTCTTTCCTTAATGATAGAGTAGACACTATTCAGTAGAGCAGTCATAAATTAATAACTGTCATGAGATTACTTTGCTTAACTTTAACTTTGCATAACCAAGGTTTGGTAAAGAACTTCACATCATTCAAACCATGAGATTGCATACCCAAATTAGCACCAAAGCAATTATTAATATTTGCCCAGTTACACTCTGTTGCCATCAAGCCATATTTTTGTTGTTGTTGTCACTTTGGTATACTCTTAAACAGCATTCAACAATTTATAGTTCCTCTTTGCTCAGAGTTCAAAGTGTTCCAGAGTGCTACACAACCTGTTCAAGGGATCTTCATGGCCTTTCATAATAGAATATATTTTCTTGGCTTGAATCACAACAAAAAAATACCAAGTAGTGGTTTATAGTTTCAATGGTAAGAAATCCATCCTTGAGTTTCACAGCATACTTTAAGAAAACATGATTATGATATAAGACACAATAAAGCAGATAATTTGCCACACATTTTGATTACTTTTATCACATAATACCAAGCTTCAAGGTTAATTATATTTTGTAATTCCATTAAAAGTGTAATCATTTCTATATGCCAAAATTTCATATTTATCATAGTGATAAGCTCCCAGCTCAGAATTCTGTCATTAGAAGTTAGAGTACTTACTTACAAAATAGGTTAAGTGCCAGTCCTGATTTACTGATGGGGAAGCTGAATTGGGGAGGATTGAAGTGATTTGCCTATGGTAGTCAGCAGACCAATTGCAGCTGAGGGAAAAAAGCAAGGTCCCAGTAGGGTGCATTCCTCATCAGGTAACAACATCAAGGTGTTTTAGTGGTCTTGCATTCTTTATCTTTTATTTATATGTTATTTTATGTTAGTGGAGGTGGAGTATTCCCAGACCGACATTTTCAGGATCTTGTCTCCTTGCAGACTGGCGTTTTTTGTTTGTTGGTTTTTAATGTATGATGTGCTTGAAACAAGATTTTTCAGAAGTGGATGCAGACTTTGGATCTCAACAATTTTGGAAAACCTATCTGGGGAGTACTTGAATTTTCAGATGTTATTGAACACTTCCTCTGAATCTGGCCATTTTTTTCTTGCTGCAAATTAATAACATTTTAAGAAAAAGTTCATCTTGGCTTCATTTTCTGGTAACTTCTATTTTTTCTAGTATATGTATATTTATTTTCCGTTATAATTTTCGTATCTTCTCCAACTCAGTCATTCTGTTGATCTACTAATTCCCTAGTATTCTGCAGCCCTATTGTTTGTGTCAATAGTTCAGTATTTTATAAAATTTATTACAGATATGAAATTTACTAAAAGGAATAAAATACTTCAGCCTCTGAGCCCTGGCATTAGCTATGACTTTCTTCATGGTTTGTTTTGTTCTTTCTCCTAAATGATAATTGCCCCTGTTATCTTATTTACCTCTTACTCCCTTGGTAACTGTCGTGGTTTAACCTGGCAGGCAGCCAAACACCACACAGCTGCTTGCTCACTCTCCACCCCCCCCAGTGGGATGGGGGAGAGAATCAGAAAAAAAAAGTAAAATTCGTGGATTAAGATAAAGACAGTTTAATAGAACAGAAAAGGAAGGGAAAATAATAATAATAATAATGATGATGATGATGATGACTGATAGCATATACAAAATAAGTGATGCACAATGCAACTGCTCACTACCCACCGACCGATGCCCAGCCAGTCCCCAAGCAGCAGTCACTGCTCCCCAGCCAACTCCTCCCAGCTTATATACTGAGCATGACATAATGCGGTTTGGAATACCCCTTTGGCCAGTTTGGGTTAGCTGTCCTGGCTGTGCTCCCTCCCAGCTCCTTGTGCACCTGGCAGAGCATGCATTATTCTCATACTAAATCCAAAACACAGCACTATACCAGCTACTAGGAAGAAAATTAACTCTATCCCAGCTGAAACCAGGACAGTAACTCATTTGATTTATTGGAAAATAAATCGCAGTCTTGAATCAAGCTTCAAGCAGTAACTTTGTGAGAACGACATGGATAAAAGAAAACCAGACTCCAGAACTTTTTCTAGCAGGTCTTAATTGACCATACCTTCTCATTTTGTTGCTTTCTTATTTGCACTGTTAAAAATGTTTACACAAACCTGAAGTATGGGAAGTTTTTTTTAAAGTATTACACAATTATTTCTAAGTTATATATTCATCGAATTAACAAGTACTGTTTTAAGAGCCTAAGTTTTCAAAACATACTATATCCTACTGATAAGCCTAAACTGATTAATAAGCTGAATTGTTTACTTTTAGCCAGCTACATAAATGGTATACACTGAAGCCAAGGCCTGTTGAATCTCTTGTAATTATATGGCAAAATCCCCACAAATATACTAAACAACTAACACCTGAATTAGATTATAAACTTTGTTAATTTTAATCACACATTTTCTTCCTAGGACAATATTGGAACTGGTGGAAGTTGATAACACAATGCATTTATCATGCATCAGGGAAATGTTAAAAGTAAAAATGCACACTTTTAGAGTAGAAATATTTGTGCAGAAGGTGTTTGTCGGGAAAAAATATCCTGGAAAGAAAGATTTCAAGTGAATTTCAAACCTCGGTGTCATTTGGAATGTTGTACTATATCTAGGAAAACCTAATGATTTTGGTTTTTTTAAGGAAAATCAAAGGTTTCTATATGCTTATTTTGATGCATGGTTAATTTACAAGCACTGGATTAAGATTTTGTACAATTTTTGTTGTTTTTCCCCCCACGCATGTGTTCAAAATGTATTAGTAAGACAGACAGCATTGCTCTTCAGAGGCCACTGTGGTCCATCAGGTAAATAATTCATATTTTGTGCTGTATAAATACATAATTGTGTTTTCTTCAGTGAATGATAAAGGATCCAAGTTTTCTCTCCTTTTATTAGTTTTACATAAGCATTAGGGACAACACTCCAGAGACAAAGGGGAGGGAACACAAAGCCTGCTTTTAGGTAAATGATGTACATTTTAACCTCTATCTTTTTCTATATTTATAACAGACAAAACCCAACAACAGAAGAGAATATTTTCAAGGCTGTGAAGCCTAGCACTTAAAAGCTAGAAAATGCCAGAATTAAGATTGCGTTATGGGTTTTATAGACATGTGCTTTCTCCCTCATCCATAGGACTCATGCCTCAGCCAGTTCCTCAAACCCTTCTGTGAATACAGGAATATTAATCCTCTCATCATCTTGGCTACTGCAGTCATCGTTGTGGTATCCATGGGCTTCAGAAATATGAATTAATTTATTCCCACAGTATCTTCATGGAGGGAGGTTATTTCCCAATGTCTCAGTTGAAGATCTGCTGCATAAAATAAGCAAGGACCAAGTTTTCACTAATTTGAGTTGAATGATTATTAGAGGCCCTGAGGACTTTCCCTTTTTTTTTTTCCTTTTCTTTCCTCCAACAGAGTACTTAGCACTATATAGTTTCCAGTATAGTCAAGAACAGCTCCCAGCATCTCTCAGTGCAGCAGGATTAGAATATCTGCAAATCAGACCCTTGAGCACCAATTTAGAAACCCAGAAAACAATTCAATGTTTCCCTTAACCATCTGGCTCTCAGTTTCCTTTTACACAGATTATCCTCTTTCCCTTCCTTGCTCTCAAGCCCATTTTATCAGGCCAAAGGTCCCTAGTCAGATGTACAACAAGCACATCTTTGATCAAAATTCACAATCAGACCCTACACTGGAACACAGGGTTTTTAGGCTGCTCAGAGAAAGATCTGTTCTTTTTAGCTTGGTCAGAGACAATATCTTTTCCCTTAGAAACAATGGATTTTTTCTAACTGGAACCTTCTGCAGAAATATTGAACCTGAGCCAGCTCTTTAGCATGGAAAATTTCAGTACCCGAGGCCATTGCCTGCCTGCAATATTACTTATGCTTTGACCTGTGGGCTTAGCTAATAGCTAATACCTGGGCCTTCTCGGAGAAAAAAATTGACATTATTCAGGTATTTTTTAAGTTTCATCCTGTTTATCTGCATACAAAGCCATTCTTTTCTGAACACCTCTGTGGAGGGAGGAGGGATTGGAGAAGAAAGCTCAGCCTCCTTTTTTTAATCTGTGTTTGGTAAGTGGTTTTTCCTCCTGCAGTCTTCAAGCTTGTCTTTCCCGTAAATTCTGCCTCAGAGACCTTTCTGTTTTCATTGTCAGTGCAGGACTACTGACCTTCCTTCCTGCTGGCTTTCTATGTCTCTCAAACACCACCGTGGCTGCTGCCAGTCACACTCTTAGACTCTAAGCAACTGCCCATTCCTGGTTGTAAAGTTAAAAGCAAACTTCATTATATCAAGTGATGATCTATGGAGTTGTGGGTGCTGGACCGTAACTTGAGTTAAAAAAAAAGGACTCATCTTGCTTGACTTTAGAAGGCTACACCTGAATTAGTAAACCTAGGAGCGCTTTGCAATTTACAGAGAGAAACAAGTATTTCTGGAAGGCAATCATTGGTTTTATTGTATATATTTACTTTAGGATGAAATTAAGCACTCCATAAAATGTTTTTTTTTTCTCTATTAGCTATAAAGATAATTTAAATAATCAGATCAGAGTTGTATAATTGGTCAGATCAATGTCATGTGTCATACTAAGAAACAAAATCTTGCTCTGGATATGTCGTGGTGGAATGGACTACAGCTCAGTTCCTTCCCTTCTCCTATCCTTTAAGATAAAAAATGGGGTTTTGACTCTGAATCTGGAGCTCTGTTCAAACCTGCACCTGAGCATGTGTGCACCTTGACCAATGGGCAAGCCTGCATTGGGATCTGCACCTGAAAGGAACCCAAATCTCCAAAGACCACCCCTTGGCTTTGTTATGCAAACTACTGCTTTGGCTGGTGGCTTCCTATTGTTTCCAGTTATTATGAAATGAAAAACAACACACTGCTCATTAATTAACATGAATTAAAGGGTCCTATCATTTCTATGTGCTTTATCAAGGCCCATGATTGACAATAGTAATTAATTATTATCTTCTGCCATAAGAAAGAGGTTTTAATCTGAGGTCTAGAGTCACCGTGTAGGTTGTTTTGTGTTTGTTTTTTAAACAGTTCAACATTCTCAAAAAAAAAAAAAAATCCAGCATGAGTGCAATATTATCATAGCTCTGGCATAGTTCAAGCAAGTGTCCTTATGGTTTTAAATGGAAAACATCTGCAAACAAGGTATGTCTCACAAATGGTTCTTGGCTTTGAAAATTATCTTCACTGTTGGTCTGGGTAATGACAAAATTTCTTGTTTTGCACAGCTTTCGGTAGTTTGCTGGGTTGGCAATGCATACTTCAGGTTTTTTGTTTATTATGCTTGTCAGAAGGAGTTGCACTCTCACCAGTGCACAGACACTTGGAGAAAGGTCAGAATATTTTTAATTTTTGTATGCTTCTAGTGTAAAGTTAGTGTATAGTATCTCTGCATGCATCTACAAAAACTGGAAGAAAACAGTTCTTTCAGACAGTTGAGGACGTATTTTCATGCAGATGAGTGCAAAACTTTTCTTCTTTTGCTTGTCTTCCGGGTTTTTATAAATGGGATTGTAAAACGTGTATTGGCCAAAGGTCTTTCTGCCACTCTCCTTTTCAGATGCAGAGCATATTTATTTCACTTTCAAGACTGAGAGCTTCTGGGTGAACCTGAGATTCAGTGACCAGGAAAAGGGCAGCACACAAGGGAGCTGCAAAATTGGAGTTGTAGGATTAGTGAAGCAACAACTGACATCATTAACAGTGAGTCAATGAGCTATATGTGAATTCAGATAAAATCTAACTGTTGACAGGTTGACAGAGAAACTAAGAGCAGGGAGATATTTGGAAACCCAATTTCAGATTTAGCCAGATGTCATATCAACCACTACACCTTCGCAAGAGATCTGATTCCAATTTCTACATGTCTGTCTATCACTGCTACTCTGGCTAACTATGCAGGAGTTTATTGTGGTCTTGCTTGTGTATCTGTTACCCTTCAAAGAAAAGAAAAGAAATTTGGTTGTTGTGCTGGTCCTAAGAAGAGGAAAAAATCCTTCAGCAGCAGCAGTCTATGGCAGCTTCATTCTAAGGACTAATGGGTAGGATAAAAGATATCCTTTATCCCATTCTGTAAGGAGGGCCTTTGCCAGATGTGGAGGGGTTCATATCGAAGGAAAAGGTCTCCAAGACTCACAAGACTGGAGGAAATATTCTTAGATTACTTATTCTCATCCGTCCTAAGGAATAACAGGATCGTGCTCCTTCCAGAGCCCCTGACTTCTGAGATATGACATTTATTCCATTTTTTTCAAGTCAGGTTTGTTTCTTTTTTCTTCCGTACTATTCTCAGATTTTGGGGAGGAAATGACTCTCCAGAGCCTTCCTCTTTCAAAGTGGGCCCAAAGATGGCCTATAAGAGTTGTTAACCTCTCCTATCTTTATCTCCACCCACTGCTCTCCTTTTGTATTTTGACTTCAGTAGTCAGATTAAACATTTACTTTGTTTGATTTGCACTTTCCCTTTCATTTCAAAATGGAAAACTCATTCCTCTGAATACTATTTTCTCATTTTTTTGAGTAGTTTATACTGCAACCTTCAAATGAAAGTGAATACTACCTAAAGGAATTCTTACATGTCCATTGAGAACAAACGAATAACTGTAAATTGAAGGAATGACAATAATTACATAGTATCCTTTACGGAGCAACTCAGGTATGCCTGACAGAAATTCACAACTTGTAAATGTCAACGATGTCATGAGGAGATTGTATCACAAAGACATAAATGCTTTCTGATTCACTGGATGAAAAATTTAAGTGACCTGCAGTAGTGATTCGAAGTGGCCTTTTTGTGATGGGACAATCTCATTTTCTGTGAATGCTGATATTTAGGAACTGTTCTAGGTTGAACATTTGAATTATTTGTCAAATAAAGTTGAATACTGTGATGGTTCAATAACCCAAATGTTTGCCGTTACCATACTTGCCACATCTCTTGCTAGTTTTGGAGACTTAAAACTAAAAATCACAAGGGTAAAAAATATATCTAATTAGCTATTTTTCATTACAATTATTATTAAAAACCCACCAGCAACTCAACATTAATTTAAAAATAATAATTTTTCTCATACATTAAGGTTTATGGACAAAGCCTATTGTTAGATCTAACAAAATAAGTAAGGGTATTTGTACTGTACCCATTGTTCTAAACACAAAACTGAACCAGCTGAAAAGAATTAAGGCCATCTGCAAAACCCAAAACTTCTTCCGAATTGTCTTGTGTATAATAACATTGAACAATGAATTGAGTAGATTTCTGGGCCTACTCCACTTTTAAAAAACTACCAAGAGTTAATTCAAAGACAAAATCAGTTTATAATTAGGGAAATAGTCCAATACAGAAATATTATTTTTGGTTCTACAGCTCTTCTGTTAATGGGTATGGAGAAAAAGGAATCAAAATTGTCTCAGACATGCACAACAAAAAGACAAAGGCAAATAGATAAAAAATTGATAAAACCAAATAAAATTCTGATTGGATATTAAAAAAAAAAAAATCTTGACGATGATCGAAGACTGGAACAAGGGTCCAGAGAGGTAGTGGAGTGCAAGCCTGCATCCTTGGAGATAGCCAGGATTTGGCAAGGTCCTGAGCAACTGCCATCATAGTTACCTCTGATTTGAGAAGGTGGCTCAACCAGGAACCTCCTGATACCCCTTCTGTCCTGGTTTCGGCTGGGATAGAGCTAATTTTCTTCCTAGTGGCTGATATAGTGCTGTATTTTGGATTTCGCATGAGAATAATGTGATAACACACTGATGTTTTAGTTGTTGCTAAGCAGTGTTTATACTATGTCAAGGACTTTTCAGCTTCCCATGCTCTGCCAGCAAGGCGGTGCACAACAAGTTGGGAGGGGGCACAGCCAGGACAGCTGACCCAAACTGGCCAACGGGATATTCCATACCATATGACATTATGCTCAATATATAAACTGGGGGGAGCTGGCTGGGTGGCAGCGATCGCTGCTTGGGGACTGGCTGGGCGTCGGTAGGCAGGTGGTAAGTGGCTTCATCACTTGTTTTTTTTTTTCCCCCTGGATTTTGTTCCTCTATGTCTCTCTTGTTGATTTACTCTTCATTACAATTTATTATTATTATAATTATTATTATATTTTATTTTATTTCAAGTATTAAACTGTTCTTATCTCAATGCACAAGTTTTCTTAGTTTTGCTCTTCTGATTCTCTATCCCATTCCATCGGGGATGGGAGGGTGATTGAGCGGCTGTGTGGTGCTTAGTTGCCGACTGGGGTTAAACCACAACACCTTTTAACCTGAATTATTCTATCATACTATGATTTTAAGTGAAACATCCTCCTTATTACTTAAATTGTCCATATGCATGCACAGGAGGAAATAACATAATACTTGGAAATGATCAGTAGGAAGCTTGTGGTTTGAAATGACAACAGGAGGCTGCGATGATGAAAATGTTTACTGCTGGAGGATCCCATTTATGGTAACGGGTCTTGTGCTTTTTTCTTGGGAGTGACTTCTGTTCATTTCCAGGACTATCAAGCTATATCTGTGGAGATATGCCTCAGTGACAAATGGTCTCCTAGGAAGAAAACTGAGCAAGAATATATTGGGAGAAAGAGCAAAGCACAATTCTTCATCCATCACCAGCCTCTGACCCAGTGACCATAGTCACTGAATGTAGTTCACTATTATATTAGGGATACACAGAAGATGACCCCATGTGTAAACTTACCTTGTCACTTTTGGAATAGATACTTTTTATGTTGCTTCCCCTAATTCTTAGGAGGTTTGTTCCAGAATGTCCTTCTTAAGACTAAAAATTGTTTAATATTCAACCAAATGGGACTTATTCCAAAATTGTCCTTCACAATACATCCTTCTCTTTTGGAGTTTGTTTTTTTGTTGTTGTTAATCTGGTATTTTGTAGAGAACAGTTATGGCTCCTCTAAACCAGCCAGTCTTCTCCAAAATTAATGGGATGTATGTTTGCCTGATCATCCTAGCAGCCTTTCTGTTCACTTGTTCAGCCTGAACACTCCTCTTCAGTCAGGTGCAATGCAGTATCCCCTGTGGTGTTTGCAAAGATCTTGTATAATGGCCTTAATATTTACCTAGATCTACTGGAATATTTTACCTGCTATGCCTTTGTGCAGACACACCACATTGTAGTTATGCTGTAACTGGCAAAGTGCCTGGTTCTTCTCTCCGTTTGTATTTCAAACTGATTTTGTAGCAGGAATCGTTGGGTTTAGTCCCTTGTTTATTTTCTACTGCAGAAAGTCATTCAAATTGTAGTCCTCAAGGTCATCCATTGCTTCGTCTGTGTTTATCTTGATCTTCTTTGCTATTGATAATGACTCTCAGATTTGTTTCAGTGTTTCAGTGACAAATTTCATTAGCATAGTCCTACTTTTTGTGCCAAAGTTCATTAATGAAAATACTCATGAAGTCGCAAGGCCATTTCTCCACCGGTACTGTTTGTTCAGTAACCCCCGCTTTACAACACCATCGTTGCAAAACCTTCTTTACATATTTTTGCGGCTTCTTTTATTCCCTCCATCCATGTTCACTAGGATCTTTTTATGTGGCATTTATCAAAGATTTTGCTGCAGCCTAGGTAGGTTCAACATATTGTACATCTTTTGTCCCCCAGATCAGTTATTTATTTTATCAAAGATATACATTATGAAATTACAGCATGCTAAAGCTAAAAATTGTAGCAGGAATGGATATGTACCACAGAAAGTGGAATAGTGTAAGTACAATACAAATGCCTTTTTTGCAACACTAAATTATTTTATTGTGTGCTTTTTTAAAATAGTTTGGTTTGGTGCCCAGTGTTCTTTTCACTAGCTTGTTACACCTCCAACAAGAGTAGAAATTTTTATTTTTGCACTTGTTAAGAGAAAACTAACTTGATTTCACTAAGCACAGCTGTCAGAACACTCAGACAGCAGGGGAAGTACTTACCACCACCAATAAGCTCTGAGAAGTATTTTAAAGCAAAGCTTTAATTACATTTGTCATTTCTGAGTCTCCAGTCCAGAAGTGTTAAAGTACAATTGTAAGCATAGAAATTACTTTTGATGTTGTGGCATGAACACAATGCAGTTATCATGCTGTGATTTTTACCTTTTCAGAAAAGCAAGCGGAAGAAAATTTAGGCCTAAAAAGCATACTATGTGTAAGTAAATGAACTAGGAATATGCTGATATTGGAAATAACCTTATTACCCAAAAGACTAAACTAACTTTATATTTTATCAGAGAAAAACAAAGAGATGTTATTTTTGTTGGATTGGAACATTTGGTCTATAAATTACAATTAGGTTAGTAAGCTACCTGAAAATCAAGTTGTAGTAATAAAAGCACAGTGCTAAGTGTACAGTTATACTCAGTATAAATGAACATTTTGTTCATGCAAGCACCAGATGCCTTGTGTTAAACAAGCCTGAGCTAGGAAATATGTGGAGAATACAAAAACGTCCCCCAGTGTGCTGTGCTGGACCTGTGACTGCCTGTAGTAATTTTTAAGTAACTGGCCCCACCTAATCTGATAGTAAGGTGGGTTGGTCCCATACCTATTGTGGAAGCAGGAGATGTTAGCAGATGAGGCATGTTCAATGAGAAGAGAGGTAATGCCAATGATATTGGCAGTAAAGGAGCACGGTGTCAGACTCTGGAAAACAGGCTTATTTGGGTGGATAATGGGCACCCGGGTGATGACGAAGGTAGTCCTGAAAACAGGACTACCTGAAAGCAGGCAATCCTGCTTGTCCTGAAAAACTGTCAGGTGCAAAGGCATGATGGATGCGAGGGCACGTCAAAACTATAAGCCAGTAATGGAGCTGAAAAGTTGTAAATGCTCCAGTGATTAGAAGATGATTATGTTGGAGGTGATTTGAAAGGGCAGAATGTGAGTGTTTAATGTTCAAACCATCTTGAGCACTGTAATTGTTCAGTGCATGCATTTCAGCAGAGGGTCCCTTGCTTCCACATAGGACCTGAAGATGACACAAGTAGATGCGTAATGTCCTAGAGGTGGTTGGTGCAGGAGGGAGGAATGACTTTGTCTTCATCACATTGTAGGCACAGGGCATAAGCTCTGATTACCTGCTTTGTCATAGAAAGTTTGTATTGATCCTGCTTCTGTGGCAACTCTTGCTGCAAATCAACAGGCTGCTGTTTAAAGAAGGGCTGAGCAACTTTTTTTGCTTTCAAATATGTTTTGTAGCTTTTCTGTGCTGGACAAAATTTTCTGTTTTCTTTTTCCTTTCCAAATTGTCAGGCTGTGGAGCTGAATAAAATGAATGAGTTTTGCTTTTAAGCATTTTAGGTAATTTATATTCTTTTTGCAAGTGCACAGTTTTAATCACAGAAATAATTCATAACTCTCTGTCCAGACCAACCTGTAGGGCTTTAAGACTTCTTTATACACCATTTTAAGCCTACCCAGTAGGGGAGTCTGTCTGTTCTCAACTGCTGCTGCAAGTCAGTGTGTCTGGTCAGCATGATATTATTGTAAAGACAGTGTGTACAATCCTTAGATATGTGATAGCTCAGGTATGAGAAGTCTGGCACACAGCAGGAAAGAGCAAATTCCCTTTTCTGGTGTGATATTGTGATGGTGGGACTGTAGTCAGGAATGTATAATGATGAGAAAGCCCTGCAATGACAAAAGAAATTTATAAATGTCTACCTGGCTTCAGTGGGTCCTGTTGCAATCAATTGTTCCACATACTGAATGGAAGCTTCTACATACATACCCAAAATATCTGTCAGCCTGATCTCCCCTCGCCTTAAAATACTCTCTATATGTAACCTTAAAGACATTGAACCAAAACCTCTTCTTTTTAAAGTTTATAAAATCCTGATCCAGTCCACTGTTTGGTTCTGCAAAATCCTGATTTAACAGCTGTTAACAGCTGTTGACAGCTGTTGACAGCTGACCATGTCAGCATTTGGTGAGGTAAAAGCACTAAAAAAAAATGAAGGCTTGAAAGCAAAAAAAAAGATTTTTTCAATAACTTCATGGATCTGGTGGTAGAAAATAAAGAGGTAAATGTAGTGGGGAATGTGGAGATTGACACTAGAACTTGGCACTCATAGAAGTACTGAGCTTTGAAAATAGTTTTATTTTTATTTTATTTTATTTTTATTGTAATGGGCCAGATGTTGTGAGTAGGCTTCTGTCAGGTTCCAGGTCTGATGGTGTAAGCACCAGAGCTATACTGATATATGTCCAGACATATGTCCTCACTGTTAGGGAAAGCCAAAAAATCTAATTGTGGCACCTCTGTCTTTAATACATGTATTACACATGATATATAGGATTGGAGTATGTATATATAACACTGGAGGCCTGCTGAGATTTCTTTTTTTCCTCTCTTCACTTACTCTTCCCTTAAGCATCCCCCAGCCTGCTATATGCAATATACTACTTCTACATTATCTATTACTAGCAGCTTTTTGCTAGGTTGTGAAGCTGATGCTTCAATGTACATGTTCCTTGTACAAACTCAGAGAAGTGATAAATGCAGTCTCCAAGGATGCAGTTCTAACGGAAAAGGAATGAAGAGTGCTGGCAGTTTCTCTGAGAAAATGGTATTACAGCAATGCAAACTATCTCAACAGAGTAAGAACAAGAAGTGTAGTAAGTGGCCAACTTGGTTAGCTCATGAGCTGACTTGAAATGCAGCAAAGAATAGTGTGAGTTTTCAGTGACAAAATTGCAAAGGTCAAAGCACAGGCTGTGAAGTAACTTGCAAGAGAAATTAGAAGTAAGAAATATCATTCTATGCCTGTGCTAGGAAGGGAGAGAAGTTTTGATCTGCTTCTTAGCTGAGTGAAAACTATCAACAAATGATGCCAAGAACAGCTTAATGTTCAGTGTTTGGGGTTTGTGCTCGTCTTCACTAAAAATGCCAACAGTAGGAGGTAGTGAGCACAAACAATACCAGTGAAAAAACATGGATTTCTGGCTTGGAATAGGAAAAAAGTAGATTAAAGTATGTTCTTAAATTGACGTTTTAAGCCAGCTTGGCATTATAAATTTAATCCTCAGGTATTTGAAAAAAAAAATTGCATGTAGCCTGAGGACCATTAGTGTTTATCTTTCAGAATTTTGTAGAAGATGGGTGTGATGACAGAAGAAATGTGGAAAAGAGTGAAACTGTGCCACTCTTCTTAAAGAGGCTAAGAATGGAATTATGGACCAGACAGCTTGAATTCAATCCCCAGGACAAAAAAAGAAAAGGCACATAATATGATTATTTGTAAGTATCTGGAAGATAACAAGGCAATGAGCAGCAGATAACAGAGATTTGTCAAGGACAACTTGTGTCAAACTTATCTACTTTGCTTCTGCAAATAAAGTAACAGACACCGTAAATAGAGTAAGAGCAGTAGATGTCATATAAACTGATTTTAAGGCTTATTCTGGTATAAACCAAAGATGTTGAACTGATTTCCTCCAGTAGAAAATGTACCTTGATAGATCTAGTCCACTTAGTTTCAGTAGGGTATCATTATAACTTGGAGAATGCAAACACAGAAGCAACAAATTTTTGGTAGCTTGGAACCAGCAGAAGTAAACAGACATAAGAGGATGAATAAAATATTATTGAGGAAATACGTCACACCTGAAATTTAGTGTATCATTTTAATAACAGTTATTCAAAAGAACTGTTTGCAAAAAACTGTGAGAGAACCTTGGGCTTCTCAGTGGGTATATTTTTTAACACAAGGTTATCAGAAAGGTAATCAGCATTTTCATGTGCCCTAAAGTTTTTTCTCAAGGTGAATATCTAAAAATAGAGACACCAAAATCACTCGACATTTCCAATTTGATCATTATTAATTTTTAAACCTACATAAGACTTTACTAAGGTTAATAGAAGCTATTTCTGAATGACACTTTTTTTTTTTTTAATTGAATAACAAAAGTTATTTGAGAGCTCTGTACTGTGTTGGTACACATGAATCAAAACTTCTGGAATTAGCAGTTTTGGAATTTGAATCTAAACTTAGAACCTACATTTGGCATTGACTAAAGTGGCAATGGAAACAGTTGGAAGTTGCAACGCACCCTATATGTTCACTAATAGGTGGTCTGTAAACATTGGCTCCCATGGATCCCATTCTTCTGGATGCTGCAATACAGCTGCTCATATGACAGATTTTGAAGGTCTCTCTTCAAATGTTTAGGAAGGTATAACTTCTTTACCCAATCTAAGTTTTCTACCTTTTTTTTTTTAATGAAAAAAACCTTATGGCTTATAGGGGAGTGTTTTGCACCATAGATCCCTGTTCTCTTATCCACTGAGAAATCTCAAGCCAGTTGATGCCTTAACTTCTACCACAGCTTGAACTAATAGTAAAAGTATCAGTGACATGCAGTATCCTAGAAAAATTCCTCTCTAAATGTTTGTACTAAAGTTCAATGATGATTTTTGGGGAAAAATGTTTGTAATTAGTATTTTAATAAATATTCTGGAACCATGGTTCTTAGTAAAGATAATGCAGGACATTTTAACTATAAAGGGAAGTAAAAGTACTGAGTTTCAATATACAGTTTCAGGAGGAGGAGAAGGAAGAGATGAAGGAGGAGAGAACCCACACTGGAGCAGAGGAAAACTGTGAGGAGGAACAAGTGGCAGAGAGAAACAGCGATGTATTGACTGTAAGCCCCCATTCCACATCCCCTCTGCACTGCTTGAAAGGGTAAAGGGGTCTGGGGTGAAGGAAGGAAGTTGAGCATTTTAATATTTGTCATTTTGATTCTTTCTACCCAAAACTATTTTAATTGGTAATATATTAAACTAAATATCCCCAAGTCGAGTCTGTTTTTCCCATGAAAATAAGTGATCTCCTTGTCTTTATAGCAACCCACAAGAATTATGAGTCCTATTCTTCTTATTTTCTCTCCCCTGTCCCACTGAGGCGGCGTGTGAACAAGCGGCTGGGTGGGAGTTTTGTTGTTAGCCGGGGCCAACCCACTACAAAGTCATGAGGAAGTATAACAGCAGCCTTGAAAGGCCAGCAGCTGATGTTCAAACCTGTGCTGAGCAGAAAGGCCAGGACACCCAGCCCTTGCATCACTCTTGGATTCATATTATCAAAAACTGAAAATAGCAATCTCTAGGGAAAGCATGAATAACTTTAAGGAAGGATGGTGCTACTGCTGAATTAACCTCCATTACTTCACCTCTGTTCAAGAGGAATTTATTACTGACAGGTGCTCTAGAACTATAGTCATATGTACAATTGCATTGGGTGTGCTTATGTATCACATCAGATTAAGCACCAGTGTTTTTTGTTAGAAAAAAACAGTCCAGAAAAACTGGGCTGTTAAGAGGTTTTTGCTGCTTTTAAGGAAATCTCCTAGTACTATTAACTTTTGTGCTGTTAAATGCTTGAAACAGCCGTATGACACTATTCTCTGGAGCAATGTTAAGCTGGTAAAGCAGAAGGCAGTTAATACGACTGAGTTGTGTTTTCTTGTTTTATTTAATTTTTTTCTGATTCCTTTGTCTCTACTGGAGGGTTGAGTAACATATCAACATTCTATTTGAATATTGTCATCATGATGGATATATATTTGGAAAAGATTTCCTGGAATATAGAGAGTGATAGAAAACATTTACTCTGTCTGGACCCAAGAAAATATATTAGGGTATGGACCTCTGAACCAGACCCTGTGCCTCCACAGCAGACATTTCTGCACCTCCATGCCAGGTGGAAGGTCAGCAGATCTGGAAACTAGACTCTTCTAAATCAATAAATTTTTTCTCAAGTAAAACAGAGACAAAACAGAAGTCACTAGGTTTCTCCTCCTCTGTTATTTTTCTAAAGAATTTGGTGGTCTCCTTAGAAAAAGAAGTTGTTGCTTTCTCAGAATGACAAGCCACTGTCTCTGTAACCTCTGTTTGCTTCTTTTTTTATATATTATTTTTAAGGAACAGTAATATCTGCATGCCACATGGTCCAATCATTGCTTCCTCCAAGACTATGGACAATGAACTTATGTTGTGTGTTGCTCTTCAGAAAGTGATCAGACACTACCACTTTCTCTGAGTGATACTATGGATAAAAGCATTTTCCTGAAGTGTACCTCGAAGCTTTGGAAGGAAGGGTTCTGAGTAATGTTATGCCAGTGATCCGACACCATGGGAGAGAACCAACAGTTACACTTTTTCTCTGGCCAAATGTAAAGTTGAAAGACTCTGTGTTAGCTTCTGTGACATGGGTGGCTGCTTACTTAGCCCAAAGTGCAGAGGCAAGGTTGGACTCAGAGAATGGTATGTATCAGACCAATGTCAACATCTACATCTGAGCTTGTTGTCTTGAATACCTTTACAGTAAACACAGAGAAACAGAGAAGCCTAGGACAAGATTCATCTCATCCTGAAACATACCTATCCCCCAAAAACCATGTAGAGTGCCTATATCTCTCCCTTGATTATAAAACTAAAATGTAAATGCCAATAATGTACTCTTCTAAATTTTAATGTGACAGTCTCAGTTGTGGACATACTCAGATGAAATGAAAGTATGTACATTTTCCCTCATTTAGCCTCTTCTCCCTGTTTTCTCACAGTGATTATGACCACCAAAATTGCTGTGATACCCGCATTTTAAAAACTGATTCTACTTCCTGGCAGTTCAGTAATATGCTCTAGCAGTCTTTGACAGGGAGTTTATGCAATGTGTAGGTGATGAGGCCCCACATCTTTTGAGTCTAGTGCCTTATCTGCAAGCTTACTTCTTCCCATCACATAAATAAGGATTACAAACCATTACATTTATATAAAAAAAAAATAATCTTACCTGTTTTCTAAACTGCCTATTCAATTGTAGCTGTTAAAATCCTGTGTGATTTGATTCTCTCTATGGAATTATCCTCTTTCAAGAATTTATAAAAAAAACCCAAAAAACCCCAAAAATGAACAAAAAGCCCCAAGAGATAATCTACAGCTCAGAGTGAAAAAATCAAAAGTAACTACATGGCTAGCTGCTTCAGTGGAGGAATAACTCTGCTAGAAAAAAATTTTTACTAGATGAGTAGACCCTTTTATTTCAGAGAACATACTGGGAAATGACGAATGAGCCCATCATGGCTAAAGGCAGAAGCTTCCCCAAATGGCCATTGGCTCTTTTCCAGGCTTTTCATACAAACTCCTAAAAACCTTGGTGATATTGGTAATTAGAAGATTTCCAGGTGCCTGAACTATCTACATCTCTCGCTACCTGTAACGAGCATAAATCTATTAGGTGAACAAACATATCTTTCCAGTCTGCAGTGTGCATCATTCTGAAAGTGGCTGAGGCTTTCTGCAGTTATGGCTGGAAAATTATTTTGAAATATGCCCAGACATTATACTAGCACAACAAACATCCTTCAGGTTTTTTCCAGTTTTCAGACACAAGAAGAACTGTGGGTTGGAAAAGCATTCTGGTAGATGACATCTAAGTAAATACACCCATAATATATCCTGCTTTTCTTTATATTGTAACCTACAGTAAAGCTATACCAAGACTTACACAACTTTCTGTATTTCTGCATTTCCATTCTGAGGCAGTTCTTAGCACAGAACTTTTCTAGAAATCTTAAATTTTCTAATTACTTCTTTCATGACACAATTATGTCTAAGCTCCAAAGGCAAGGATTGTCAAAGCTTTTAAGATTTTGTGCAAATGAGCCTTGAAATGGGACCCCCAGCCTTGAATTAGGTAATCAGTTCTCCAGTCAGGGCACTGGGAGAATTAACCTGTTAGCTGACCGTATGCCTTATGCTGTGTTACTGCAGGATGATTATCAAAAAGGGTTGCCTTCTCACCACAGGTTCTGTCTCTTTAGCTTCTCTTACAAATCTCATGTTCATATAGCCATAAGGTAAATTAGTTTAGCTTGATGATGTGATGTAGGTGTAAGCCGTCAAGAAAAAGCCTTCCTTTAGATTAGTTTGTGGAACCAGCTTACTCACAAGATCTAATGAAAGGGAGCACTGGAAATGAGTAGTGACAACTAGGAAGAGAGTGGGATTTCCTTTTTGAAGGTAGCCTGAAGTTCGAAAAGTGCTCTTTCACACTTAAAGACAAGATCTCCATAGTTATCAGACTTGACATCCTGAGATATACAAGGTGAGAACACTGAAGAAGCAGTCTTGGCACCTAACCAACTGCTGCTTGGGAACATCACTTGGCTGTGGATGTCTAGCCATCAAAGGTTTTGTTTCGTGTATTTAGGCACCATATGGAATGGCTGCCAGAAAGACACTGGAATCAAAATAGCCCCGATCCATCCTGTCTTGCGGTGGGAAAATCCTCAAAATCAGTTTTGAGGTAACCTAGATGTCCTCTGCAGAGAAGCCCAGAGTGCACTCAGTGCTGGTAGAATCCAGCAGCGTATGCTTCAAATGAGCATGAGCTCTAGATCTCCAGCTATTCCATCTGCTTTTGAAGAGGAAAATCACAAAAGTTTTTTCATAGAATTATCAAATCATGGAATGGTTTGGGTTGGAAGGGACCTTCAAAGCTTATCTAGTTCCAACCCCCCTATCGGGAGCAGGTACATCCTTCACTAAATCAGGTTGCTTAAAGTCCCATCCAACCTGGCCTTGAACACTTCCAGGGATGGGGCATCCACAGCTTCTCTGGGCAACCTGTTCCAGTGTCTCACCGCCCTCATAGTAAAGAATTTTTTCCTTATATCCAATCTAAATATACCCTCTTTTCTGTTACCCCTTGTCATGTCCCTACAGGCTCTGGTAAAAGTCTCTCTCCATCCTTCTTATAAGCCCCCTTTAAGTATTGGAAGGCTGCAGTAAGGTCTCCCTGGAACCTTCTCTTCTCTTGGCTGAACAACCCCAACTCTCTCAGCTTTTCCTCATAGGAGAGGTGTTCCAGCCCCCTGATCATCATCATGGCCCTCCTCTGGAGCCACTCTAACAGGTCCATGTCTTTCATATGTTGGAGACCTCAGAACTGGATGCAGCACTCCAGGTGGGGTGTCAAGAGAGCAAAGTAGAGGGGGAGAATCACCTCCGTTGACCTGCTGGCCATGCTTCTTTCTATGCAGCCCAGGGTATGGTTGGCTTTCTGGGTTGCGAGTGCACATTGCTGGCTCATGTCCAATTTTTCATCCATGAGTATCCCCAAGTCCTTCTTCACAGGGCTGTTCTCAACCCATTCATCACCTGTCTGTATTGATAGTGGGTATTGCCCCACCCAGATGCAGGACCTTGCACTTAGAATAGAATAGAACAGAACAGAATAGTTCTGTTGGAAGGGACCTACAACAATCATCTAGTCCAACTGCGTGACCAATTCAGGGCTGAACAAGTTAAAGCATGTTATTAAGGGCATTGTCCAAATGTCTCTTAAACACTGACAGGATTGGGGGATTGACCACCTCTCTAGGAAGCCTGTTCCAGTGTTTGACTACCCTTTCAGTAAAGAAATGCTTCCTATATCTAAAGCTCCCCTGGCACAGCTTTGAACCATTCCTATGCGTCCTATCAGTGGATTCCAGGGAGAAGAGATCAGCACCTCCCTCTCCAATTCCCCTCCTCAGGAAGCTGTAGAGAGCAATGAGGTTGCCCCTCAGCCTCTTTTTCTCCAAAGTAGACAAGCCCAAAATCCTTAGCAGCTCCTTATAGGACATTCCTTCCAGCCCTTTCACCAGCTTTGTTGCCCTCCTCTAGACACATTCAGGGACCTTCACATCCTTCTTAAATTGTGGGGCCCAGAACTGCACACAGTACTCCAGGTAAGGCCACACCAACGCTGAATACAGCACGATAATCACCTCTTTTGTCCAGCTGGTTATACTGTGTTTGATGCACCCCAGGATGCGGTTTGCCCTCTTGGCTGCCAGGGCACACTGCTGACTCCTATTGAGCCTGCTGTCGACCAGCACCCCTGGATCCCCTTCTGCAGGGCTGCTTTCCAGACACTACTCTCTCAATTTATACTTGTGCCCAGCATTACTCTATTCTAGGTGCAGAATCCGGCATTTCCACTTGTTAAATTTTATCCCATTAACTTAGCCTTGTTGAACCTCGGAGGTTCGCACAGGCCCTCTCCTCAAGCCTGTCAAGATCCCTCTGGATGGCAGTCTGGACTTGAGTCATCTTCAGAGCACATCCACATGATCAGGTGAAACAGTGCTTGAATATCCTGTTTCAGGGATCATAGGTTAATGCTTTGAATCTGAGCTCTAAGAAGCTCATTGGATATAAACTGGTAGAAGCTTTTAGGTAACTTTGTAAGTCCTGCTATTAACCATAGCATAGGTGTAACCTTTATGGTCATTTTGAGAACATCAGAGGTGCCTAAAGAGTAGAATTAAGTGGTTACATCTCTGAGGTGACATCTTTGAAGATGTGAAATAAAATTAAATACTTGGTTTACTACAGTCTTCTGTGGAGACTTTGCAATTCATGGGCAACATCTATAAAATAACTGCCTCTCTCCATTTAAAAGTCTGTGATATTCATATTGATTTTTTTAGACAAGATATACTTACCAGGTAATTAATCTTTGCATTGCTTAAGCATTTTAAACTGTAAGAACATCCTGAGCCACTGGATCCACTCTGATGCTTTCATGCAGTCGTGTCATACAGCAATAGAAGTATCAAGTTCCATCTCAAAACAAGATTTTTTTTGGCTCTCAGCACTGCAATTGGGACATACCTCCTAAATCTTTCTCTGTTAATGAGACATTTTCTTCTAATTTCTACAGGAAATTAATTCAAAGACAGTTTTGTGCTTAATTTCCACCAAAACAGTCCTTGCTCACCATTCTCCATCTCTTCAGTCCCCATCTTCAAGTGTATTTATGGGTCTCAGAGCACCTCTGTTTGTCAGCTTTTTTTTTCATTTTGTCAGCTTTTACAAGTTCATTCTCTTGCTCTTTGCTCGCAAGATGGGCTCCCTGTTCCCTATAGGATTCTATCAGCACCTGCTCCAATCTGAATTCAGCATTTGGAACATGGGTCATGAGGATTGTAAACAATACTCCAGAAGAGGTTTCTCTTGTGTCTGTCACAGTGCAATTAATAGTTGTAAATCACCACAGGACATACCTTCACTACTCAGTATATCTCAAGATTTTGTTGATGTTTTTCATGGTTTCATCATCCTAGCAGTTCTTTATGATCTTGTGATTTACAGAAAAACAGAAGTCTCTTCTCCCTCTCTGCCCATCCTTGTTACTATTGAAGAAGTCTCTTCCAGACACAAGCTCAAAGCACTGATTCACATCCTTCCCAGGTGGGCCTAGTATTTCAGACCCTTTAACTTCCTTGCAAAGGAGTTTGGCAGGTCCACGAGAAGCACTGCCAGAAACTCACTAAGCTGCTTCTTGTTCAAACCTACACTGCCCTTGTATAGAGTTAACTCGAATCCGCTGCAGGGGTTGGGGACCTAAAAGTTAGCTTGTCATGGAGAATTAAAATAAAGTCAATATTCTCTCAGAAGGTCTCTAGAAAAACTTCACTGTGAAATGTGCCTATTGCCTTATCTCAGTCATTTAACAAGCTATTAGTAGTTTAGTCAAGCAGAGGAAACAACTTAACTGAACTGCTTAAATAACATTAGCAGTTCCACTCCAAAGAGGTGAGGTTCAGGAGAAGAAGATTGAATCTGCCTCCTTAAGAATCATTCAGTGCTGGAAGGCAGGAAGAAGGAGGAGAGAGTTTAAGCAGTAATGAACCCCTGAACAGACCTTAAGTTATAATGGAAGTACAAAATCTAGCATGCTTCCTAGATTTTCTCCTACAAAATCGAATTGCAGATGTGGGATGTGAAAAAAAGCACAAAGACCTTGACTACGTAGGCTAATAAATATCTCCAACTTGTCTCCTGAATGCTGGAAAGGAGAGAAATGCCTGATAGGTTTCACCTTGCGATGAATAAGAGACATATAAACTATATAAATATATAGTTTTTATTCCTTTTGGACATATAACTCTAAAGCCTTTGGAACCTTCTGACCATTTTTCATGTTGTAAATGAATGTTTTATTCATTCTTTTTTTTTGAATAAAAGTTTTTTGGTTGTCTGATTTCCCTGCAGCCTGCATTGAGTGACAGGTACTTTCTGAATGGAAATCTTAAAATCAGGTTATTGGAACCTTCTTGAATCACTCACCAACCCAAGACGATTCCCCTAGAAAGATGAAGGTAACAAGAAACACACAGCTGCACAGGCTAGTTTAGGAGTTGATAGTGCTGAAATCACTCAGCATATGTGCTTTCCAGCGCCACCACTAGCTAAAAACAGTTTCTTGGCATGAGCTGTGACAGTAGGAGCAATGCCAGAGTCCTGAGGATTAGGGAAGTGTTTGCATAGGTTTGTACTCAGCACTCTGTCTCTCTGTAATGGTGTCACTTAGTCCTCATGGACCTGCTAGATCTTTAGCTCGGGGGTGGAAGCTCACACTATGAACCAGAGGTAACTCCTGCTTCTGATGATCTACTAAAGTTAATTTTGCAGCTGGCAGCAAAGTGCTGGGTTAGGTCCCCATTCAGCCTGTCTCACCTTTCCCTGCTCAGATTTGTGTTAGTGACAAGCAGCTTTGTTCAGGAAGGAAAGTAAAAGAAACTGTAGATTGAAGTGATCCTTAATTATTGAGAGAGGTTTTATTCTCTCCTGATTTTACATGAACTCATATTCCACCCTTCTGTGCAATGCAATCTTTTGTCTTCTAGCCAGTATTGCTGAACAGCAGGTAAGTGTTCTGGATTACTGCTTAAAATATGCCAGTCAGATGAAGCCAATCTAGTTCTCTTGTACTTACCTATAAGACATATAAGTAATTTTTGTCTCCTGGATATTTGTGACACTTTTAAACTGTCTGCATATTGTGATATACATTTATTTATGCTAACCTGGTGATTTCAGTAGTTTATATAATTTAAAAATTTAAGTCTTTGACAATGTATTTTTCTTTGGCACCAGGCAAATGATAGAAGATTAAGATGGAGAAGAGCTGAAATTCATCTGGGCTCTGGACATCTTCCTTGGTCCATGCAAAAGGCCTTGTAGTCTTTTCTGACACTAAAATTTAGACTGAAAAATGTTATATTTACTAACATAACATGTCCTAGTAGTTTGAAACTTGGATAAAAACCTGTTTTAGCAAATCTGGATAAAAACATGCTGTAATTTACTCATTGCCTATACACTCTTTGGACTTGCATAGGGTCATTGAGATCAAAATCTGGGCAACCGTGCATTAAAGAAATACCAGGGTTTGTAATTCACAGATGATTTTTCTTTTCTACTTTCAGAAGTTTGACCAGAAGGAGCCCTAGTTTATCTGATCAGCTGCTGAATACTTCCATGCATGCCTTGGATTCCAAAGCTTCCTAAAGTCCTAAAACTTGATTTAGCTAAACCCTGTTTTCAGTTCAACATGATGAGACAGAGCACCAACTGGTCCCTTTGTTCCAACAATTAATCATTTGTTAGAATTATTAAATAGTCTGACAATTAAAAAGTGTGTCTATTGGCTATTTTAATTTTTAAAGTTTCAATTCCTGATCATTGGTTTTGTCTTGATTTCTTCTGCTAGATTAAAGAATTGCTTAGTATCCAGTATTTTCTTCTAATGAAGATAGTTCTCTACTGTAACAGGCATACAGCTAAACAGATTGAAATCATCACTGCTCTCAGGGTAAGAGCTCAGAAATCACTGATGGCCATTTCCTTTGATATCTCCTATTGGTTTTTATTTTTTCCAAAAGTCAGATGTGAGAACAGTATGCAGTATTCTCCTACCAGTTTCATTATTTTCATAACCATAGGTAAATTAATCTCCAAGATATTATGTCTTACTTCCTTGCTTACAAATTCAGAAAACACAGTAACATTTTCTTATCCATAAAATGCCTCCTAGGATATGAAGAACTACCTCCTAAGATACTAAAACATTTTCCAGAGTAATGGTTTTCAAGCTGTGATACTCCCTTTTTAAGGTACGGCCTTTCAACATGTACAGCAATAACGGTGGCTGTTTTAAAGAGGCTGTTTGAATTAGCCTAGCTTGACATATCTGACTATCTTTTCTCTGCAATTAATTATGTTTTCAGAGGTCTTTTTGCCATCCACAAATTTTATCAACAGTTATTTGAGATTCACTTCTCTGTATTGATAAAAGTTTTTAATAACTCGCTAACTCTGATCCTCGCAAAATCTTTGTAGATACGTGATCTGTAGATGGTAATCTCCCTGTTTTTGAGAACTGTCAGTCTGCTATCGATGCTTTTAATTTGTGGTACATTTATATTGCTGATGTGATATTCTTAATCCTAAAATAATAATTGTAAAATATCAAATAGTTATAAAGCTCTGAGAATATTGTATGTAAACAGTTATCACTATCAAATAACCACTCATAACATCAAGGAATTAATTTCTATAGCTGTCATGTTAGAACAATGCTCTGCAGGTAATTCTCTATGGGCAGAGTATAATTGTTCAGACATAGTTCTTCCTTCTCTGAACACAAAACATTATAGTTTCAACCAGTGTGGGTAACAGTGCATCTGTACACACAGAACACAATTCTTCTTTCATTGCCATATACACAAAGCTGGTACATGACTTCTCTTCTGCCCAGATATCTAAATAGACCTTTGGTGTATTTTGTATACATACTGTCTGACCTTGAAGCTCTCCACCTAAGTAAAGAGGACTTCTATAGGAAGTAGAATTAATCAGTTGGAGCACAGTGCTACCATTCTATTTTTTTAAGACCAGTTTTGACATTGAGTTAATACGTTGTGCTAGGAGAATCACATCTTCTCTGGTCAAGAGTGAAACAGCTATTACATCTACCTATCTATTTAATATATAACAATGAAGAGTCATTCAACATTGGAAAGTAGCTTGGGAGCCTCAGAAGAAAGACACAAAATGGAAGTGCAAAATATTATCTAAGGCGAACTCCTGCAAGGAATGACATCCATCACCACCTTCTGACCTAGAGGCTAAAACTTACCCATTGAAGCATACTAATTGCAGACTGCATATTTAAAAACAACGCTCATCACATATACCTACAAAAATCCTGAAAGAGATCTATGTACAGAAGTCTGCCTCTTTAGAGAGATGAGAAATTGAATGCGTCATACTCAATAGGTGTTAATTGTATTGCTCATGGAGATAACAAAAACCTTTTAGATGCTGTGGTGATGAGAGTAGCATAAAAGCAAAGTAGCTAAATTGATATCCATTTCTTATTATAGCTTTACTTTTTGAGTTTGTTGGAATTCTTATTTGAAAATGTTTTGCAAAGTTAGCAGACTATTCTTATAGACAAGTTCAAATATGAAGAGTACTGCTCTAAAATTTGTTGTGTTTTTTGTTTTTTTCTTTTTTCCTTTTCCTCTCTAGAGTGTGCTCTTTGTTACACAATATTTGGGAAAACAGCTGTTGTTTGGACATGTGTTCAACATGAAAAAAAGCATTTTGACACCATACTCAAAATCTGTCAGGATTCTTTTATCTGAATAAGAAAGAATGGAAAAATATATGAGCTGAATTTCAAAGCAAAATGTAAAGCTCTTTTTGCTATATTAATCAGATATTTCTTACCCCAAAAATTTATGATATTGAAGAAAACCCAAACATTTATTGATATTGTTAAGGTAGACCTGCCAAATCTTTGTTCTGACAGTTACTACATGCAAATATCATGTGCTAAACAATGGGAAGTTAAAAAGTACAAAGGGATCTGGATGGACTTAAGAAGATTGTAAGGAATGAGAGAAATAAGGTTGATAGCAGTTAGTGAAAAAGTTTAAAATTTCTGGTTAACACCCACCTAAGAAGATAAGACTGTAGAGTTATGTTCATACAAACAATTAATTTTGCCAGCTGCTGAATTTTTATGAACCATGAATGCAAGCTTTATACCCTTGATTCAGCTCCTGTGTAACAATGTCATTCAGCCCCTTAGAGTTATGCCAGTGCTTAAGTAGATTTGCTGAACTGGAGCCTGTTTGTTCTGAGTCTATGATCTCCTGGATTTTCAGTGAAGAAAAATACAGTAGTGATGCTGTACAGAGTGGGATCTAAATGAGGTGAACTTTGTAGGGAGAGATATTACCTTTTACAACACCAGCTGAAAATGGCAGTGGTACAGTTTGTAACAACAAATGGCCCACACTGTTTAGACGGACAGATTTGTTGAGACTTGTTGCCCATTTTCCAGTCACTCCTTTATCTGATTTTTATCAACATTTGTTTTTGTGAAACATGTCTAGCAAATGTCTGTGATGAGTGATCCTCACCACACTCAAGTGAGCATTCAATGGCTTTCTAAATGATTGGTAACACTATCCAGGGTGGACCATGAGATCTTTCTGTGAAGCAAGAACTTGAATATATTTTATATGAAACAATCATGGAATAAAATTTAAAAATGGTCTGTCAAGCATGAAATAGATTTTAAGTTGCCTGCAGCTTTTTGCCTTATCTACTAACTGTGCTTGTCAAGCATATCACCAAGTTTTGGGGCTTTTTGTGGCAGGGGTGTCATGAATGGGCAATTTAGACCGCTTAAAGAACCACTGCCAAAGGTACATCAGCAAAAGTGGTTTTATTGAAATATGATGCTGTAAAAGTGTGACTTAACAAAGTTCAATGGCAAGGTTCACTCTATTACTTACTACACAAAGGATATAACAATGATTCAAAACTACCAAGACAGAATCAAAGTTACCAAGACAAAAACCAATGTTACCAATAGAAAATCTTAGTGCACTATAATGTAAGGTTATGTGTGACATCAGTCGCTTACCAAAGATTTGCAGTTGGTGAAAGGTCTCTCTGCCTCGAGGAACAACTTTGAGAGGAGGCGTCCCAGCTCAAGAGGAGATCGCCGCCATGCAGACAGCTGCTTAGCAAGGAGAGCTCAAAGAAGGCTCACTTTGCCTGTCATATTTAAGGAATAAAGTGGTTGCCTTGTAGTCAAATTACATGCGATGGAAAAGGTATGGATGAGATTCCTTGTACCTACAACTTACTTTGTTCTTTGATAAACGAGTCTTGGAAAAAAAACCTGCTATTCATGTGTTAATCGCATGATCTGTGTTCCAAGCTCATATGCATCGATGCTCACTGTGTCACTTTGTTCCTTTGTGGGTTTTCAGAGGACGGATTGGACCTAAAGAAGTTCTTGGCCTGGTTATGGCTTAGGCCTTTAGGAGCTTAGGCTTAGGCTTTGGAGCCTGTATCAAACTACCGCTAGATTGGTTAAGGAGTCAAGTGCATCTGTCACAAGGGAGTATTTATTTTCTGTTTGCTATGAAACTTGGAGTCTCTTTCAGCATACTGGAGAATAGGCCCAGGTGCCTTCCTCAGTATGTTTCTTAATCTTACAATAATTTGTAACAAAGTACAAATGCAATTGCAAGTATCAGTTACAGATTGCCTTTTCTTCCAGTCAAAGTTAATTAGCCAAGAATAGCTTCCCATCTTATTGATACTAGTGCCTTCATACTGCTTTAGCCTTACTGTAGATCGATAAAGCTCCCCCCCTGCCCCAGCACATCCCTTCTGAAATCTCATTATCCAAGAAAACCTCTTTTTTATACCTTGTTACCATATCATTTAACTCTCTGCCATCTAAAAGTATTAAAATAGAGCTTGGACGTTATGACAGTGCAGTTCACTTCTTGAGCGGTCTCAGACCAGGCAGACAAATTTGTATGCATTCGGGTCTATCTCAAAGAAGATTTTAATCTCAGCAATTTCAAAAATCCTCCAACTTGTTACTATTTGCTTTAGATGGAATCCAACAGAACAAATACAATAACTTTTGTTCAGCAGAAAAATATTTAGAGTGAACTTAAGCTTTTTTTTGCTTTAAGCAACGGATGGTGATTCCAGACTTTTCTGAAAAGGTCCCAAAGATTATTGGCAAGCCGGAGCTGTTATTCATGAAGCAAGTGGTAAAGCACGTTTTCACCCAGGTACCACTGTCCTTGTAAAATGACCTTTTTATTCCTCTCAGTGATGGCATATTGTTTATAGATTGAGTAAGAAATGAAAAGAGGGAAAAGTATCTCCTGAAGCGCTTCCTTCTCAGCAGAGGTTAAGTAGGAGTTATGCTTCTTTTGTTTGTTTGTTTTGTTTTGTTTTGTTTTTTTCTAAGAGCAAGGCAGTAAGACTCATACAGGAGAAGGATTTCTGAATAGCTGTGAGGAGTGTTCCCTTTTAAATAAGGGATGAGATGACAAGAATCATCATTGCCACTTCTGGCTTTGCTGTTTCCCTCAGAGATGAATTTTGACTTCAAAGTTAAATGTAGAGGACAGCGAGCTGTTTTATTGCCTTGGGATGGGAGCAAAAGCCAGACTATTCAGTTGTGATCTGCATCATACTCTCCTTAAGTAATCTACCCCTGCTGACACATGTTTTTCCTTTTTCTACAATTATTCTCATTTGCATTCTGGCCAGTAGACTGAAATATAACAAAAATTTGAGTCTGTAATCAGCTCTATTCACCCAGATGCTGCCTACCTGTGCATTGCTTGTTTCCTTCCACTTTCCTTGTATGTGCCTTGTTTCCTAAGATCCTTTACAATATACATGCCGAGTAGCACTCAGGCTTGATTTACATGTACAATGCATTTGTGCACAGAGGAGCAATCACACCAAGTTTATACACAACCCATCATTAATCTGTTCAGCGGTGCATTCCTGTGTTAGTGTGGAGACTCATTGACTTTCCAGAATCACACAGGGCAAAATTCACTGCTGTTACAAGGGCTTAGCACGAGTTTTCCCCTCTGTGATATGTGACTAATATTATCCACTTAACATCAGGAGGCTGCAGCTCTGAAGCTCAATTCGTTAGCATTTGTATAATACATCAAAAACTGGGAGTGAAATATGTTATGTGCAGAAAAAGAAGTCACTATTAAAAAGGTAAAAAAAAATAATGCTATCAAGTGAATTGTCCTTTTTCATTAGCAATGGTGCTTCTCCTGTTCCTGTATGTCTGCCATTCTTACATTTTCTGAACATTTTCTGATCTATGACATTTCACATTCATTTTGTTATCTAATTTTTCAGAGTCAAGCTCAGAACTTTTTCCTCAAGACCTCAAAGAAAACTAAACTGAAATGAGAAGTGGCTATAGCTCTTAGCTCTCGGCATCTTTTGGGAGTAGTGGCATCAATTTTGCTTGGCAACCATTCTATCATTACTCCCCTCAAAAAAACTCTAACAGACCATCCTCTCCCTATTGCATGGTTCTGCAATTCTTGAGTTAAACTGAGAAACTTTTATGCTGATGAATACCTTTTGAGGTGATTTGTCTACTGAAAACAGTGGAATTACCTGTGAAACAATGCTATTTATTATTCATTGTACATTAAGATTAATCTGCTCTTCCTTATTTTGCTTTGTTGTTTTAGATACTTGCAGAAATTTCAACTAATGTCAAGTTGCTAGTGAGCCTTCAGCCATATAAATTCCCTGAAATATCTTACACCTGTCCAGAAGGTGATTTCTTTTCTTAGACAAAAAGTTATAATAATCTTGTGAAACTTAGGGAACAGTGTTTTATTCTAAGGGATACATTACAGAGAGGAAACTTTATAGTTTCATCAAGATCAAATTTTCTTGCTAGTGGACAGCACTCTTGCCCTAAGATTTACAGTCCAATTTTCATAAAATTTAATTAATTATTTAAAATGATACTTATTATCTATTTTACTATATTTAAATACAGCTTTTTAATTATGTCATAAAAATTTTCACTGTACAATTGAAATTAATTTTACTTTGTAGCTCAGCCACAGAAGAATCAATATTTAGCAGATTTTTGCTGGTCTGTTTAAACAATGAAAATATTCTTGCCACAGATGTATGTAAGTGAAGAAGAACTAGCCATAATAAATTCCATGAGTTTTAAGAGATTGACAAAACGAGTATTTGACGAAGGAATTTCAGACTGTTTCTTAATACAAGAGTTCTGAAGCTGCATACATACATTATTACCCTGCTCAGAACACAGATAATCCTTATCCAGCCTTTTGTCAAGTCTTAGCCTTCCTCTAATGCTTATCTTTCACTGAAAAGTGAAAAAGAGATAAAATGGCAAAATCGGGTTAAAATAATTTTGTTGCTCAAATCCCAATAAGTAGTCAGGCATTTTGGAACAGATATATTACTGAATGTAAATGTATCTGCATTTTTTTAAGCTTTATCATGACATGTTTCTTAAAAGAAATCATATTTATGACTTAAAAATTTGCCACCATTTCTCTGTTGCAATTTATCCTTTAACAAAATTAATTAGGTCAGAATGTTCAAAACAGAGAGCCTGATTGTTCCTGATGTAGGGATTGAATCACAAGATGACATGAAAACTTTCATCACTTTGGGAAAGAAATTCAGCTACTGAAAGTCTCAGACTTCTCCATCTTCATCATTCGTTAAGAACTTTAAAATTGCAAGTCTGCAATTCTCATTAGCAGTCACTTCACCTAACCCCTGCCATCCAGAATTTAAGTCTGCGAACTTTGGCAATGATTCTAAATTAGTTTTCTAGGCTTCTTGTATTATAAATGAAGAGATATATGAACCTCCTTGAATGGGTTAGATCTCTCTCGGGAATGTCCATTTCTCTCGGTTCATTTGTAGCAAGGATGTGCTCTGGACAAGTGGCTGATTTAGGCTCCTCAGGATGTTCTCCCTTGCATATCACAGCCTTATCTGGGTTACAAGGCCGGGGATAGACCATGGTTTAAGCAACAAACTCTCATACACAACTGTAATTTCAGTTGCATAATTTAAATGCTGGTTTTGGACTTTTCTTTTAATTTTGGTTATATTTCTCAGATGGAATTCTACCCTGAAGAAAAAATTCATGAAAAAAAACATTGCTCGGCTTTATGTAATATTTGATTTAACCCTCCCGTTTACCATGTAATGAACGAATGTTATAAGGGACAAACTAAAGAGAAAATGGTCACCTCACAGGACAACTAGGAAACAGGTAGTCACCTATAAAAGTTTAGCATTAAATACTTTGTCCTCCGTATATAATCAAGAATTAATAAAGAGGGGGGATCTTGGATAACAGTGTTCAATACCTTTTCCTATCATTGACTTTTTCTTCTTTTTTTTTTTTTTGTCAATTAAACTTGGAATATGTTCTCAGAAATTATTCCCGAGTATTTTGCTGGCATGATTTTCCAGCTCAAAGGGCATTCTCTTAAAAAAAAAATAAAAAATTTACCAAGATGGAAATAAAAATGACCTATCACTATAAATCAGTTTACTCTAAACTGAAATATCTTATTTTACAACTGACCTCAAAATGCAGAGCTTTAATTTCCTTCAAAAAGAAACTGGCATACATAATTTTCTTCTGTTTCCTGTGTTTCATTAGGGGCAAATTGTTTTAGTTTCTGTTCTGTCCCTACACGACTGTTTCTTGTATACTCTGTCTTACCCATAATTTGCTCTGAGTCCTGGAAATTACATGAGGTCTCCAAATGAGGTATAAACTCACCAACAAACTTGGCCAACAGGAGAGAAAAGGAAAAAGTGCCACTCTCCTCTGGCAATGAGAATTACTCAAAAATCCTAAGAAAAATCCTTAACCTCCTTTTAATGGCTTCCTCTTTAAGCTGGTCCTTTCTATAATCAGAAACAGAAAAGGATTTTGGCCGCTATTAGCAAGCTAGAGGGAAACTGACTTCACCTTTTACCATAAAGGTTCTTTGTCTGGCACACGGGAAAGCTAAAGTTCTGCTTTATAATTTTCCTTTACATTTTAGTATTATTATTTGTAAACAATGATTATCTGGCGAAAATACACACAAGGTAAGATTTAGAGAAGATTGAGACACCTATATTTATCTCAGTTCCTCCTATTCACATTCTAACTAACATCTTCTGTGAAGACCAGGTGTCACTTCACCTGACCCCACAGAGGTATCTAGTCATATTTTAGACATTACTGGACAGCCTGCCAGGACCCTATGTGGCTCTTCAGAAGAGTGTGGGTATCATATCTCCGAACTTAGTCGGATGTGTCAAATACCTGTACTGGTTTCAGCTGGGATAGAGTTAATTTTCTTCATAGCAGCTAGTATGGGGCTGTGTTTTGGATTTGTGCTGAAAACAGTGTTGATAACACAAGGATGTTTTCGTTACTGCTGAGCAGTGCTTACACAGAGCCAAGGCCTTCTCTGCTTCTCACCCCATCCCACCAGCGAGTGGGCTGGGGGTGCACAAGGAGTTGGGAAGGGACACAGCTGGGACAGCTGACCCCAACAGACCAAAGGGATGTCCCATACCATATGGCGTCATGCTCAGCACATAAAGCTGGGGGAAGAAGGAGGAAGGGGGGACGTTTGGAGTGATGGCGTTTGCCTTCCCAGGTCACTGTTATGTGTGATGGAGCCCTGCTTTCCTGGAGATGGCTGAACACCTGCCTGCTGATGGGAAGTAGGGAATGAATTCCTTGTTTTGTTTTGCTTGCGCTGCTTTTGCTTTACCTATTAAACTGTCTTTATCTCAACCCATAAGTTTTCTCACTTTTACTCTTCCGATTCTCTCCCCCATCCCACTGGGAGGGGAGTGAGCAAGTGGCTGTGTAGGGCTTAGCTGCCGGCTGGGGTTAAACCACGACAATACCCTAGAGTATCTCCAAGAGCACTTTTGGGCAACCAAATCTTGCTGCAGGTGTTTTCTTGAGGGTGAGCCCTGTCACTCCACACCATTGTTTGACCATATTGACTGTAGGAGAGCTTACACATTTGGTGTATGTGTTGGAATTTACATACATACACCTATATGTAGGTATCCTTATCTAGAACTGTTTCCCAAGTAAAGTTTTCACAGAATAAGGGATCCTACCAATTATGGGCTGCTACAACTGTCCTAATTTACCTATTATCTGCTACAACTGTCCTAATAACCATCTTATTTGTGCTTCAAACCATCGTAACAGAGGAGGTTAAACATATTCAAGCAACATAATAGCAAAATGAGGTCTTCTGAGGACATTGGTAGTCAGGGGCTGAAATCATGAGAGAAATAATTTCACCTCTGCCAAGACAATGGTCCAGATGAGCATGCCCAGAAGCACAGTTGTACTTACCGATTTGGAGTTTCTTCACAAAACCTGAACTGCTCTCTAATGTCCAAGCATCAATGAATTGTTTTTGCTTTGTTAGGCACACTTCTCCCCATTTTCATTTTTTTTTTTAATTATTTTTTTTTTTTTAATTTGCACTGTATCCTGCAGTTCTGCCTTTAAAATCATCTGCTGCAAAATGACAACTTGATTTTTCCTGTAGTTTGTCACAAGGGAGTTAAACTGTTGGTGTATTCTATTCTAATTGTATTAATATTGGCTCAATTGGCATACACTTTACTCAAAATGTCACTGGACCTTCTTACTTCAAGGGAAAAAAACGATTGATTTTTCATTTAAAAAGACACAAATGAAATTTGTGTAGGGAAGAGTAATTATATACAGATTTTGCTTAGTTTCTGAGTCTGGTTCTTTAAATATACAGTCAGAAAATTATCCAAAGAAGAGCACTACTAGCTCATAGTACAATGACAATTTAATTATCTGTTCTAAACACAAACACATATATCACTACACAGAGGAAAAAAATACATAAAGTTACTGTGTGAATTCTTGGCTCTCAGAAATCAATAGCAGCTTTGCTCCTGACCTCATTAGGGACAGGATTTTCCATGCAGTGTTTATAAACAGTAGCAGAGGGACAGCACGGAAGGAAAACAGACCCTCCTGGTACCCTAAGGATAGCTACAGGTGGGGCAGCAATGTATCAGCTTCCTGATAATAAGACAGATCTTTCTATTCCCCTTTCAATAACACCCCAGATTTCACCGGGAGTATAAAATCAGATTTGAGGCTTGATATTTTTGACCCCACACACCTTTTGAAGGAGACTAGCAGCATGGCTTGTGCTTGGTGGGAGAAATTCTCTCAGGCAAGGATCTGAAATGAGGGTTTCCATTTATAAGCAAGGTGAAGAAATTATATAAAAAATATATGAAAATAGAAGAGAAAGTGGAAATCTGATTTCCAGTTTCTGTTTAAGTTTCTTGAACTTTCCAACCAGCTGTAGATGGCAGGTGTTTTGGGTCATGCTTCATTTCATACTAGTGACTAAGAGAGAAAATGGTTTATTTTCAGCAGTGCTAAGTGGCTGTGGAGCTTATTGCTTCAATAGGCTCTCTGCAACCCTGTGAATCAGGCCATTTTTATAGGCTCTATATCATCAGCTTCATGTCTTGTCCAGTTCTCTAAAACTCTTAAGCTAAGCACATACTGTCCAAGAAAGGACAATAAAACACACAAGCTCATCAGTCTGTACAATAATATGTTATAAGAAGGCATTCAGTATGTTAAGAATATAGATATGCTTCATAGCATTGCATAAGTGATTCTTCCCCCACATACTGCTCATGTAGGCACTTCATATCTTTATTAGATATCCTTTCTATGCTTATGGTAATAAAAAAGACATTTCATCTAGGTGCAGTTTTCAAAGGATTTTGCTAATATGTTATTTTTTAAGCTTGAAACTGATGGCTTCAGACTTTTGCTCATATGTGGCATTTGGAAAAGAATAAGTAAACGCATGCGTTACAACAAAGAAATCCAAAAGGGAAAGGTCAAGTTTAAATAAAGCCGTACAACAGTTTTGATCTGGAGCAACCCTGATGATCTAAAGGACTTGTTTCAAATCACCTGTATTTTTCAGTACAGGGACAGTCTATACTTAACTGGCATTAAGTCGAAATGTCTCTTCCCTGGAGCTCCAGCCTCCAGTTCTAACATACTTAATTGAAAGTGATCTAACGTCAGATGTTTGAGTGTTTGTTGTCAGCAAAATAAATAATACGCTGTACCATAGGGAATGAGATGAGTCTGGAGGCAAAGGTGAAAGTGCTTCAACATCATCATCAACTGGCATACAGAATAAAATATTTATTGCCCACTGCTATGGGTAGCTAATTAGGTCCTTTTTTCCACTTAAATCTATATGCAGTAATTCTTCCTTACTAAAAGATATTCCTTTCATAGCAGTTTTGTGGGGTTTTTTGTACTGAATTCTCTTTCCAAATGGATTTCTGCCTTCAAAAATGCAAATAAACAAAGAGATACAGGAACAGAGCTTGTGTAGCAGATGAGCAGCAGTGATTACATGTAGAAAGCTGAAACCAGAAAACTTTGTTTGGAAACAAGTAATGCTGAAACTGAATTCAACAGAGCTTTACCTTAGAATGCCTGATAATGTACAATGAAGGGGTTTAGATAATTTCTGAGGGTTGTCAGCCTTTCACCTGTCATCACGTCTAACTTTTCTCAGTTATATTATTTTATATTTCACCCTCTAAGATCTTGGGAAGCCAAAAGTCAAATGATCTACCCTTTGCTTATTAATTATGTTGGTAGGGTTTCAATGGTAAGAATCAAAATCTATCATTATTTTTTCCTAAGTGGCTTTTTCTTAGATTCTTTTTGTTTCTGAGGTATGGCATTATGGATTTGTATTCTAATCTTTCAATCTTTAAATACATTGAAATCCTATGCTTGGACACTCAGATACATGTTTAAGCACGTAACCTGGTCATCTGTGTAAATAAGAAGTATTTGAAGACTATACTTGAACATATCACAAATGTATTATTGTAGAAAGTTGCAATTGTCATCTACTGATGTATCTGTAGAATGGTTTAGCTCTTTGTTTTCCTTATGCCTTTCCATTTAACAACTCTCAAACAAAATTTTAAATTTGTGAAAAAAAGCCAAAAAATTAACAACTTAAAAAAATAAAAGGAAAAAAAAAAAACCAAAACAAGCATAAAGAACTTAAAATGCTTTGGGATTTATACCCTTAATGTATTTCCTTCTTGTTGCCATGGTTCTTTATTTCTCTTGTGGATAATTTTTAACAATAGAGGATGCCAAATTATTGGGAATGAAGATTTCTTTTGAACTAAAGTAAGTAAAATCCCTAAAACATGGGAGCTATAACCTCAAATATGTCAACACTAGTACATCAAAAGGCCTTTGAAGAACCACATGGGTAAGCAGTCTAACATTATTTTATCCATTCAGAGGACTAACCTGACATAAATCTTTTTTTATTGCAATGCTCTATTCATCATAGCATCTGTTTTTCCAGAGGAAAACTAGCTACATGGCATAGCTACATTTCAAAATAAAAATATTTCCTGGCCTAGAACAATACATCCTCCAGAGAGTAACAGAGTTCAAGTGAGCTGGAGCATGCTGTTTCTCCTGTTGTGTTGGCAAACCCGCTTTTCCAACCTGCACAGACCTCTGTGAAACGGGTCCCAAGAGGCAAACAGCCTGAGCACCTGCAGCAATGTGCAGAGAGTGCATGCTGCTACCCCTAATGTTTTAGTTCTTTGGCCTCTCAGATCAGGGAGCTGCTGACTCTGGCCAGCCAAACTCAGGGCCCAAGGGGTACAGATTTGTTACAGTGGCAACCAATGGTGAAAGGCAGCTACATTTGGTTTGGGGGAGTGCAGTGAGAGCACTGATGTATTGCCTGCGTCTAATATCCAGTCTGCCTAAGAGAGCCCAGATCCTTCCATCCGTCTGCATTTGTAGGCACAGACTCTTGTGTACAGACCTGGATGTGGTTCAGAAGAAAGATGAGACTGACACATTTGTTGGCTAACAGTCAACCGTCATGTAGTTCTTCATCTGGAAACAGAATTAGGAATCCATTCTGCATGCAAGGTTGCTATGATTTTGGCTGCCAAATACAGGAAGGGTGCCTCCATTCAGAATGAATAATCTCATCTGTGATGCTCAGTCCAAAGGACTATGGATATTTTAGGTGATTTGCGATTACATTACACCATTGACTATTCTGAGCAGTGTTTAGAAACATTCCAGCTTACGTTTTGATGGAAGAGATCACCTTCTCTCTGCTGGACATATTGTTCAACTCTGTCTACAGTTTCCAAAAGGTTTTTGTTCATAAAAGAAAACAGCTGGACAACATTTTATTTCATGCATGCATACTCATAAAATGAGAGGTGCATTGAAAATTGTATCTGCACACATACAGAGAACCACTAGAGGCCATCATATACCTCTCTGTATAAACACAAATACATTTCAATTAATGCATAAAATTGACACAGAAGAACCTGTTGATGTCCACAAAGGTAGAATGTTCACTGCTGGGATCTCAGAAATGGAGAGGAGAAGAGGAAAATGCAGACTCCAAATGGACATATAAAAATAATAATTTAAATTAAAAAAAGAAACATTTGTAAAATAATATGTAAGGAATTAAAGCTGGAAGTGATGTATATGACTTTACTTTATCTACAGCTATGATAGGAGGAGAGGCAGTTTCCCTGCACGACAAGAGTGAGAGAGTCCACTGCAGCTGCTTATGACCCGGTGGTTGCTGAAGAGTGTTTTTCGCACACTAACTGCATAGTCAAGTGTCTGTATGCAACTTGATATCCAGGTAACATTACCAGAATCATTTCTCTCCCAGAACTAAGAATTAAAGAGTATGGCTTTGACCTCCAAGTGTGTTTGATGGCTCACAGCAGGTTTCTAGTTCTTTGCATCTATTATAACAAATTCCCTGGCATAATTTGTCACATCTATTTGTTTCCCAAGGAAAACATATTAAGGTACAATTAAAATGAAAGCTTAAATGTAAACAAGGAACAGTATTTGTACTTTCTAATGAATGTATAAATTCTACTATAATGCAATCATACTCTGTCTTTCCGTTTGATCCCATTAAAGTCAACAGGACTGCATTTGACTTCAGCAGGAAATTTATCCACCCCTTTGCATCAGTAGTTTCTCATGTCTGGTTATTTTTTTCATATCTGTATTACTATAATGCCTTGGAGCCCTCGTCTATGGACAGAGTTTCCACTGTGACAGGCATGAACATGATCTAATGATTAGACTGTAAATATTAATATGTTTGTCTGAGTTAGAGCTTCCTTCAGTGATGGTATAATTGTAATTATCCTTCTCTAAGAGAATAGGGTCATGTCAGACTTATGCTTTGGAGTCCTCTTTGACAACCTTATTGGCTTTTTTTTCTCTTTTTTTTTTTTTTTTTTCCTATGATCTTTTTATTCAAATGAAGAATAATTCTCCCACAAGAAGACCAAGATTAGGGAAACCCAGCTAGGTTTTCTCAGCAGCAGGGTCTGGGTTGTGGCACTCAGTCTTTCAGAAGAGCTCATGACAGTGACTGTTTTTACCTTTTGTAGTGGGGTATGAGATGTGCCGCAGACATTGTCCTTGTTTCAGAAATAAACATAATGTGCCTCCATTGCCAGAACAAAGGGGAGGAATAAGAAATGTATATGTTCTTCTTTCTTTATAGGACCAATTTGGGACAAAAATATTTTCTCATAAGAAAAAAAAAGTTTCTTACTGAGCATTTAAAATGTATTTATATGAGCTGGCTGGATATGTAGGAGATCGTAATTGATGGCCAAAGGTGTTAAATCCAAGTAATACTCAATACTAGAGAAGCAAGGAGCATCAATTTACACAGTTATGCTAATGCAACTGCACCTTCTCCCATTCATTGCTAGTTCATGTCTCTGGCTGTCCAGGAGTGTCTCAGTCCATCTGCAGCTTACCATGTGATTACTGGGATGGTTCATTTAATGCAGTGATGACTGAGATGTGCCTAACTGAGCTATTTAGTCCTATTAGTGCTTGTATTGACTTATATTAGGTCTGTTGCTTTGCTTTTAAAAAAAATAAAATACCCAGGTAGGTATAAAGTACCGTTTCTGGTTCTTTAACTTAGCACAAGGTTCGCCCTGCTCCCTAACTAACCAACTCTATAAATCTGATCCACCTCAGAAATCCAGATTGTGGAGACTTGACTCATATCAGAGAGACATTGCTTATCACGCAGCTTCCAGTGACACTATTAGCACTACTCATACGAGTCACTTCTCAGTGTTGGGAGAGGGTACTGCTCTTCAGTATGAATAAGACTGCCAGAATCTGGAAACAGGTTCATCCTGTTCATATTTTGCACAATGACAAGATTGTTGTGTAACAGCAGTAAGATGTTAATAACCTGCTTTTTTCTGAATTCCTTCTAAGGCAGATTTTAACATGTCTCATACTCCACAGACAGGTGGGAAAAGTAGTCTCTGGCAGAACAGAATACTTCTCAGGATCAGGAATTTGGCATCTTTCATGTTCATTTGACTCATGTTTCATTAAACACTGAGCAGTATATAACAATGCATTTGTGAGGTTCATCCTCCTTTATGATCATGACGATGAGGTTCAAGGCTTTTCATAGCGACAATTTTACTACATGTGGCCTTGCCTTCCTTTGTCTACGCTACAATTTCATATGGAAATTGGTGCATCAAGGATCTTTGCGGGGCTTGCAGAGGTGGTCAAAATGCCATGTTGGTATGACTGCATTAACCTTAGAGCTAGAGCACTTTATGGTATGTTAAGTCAATTTTCCTACCACTGTGTATGCTGGCTATGCCCATATTAAGCCCAGTTATGGCTCCGAAGAGGCTTGCAGTTAGCATTGTTTCGCAGTTAAATCTTTGAGACTTTGAGACACATACCTGCTCTGCTTGCTCCTTGCAGTGAGTACAGGGTCCGTCTAAGTTCTTGGTTCTTCCAAGTCGATTTTCAATGCTTCCTCCACCTTCTTCCTGTTGAGAAAATGTTACCTGCACAGGAATATGGGCTGGGAAAACCTCGCCTTACAATCAGCCCTTGCCACTCACACAAGAAGCAGCTTGCTTACAAATTGCCTTCTGGATACAGTGATACTAGCTTGAAAAGCAACTTCTACTTGCTCCTGCTTCCTACTGGATGTTACCACAGCTCCAATCTGCTTGATTTGTCACTTTCTACTCCGTTTCAATTAAAAAACAAACAAACAAACAAACAAACAAAAAACCAAATCCAGTGGATTCCAGAACTTAGCATTTAAATATGCTGAGCAGTTGTAATTCCTTACTAGTTACTGAGCTAGCAGACTGGAGAGGGTGGTAAAGTCTGCAAGGGAAGTGATCAGCCACCAGCAGCTCTGAGGGCCAGAAACCTCTTTAGTCACTCGTCTAAAACAAGGAAAAGATATGTGAAGTTCTTACTCAGCTTGTTTCAAGGACCTCAGTGCACCCATGTGATGAAAAACGTGCTGTTAACCTTCAGTATCACACTCAGTCCCTCCATTTGCTGTCAGGTTTAAGCAAAGAAAATGATATCCTTCTGCACCATTGTGGCACAGGAGTTAAACTAATAAAAATTCAGATAAATATCTGTCCTACTCTTCCATAAGATAAAAATGTATTAAGAATCTATTTTGGCAGGCTCATCTTATCCATTTGTCTTTTGTTTTGCTTAAAGATTTGTATTAGTTCACTTGCTCATTGTTTTTTTTTTTGTTCCTGACTGCTTCAGAGACAGCACAGTGTTGTTGTTGCTTTTTCCCTTGCTTTTCATTTAAAGCTCTTTATTTGGCTTTTTTTTTTTTTTAATTCTTTCATTTAATGTCAATCTATTTTGATTCAAAGACCTTTATCTTTCCCCTTGTGTGCTCATTCTGTTGCTTGCTCTGTTTTGGTTTGTGGTATCAGGTTTATGTTTTAATTATTCCTCTTTATGGCTCTGTATCCTGGTACTATTTTAATTAGGTTGACTTTTCTTTCAAGGTTCATAACTTACCCCAGAAGTTTGGGACTGTAGGTAGAAGTCGTATTCATTTTATCTGGTGTAGGCAGCAGACACCTCACCTCTTCAGGCTTCAGAAACCTCAGTTATATTCATGGGGTTTGTACGTTGCCTAAACGTGCCTGCAGAGTAAGCAGTGCCTCCGTGCACCGAGCACAGAGCTGATGGGAGCTACCCAATAGGGAGCATTAGGCATTTCAGCAGGGTCTGAACCGGCAGCAAGCTCAGGCCACAGCTGATGGGCTTCTTTGGTGAAGAGGTCTGAAAGTAACTGCCCAAAGAGTTGTTTTCCTTTGTACATTATCCCAGTGGCTTTTTTCCCAGTGGGAAATTGCTTAGGAAATAAAAGAGCAGCATTTTAAGCCTATCATCTCAGACTGAAGGCTTTCCACTTGTTATTCCTGCTTTCCATGACGATCCATCCTGTACTTCAGGAGCAGAATTTTCTCCAAGATTTACATCCTATGTCAGATGCTCCTCTTTACACAGGGGCACTCTCAGTTTGATTTTTTGGCCAGTTGTGTTATTTGTTATACTCACAAACAAATCACTGTTCAAAGGAGTCACTAAACCTCCAATTTTTCTAGAGTTGTCAGTCCATTGACCTGACTGTGCACCTACTTTTTGGCAGTCTTTTTTAGTTCTTTTTGTTTCATTTTTATGCGAAGTATATTCCTCCTCCACATTCCGAAATGATCCCATAATTACCCATGTCCGTACAAATTTACTTAAAAGTATTGAAAATTTCTAGTAATAATATTAGTAAAGCTATTTTTTTTTTCTGCTTCTGCTTTCAGTTTTCAGTGCAGGCTTATTTAAACCTTCTCCTATGCTTCTAGATTGCTTTAGATCTACTAATTTTTGTAGCTTCCATTCTTCCAGTTAAGGAATTTTATTTGTCTAGTTTCATTCCTAGTTACCTGTGCTGCTCAGAAATTCTTCAAAGACTTTGTGTCTGAGATGAGACTATTTCATCCATTCCATGTACTCCATGCGATCAAACTGATCATCTTCTACATAGTGTAAGAATTTATTCCAACTTCCTCACAATAGACCCTAAGTTTCTTTTTATCCTCTAGCCCTAGCCAGACCACATGTCTCTTCATCTGTCATGGCAGATGAAGCATGGCCATCGAATTTGATGAAGAAGAAAAGGGTCCTGAATAATTTTGAATACAGCTCCTGTAAATCACCAAGAAAGCATTGCCAAATATTTTTTCAGTTTTCCAAAGACTGTAATTTTTTTATTCTAAGATAATACCAGGATATCTGGAGGTTGTAGTGAGGTGGGTGTTGGTCTCTTTTCCCAAGTAACAGGTGATAACACAAGAGGAAACGGCCTCAAGTTATACCAGGGGAGGTTTAGATTGGATATTAGGAAAAAATTCCTCACTGAAAGGGTTATCAAGCATTGGAACAGGCTGCCCAGGGAAGTGGTGGAGTCACCATCCCTGGAGGTATTTAAAAGACGTGTAGATGTGGCACTTAAGGACATGGTTTAGTGGTGGACTTGGCAGTGTTAGGTTTACAGTTGGACTCGATGATCTTAAAGGTCTTTTCCAACCTAAATGATTCTATGATTCTATGATTCTATGAATCTATCTTTTCTTCAGACAGAAATCTATTTTTTCTATAGACAAGTTCAACAAAAGAAATAGGAAAATAAACCTTTTTCAAGGTCACAGGAGAAAACCTGGTGTTCTTTCTATGTACTTTGCACCTTGTTGTGCAGAAGCCCTTGTATCTGTGTATTAAATTTCTGGTTATGCTGTAGGGTCTTTGAGGTAAGGGTTCTCTATTTTATAGGCACCTCTTTCCCCTGTGGGTTTTGGTGGGTTTTTTTTTTTTTTCTTTTTTTTTTTTTTTTTTTAATACAGTCATCATCAAGGTATGTAAGGTAAATTTTAGTCAGAAGGATCAAACTTACTTGGACAAGATGTTCCAGTGGAGTGAAGGACTGTATCTCCACATGAGAAATCAGTTCCTTACCCAAAGAATCATACCCACCATAATGCATAGAATCATAGAAATGCTCTTTGAAAGGGATTTCTGGAGGTCATGTCCAAGATCCATCATGAAGCAGGACCACTGCCAATGCTAGATGACATCAGCCATGGCTTTCTCTAGCCCAGTCTTGGAAACTTCCAAGGGCAGAGATTCCATGCCCAATCTGGGCAAACTGTTCCTGTGCTGCACTACCTGTCAGGAGAATTTTTTCCTGATGTCCAGTCTGCAGGGACTCGCATCTATAGCAAGTCATCTGACTCTACCGAGAGTTTGTGTCCATTGTTTTTGTAGCTATGCTGCAAGAACCCCTATGCTGCTATTAATGTTCCTGCTGCTCCTTAGCCTCTTCTTTGCCACCATAGATAGACTTAGGCTTGCCATCTGTTTTTGATTTTTTTTTTTTAAACCAAGCTGACTTTAGATATGATTAATGATTAATACACCTTTTGAATGTGTCCAGTAGACTTGTTATATTTAGTTAAAACTACAGTGCTTAAAACACTAGATCTGTGCGTCTGTGGGAACCTTGATGCATTCAGGGAAAGTCAGAATAACCATAGCTGTAACAAATGACTGTACATAGTAGCTCTGGGTTATTATCAGGTCTACTACCTAGCAACTCGATGAATGAATGCACTTTTTTAGAGACTATGGGTAGAAGTGGGCAGCGCAGACAGAAACCAAGCAGGCATATCTGTCATAAGGAAATAGTTGGCCTGTACACTGAACTGAGAGGTAAGGGCAGCATGACATCAGGCACAGAATTGTCAGAGGTTAAAGAAGATAATGAAGAAATAATCTTGGACAAAGCATCAAGAGACTTGGAGTGATGGAATGCATGATCAGTTGTTCAGAGCCTTGAAATGCAGGGCATGAAAAGGCTGATAGAGATGTAAGAAAAGCTTGCAAACTATCAAGGAAGAAAAACCTTACATTTGAAAGATACTCTAAGACACAGGGGGAATGGAAAAGGATGAAATGAAAGGTGAAGAGGCCAGAAAAGGCAGATACAGTGAGGAAGGAGACATAAACACAAAAAGATGAACAAGGACTTTATCTGGAGAGGTAAAGTCAAAATTGTAATGCTAGTGCAGAGGAAAAGACACAAGATTAAACAAAGTTTTGGATGTATGAAATGAAGGAAAACAAAGAAATAAAGCTGATAACTTATATATAAATTATACAAATTTATCCCTGAAATCAATGGAGTTGTGAGGGGCTGAATTCAGCTCCGTATGCTTATCTTATTTTATAAATAATAAATGATAATAAATGATAATTACAGTATTGATCTACTTTTACATTTAACTGTTTTATTTATATTGTTTTCATTGCATGCCTCTGGAGAGTCCTATGCCTTTGCATTTTGCATTCTGAAGACTGCTCTGAAATCTGGATATTGAGATTGTTTGCTGTAAATTTTAAGATAATGCAGGAAAGTATCACTTCAACATGGATGGCAGAAGCGATATGGTTCTCTTTGGTGCATAACACTGGTTAAAAGGTTCAGTAACCATGAGGCTGAAGTTTGACTATGCTTGTGGGGTCTTGGTTTTAGTAAGAGGCATTGTGTTTGGATTTGTAGACGAGACAATCGAAAGAATTAAATATGTTCAGTGAAAGCGTGTGCCATCATGCATGCAAAACTGATGTAATACCAAAATCACTCAAAATCAGAGTGATACTATTTCGCACTCAGTTTGAGCTGGATTAAATGATTATATTGGAATCAAGGCAATGATAAATAACTCTGGCCCTTTGAGCAAATATGAGGAACATAGGTATTTATTCAATACATTTTCTCACTGTCTGAGTAAGAAGGTTGGTCGGATATTTTATAGGCATAGAATACATGTCTCCAGATTATAGGAAACTTCCTTGGGGGCTGGTAGCATAGCTGTATCTGAATTGATATGTACCTGATATGATAAAACTGTATCAGAGGAAAAAAAAAAGAAAGAAGGCAAAGAGAATGGTGATTCAGATTTTTTTGAATCTCTGCTTATGTTCTTCAAGTCCAGAATTTTGCGTGCAGGTTTTCTGAGCTGGGGTCATGATTCCAGTTTTCACTTAGAAAGTGTCTTGACCCCTATTTGCTGGTTAACTTCTACCTCATCATTCAAGCCCCTTTAAAGGAATATTTAAATGTGAATTGCTGACAGAAAATCAGATAGTTTCTTGTCTGTGATTCTCAGCATACAAACGAAGCTGTTGTTAGAAGTATAACAACTTCTTTAGCCTGGAGAAGAGGAGGCTGAGGGGAGACCTTATCGCTCTCTACAACTACCTGAAAGGAGGCTGTAGAGAGGCGGGTGTTGGTCTCTTCTCCCGAGTAACAAGTGATAGGACGAGAGGAAATGGCCTCAAGTTGCGCCAGGGGAGGTTTAGATTGGATATTAGGAAAAATTTTTTCACTGAAAGGGTAGTCAGGCATTGGAACAGGCTGCCCAGGGAAGTGGTGGAGTCACCATCCCTGGAGGTGTTCAAAAAACATGTGGATGTGGCGCTCCGGGACATGGTTTAGTGGGCATGGGTACTGGGTTGATGGTTGGACACGATGATCTTAGAGGTCTTTTCCAACCTTAATGATTCTATGATTCTATTCTATGATTCTATAAGCATCAAATAATAAAAAAAATATATATTGGTATAATGTTTTGATTCCTTGTCTGGTGATGAGATATTCTGTACAGTTATCTCTGGTCCCCTGCTGCAGTCCACAGGCATGGGAACTTTGCTGGATGTGTTACACTGTAAGTTTTGAATCCAAATCTACTGCATTTATGCAAATACTTTTCTGTTGTTATTCAGAAAACAAAGCAGGTAAGTATACATATGTACAAAGCTAATACTTTGGAATCTCAGACTAGAGGTCAGTCCTGAGATAATCAAAGCATCAGTCACAACCTAATATTAAACACTTTTGCAGGTTCCATTAACAGTTTTATCAGTTATAATAGATTGTTACATAAACAATCTTAACTCTTGATTTTTACAACCGATTTTAACTATTATGTTGTATGACCTCAAAAGTTCTGTTTCTGGTTTTAATCAGACTGCTTTGTTACTCTTGATATTACAATAGTACTCAAATTAGTTCAGAGAGGTACTATGACAAGAATGACTCTGTTCCTGTACCCCTTATATATATACACTCTTTATCTCATAAGTACAAAATCAAAAATAGAGTCTCACAGTCCCTGTTCCAGAGTTAGGGAACTTGACACATGGAGTGCTGGAGTAATACTTAGTGTCATATTGAAAGTCTGAGGCAAACCCAGTACTGAATACACATCTTCTGATTCCTAGTCTGGTAATTTGACTATCAAGTTTAGTAACTGATATAATATAAAAGGGTAAACTGGATGGTCCATTAAAGGGATCCTTTAAATCCAAATTATACTATTAGAGAAAGTATTTTTGACATGGGAAACCACATCCCAACGCTCTTGTCTACCATTTGAAAGACATAAAACCACCATTTATCATGGCCCTTTGCATCTCAGATGATCAGCTGTGACTTCTGATCCCTTTGAATAGAATAGCTGAGGCTGAAGTGAAGAAGGAAACAAATATGACTATTTCAGGACAGCAGTGTTGTTTTCTGTTATGTTAAAGCTTACATATTATTATAAGGATCAAAGGCCCATTAAAAATGTGGTTAATATGCCTAGGAAGGGTGGTCTTTCTAGTTCTGCATTGCTTTGCAGATATGTCACGTAGAAGCAATCAACTGGCTACTTGCTTCCTGGACTAAAATTCTGTTCTCAAACATGGCTATGAATTTTAATTGGTGTTGAGGGGAATGATTCAGCTAGATTAAGTTAGTCCCAGCAAACAGTCTCTGCTGAGAAAACATGGGAGAAGTGTTGCATTGCACTGGGGAAGTACGGGAACAGAGCATGAAAAGAAAGGAAATTGTTCCACAGTGGTATGTTGCCTTCTGCAAAGAAACAAAAATGTGAAACTGTTGCTACTACATGTATTTCTGAAGTGAATGCAAAATTATTATTGCTGTCTTCCAGCAGTGACTGGAAGGCTTCATCTGAGATTAGGATCCTCATTATTAAACAAACATATAGTGAGATGCTCTGCTCTGCAGGGCTCACAGTCTAGAGACAGACAAACGGTGGTAGGATAAACAAGAATGTAAAGAAGTGAGGTAGTAAAATATCAAAGCAGAGGTTTGTAGAAATGACACCAGAATATCCTTGTGATTAAAAGTAAAGCTGTCGCTAGACCTTCAATTGCTACAGGTTCTGTGAATATTCTCATTACCTGTTTTCAAACACATTTCACTTTGGGATGATATTTTCTCTGCTTTCTTTCTTTCTCGGTATGTGTCCACCTATATCCAATTACAGCTTCAAGTATTCTTCATAGTTTAGCAGGCTAGTATATTATATCTGTTCCATGCATGGGTAAACGTGTCACAAAGAAAAAGGCATGAGCAGATAAATCAACTGCTTATAGGTTGATTATAATAATTATGTCAAGCCCTTATGACAGCTTCTCATACTGTTTTTAGACTGTTACAGTATAAACTGCCTTATAAGAAACTTAATGTAAGTATATGACTATGTATAAGTTTATAACTATGCTTTTTATGTCCATACCCTGTGGGCTAAAACTCACAAAATAATCTAGGTATTTAGATACCACCTAATCTTTACTATCTAATCTCCACTATTTGATAGTCAAATGAAAACCATGTTCTCAAACTTCTGCTCAGTGACCATGTAGATTTACTGGTTATGAAAATCCGTAGTGCCCCAGGCTGCTTCTTTCACTCCCTGACTGCTGCGAGTGCCGTATCTGCTCAGCAGAGTAGTTCCTTGCTTTCTCAGTGTATCCAGCTGTATGGCACTATTTCCACAGGGAAATAAAAGGTGTATTTGTCTGAAAACACAGCTGAGACCAGCTCTGCAAGTCCTGAAATCTAAGGAAACTTCATCCTACTCTTCAGTACTGCTGAGTACCTTTCTGTTATATAAATTACTTGTGTTTCTTACATGTCAAATTTCTAAGTAAATATTTGTTTTTCAGCTCTAAAAGTCTCCTGGGGACTAACTTAAACTCATCAACTGTTTTTCCAAAGCTCAATACAGTTTTCATGAAGCTGTCATCATTGGTAAAAATCTGCATATTTGATCCCCCGCATGTAGGCTGAAAATAATTCCACTGTATTCAGGAAAAAAATCCACATTTATGCTGGTTTGGAGAAGAGTATAATCCTATTCCTAGCATTTTAAAAGGAAAAGAATTTAGAAGAACCTTCTGGATTGCCAAATTTTAGCTACTGATATTGCAGTCAGCCAAGTCATATAAACTCAGTTTGGGTTGTCTGCTTTCCTCCAAAACATCCAGAAGAAGGCTATCCAGAACCTTATTTTACCAATTGCTAAAAGCTGTTTCCAAAAGTGGTTTGCACTGGGCCCACTAAAACACAGACACCTCTTTTTGGATCCACGACTTCTCCAAAAATTCTGTCTAATTTGATTAAAACTACAGGATGTTGAACTAACAGTTTGGCTCTCATGTATTTCTGTTTAAAAGAATTTCACTTACTGCCACAATTATACCTGTCTATGTTCTGTCTTGATGTGCTTTAGTGCCAGAATATCAATGTGTCTGAAAGGAATGGGAAAAGTCATGTTACTAAAACTCCTGACCTAATCTTCATTTCAAACACAACTTTAAAGACGACTGTCAATGTTAATTCACTGAAGAAAGTGTACTGAAAACAAATAATCTGATAAATAACATGCTTCTTTGAGAGCAGGTTACCATCTGTTTTTTTACTTTTACGTTAAAATGAGGTTTGCCAAACTTGAAAGCAATATTTCCCAGTCCAAGCACCAAAATCTGCTCATTTCTCCTTTTCAGTGAGAGGACAGCGATAGTACTGACGATAATATATTGCTTAGCATATCAAGAAAATCTCTTTTCTGAATACCTGCTGAGAAACAATGAATTTGCTAGAATTTCAAAGCAGAAATTATTTCTCTGTGCTAGCTTGAAATAGTATTAGTCAAAATCATGAAGGTTATTCTCATGAAGTGGGGCAAACTATAACAAGCAGTATCTGAGCCCGGTATCTATGATTTTCAGCAGGTATGTGAACTTCCACTCTCGGTAGGCAAATGCCCTGGATGCCATGCAATTCTGCAGGAACTCTGCTATACAACCAATCATATGTATGCAGTGGAAAAGAGAGGCGAATTAAGGAATAAGGCTTTGCTCATATTTATTTTGACTTTGTCTTTCCTGGCACATAGTAGGATAATGAGCACATGATGGGTACACTACAAATAATGATTATAAGTGGTTTAGCCATTCAGAGATATTCAACTAATCCCCTCACTTCCTCAGAGTAGGCTTCTCTCTGTTTACTTCTACAAAGATCATTGCTGCAGTTGTATTTTTTAAGGATTAAAATAAGCCTGACAGGTTAAGCTTTAGTTTTAGTCAAGAAACAGCATGGAGTATATGGAAAATGGAAAGAGAGATATTTTTCTTTGTAGAGTCAGTTCAGAAGATTACTGGCCTTCTAGCCTTTTCCAGAGTACCGACTTTGAATGGCCTGCATACAGACACCCACAAACAGCCTGAAGAAAAGAGACAGAACAGGAATGCATATAAGAGGTTAAACATGGTAAAGAAAATGAGAAAGAAGTTAAGGGAAAGAAAACAGAAAAATGCACTAAACGTTTATGATGTGACCTCCACCCGTAGCATTGCTTTATAGTGTCTGCCAACAGCCAGAGACCATACCGAAAGATCATGCTTTCAAATGAAGGAAGGAGAGAGGGCTTGGACCTGCGTAGTAAGCTCTAGACCCATGTAGTATCTCTACTTCAGATCACATATATGCTAGATGTAAGTTTCCTGGAGGACAACTGCTTAGAACTTCATCGAGGGTGATGATTGGCTTTGGTGGATGCTGAGCAGTCAGTGGTGATATCTGCTTACTTGGGATGTAGGAACAAAATTGTTTTCTGCATATTTCAGAGCAAAGACCTATTTGCTTATCCCAGGGACTAAGATATTAGAGATGTGTCTTTCTGCTAGAGTTAGTCTACTAATATTAGGGAACATGTGGTGTTCCCAGCTAAGCATAATGTTCTAATCACTGGGTCATGAAGTGTTTAATGAGGGCTACCATCCATCCCTGAAACATTCCGGAAGATTGTGAGTTTTGGTAGACACTGGCATTCTGCTTTACAAAACTTGACTGCTCTGTATCTTTTCCCTAAGTTTCAGTGCAGGTCTGTATTCCAAAACCTAAAATATTTCCAGCAGCTTGTCTCCTGGAGGTTGGCCAGTTCACTCAGTTCACATTTCAACATATCCACATCGAAGACAAAGGTCTGAGTTTGCGTAGCCAGCAGCATAAAACCTCTGGGGGGACTATGCTGCTTTTTCCACAAAAACCTCATATCACTGAGGCTCTGGCTGCACAGTTTTAGCCCTGTACACAGCAGCAACCAGCTTGCTGAAAGGTACCAAAGCTCTGCAGAGATGTCTGCTTTGATGAGCACATTGGGACTGTGGTCTCCCTAAATATCCAGACTGGCACCTGTTTGGAGCATGGTGTGGCTTCTGTCATGTCCAAGTTCCCTCTCGCTGGAGATTAGGGCATGCAGCTGTAGGGGAGAGGACTTGGTGCACCTGCATGTTTTATTCTGACGTGGAGCTGGGCACACACCCAGGGAACTGGAAAATATTTCCGAGTGAGGTGACTCAGAGAAAACCTACCTAGCAATGGCTATCAATAGGAAGCAAAGACCCACAAGGAAACCAGGAATATGTCCCGAGTGACATGTGGTGAAGGTCAAATAAAGTGCCTTTTCCTCTCCGCGGCAATGATGTAGTGCTGCTCAGTTTCTTGCCATGACACGCAGTCTCAGCTTAACATGGCAAAAGAGATCCAGGCAAGGCCAGAGGAACCTGTGAGAGCCTGACAGTCAGGTTGCAGTTTAATTATGCCTTTTTATCAATTAATGTCTTTACAGTGAAGGAATCAGGTGCCACAACAAACAAATAAATCCAGATGCCAGCGAATGTGAGAAGAAATGAGAGCAGCTGCCTCAAAAAAAAAAAAGGGGAATTTGAGAGAACAGCTCTGGGAAAAGGGATAATCAGTCGAGCAGAGCAGAATGGGGGGGTCTGTGGAGTAGTAAAGGAGGGGTTCCCTCCTTCCATGCTGTAGAAATTTAGAAGCAAATATGGAATTTTCTTATATTCATATTTATCCCACATAGTTCTTTTACCCAAGGACTTTGGCCCAGAAACAATACACTGACCTCACTATGACAATTGAGACAGTTAAAAGTTGAATGGTAAATGTTCTTTGCAACAGATGGTGGATTTCTATGGTAGCAGGATAAAAAGTAAAACTTGCAGATGATAGTGTGGGCAGAGAACAAAAATGAATAGAGGGTATTGAGATATTGTTCACATTAACTCTAAATTAAATGAAACTAAGCTAAAATATATGGTATTGCACTGTACAGAGAAAAACTATAGGTCAGGGTCTCAGCTGCTGTAAATTGGCTTATTTCTACTGATGTCAAACTAGCTTGAGGTCTTAAAGTCTACATGTTTTACTGATTTACACCAGCTGAAAATCTGGTCCAACATTTTCTGTCACCACATATAATTTCCCTGGGAGCATAGCTTTGAAATCAAACTCTTGAGTTGCTGACCTGCTCTTTTGGATCAATTCCCTGGAAGGTGACCACAGCAAACATAGAGCATTGTTGACAACAATGATTTTTTGATGCCGTTGCTTCACAGATGCCAGTATGATTTAAAATAAACTCCAGCTGCAGCAAGCCCTTCTGCTGATTTTCCTAATGAACTGTGAACCTCCAAAGTGTTTCTACTGACCTTGTGTTGAATATGCTTTCAGAACGGAAAACAGTACTGTTTAGTAGTGAAGCTCATTTTACTAACTATGTGAACAGTCTGTCACTTACTGGCAGAGCTCAGACAGCCATGACAGTGAGGGCCAGGTCACACCAACCTCCTCTCAAAGAGAAAGAGGGAGAGAACCTATGGGAATTCAGAAAATAAAACACCTGAAGTGCTGAAAGTGTGTGTTACATCTGTTCTTGGAAATTACGGTTGAATGGTCCATCCAGGCTTTGGCATTAGGGATTTCAACTCTCGAATCCTACTCCTTCTACAAACTCAAATACTTTAGGAAAGTCTTTGAGAGTATCCTTACTGTGGATACTGACTATTTGTGATAAAATTAACACAATTCAGAGACAACTTTTGGCAATATTACAGAAAACATATTGATGGTCAACTTTTTGTTAGTTGAAATGGAAGGAAACCAATAAACAAATCTGCAACAAGCATTTTCCTGTTCCCTGGGTACATCGTCACATCAGTAAGAATGAAGATGAAATCTGTGTTTCATGGTGTTGTCAAGTTACAGCTGTAGGCTGAATACATCAAACTAGATAAAAACAGTATGGGAGAAACAAAACATACATCATTTACTAGAGTTCTGCCTTCCGTAATCATTTTTGAGCTGTCTATAAAACCAGTTTCTAACTTATTTACATATTACAAGGCCATATTCATTTTAAGACACTCTCTGCCACCCTGACTCATACCATAATGGGAACAACCTATTTTATAAATAATGTCATTAAGAACAATAGGAATTTTCAAGGATTAAGGTATTAATTAATAGGAACACGAATATCAGACTTTGTTTCTTTTTGTGGTAGTCTTTCAATGGCAAAATACAGTTCTGTTACCCACTCCCTCTTGCTCTTTTTCACATGCAATTGGCATAGGGTAACCTTTGGTATGTTCCCTTTTAACCGCATTTCTTCAGCTGCTTCTTGTGTTTTACAGTCTCCTTTGTCAAAGCATTAGAAGTGAATTTTAGGGATGAAACAAAAACCATAATATCCTCACTTTTGCAGTAAGGTACCCACAATGACAGGAACAATGTTCTTAACAAATGTCTTCACTGTCCCATTTTACCTAGAGCAGTTTGATGTCTCTTTTCTATTTGCATATCACAAATGATTTGTAGTTGGATGCACAAGCAAAACAGTTTACTGAAACTAATCCCAGCAGTGGGCAGACCTATTTGTATTACTCTGGCAATGTTCCTTGCAGTAGCATAGTCAGTTGTAAAGATAGCAGGAAAGTGATCTCTAACTAATTCTCATAATATTCACATATCACCAGGAGGAATATCGTCATTGTTACTATGGAGGCCTGCAGCCAGAATCTACTTCAGCAGCCCAATTTTCCCATATGTCAGTAGAAGGATTAATCTCCTGTCAGTATCTGTACCACTGTGGTATTGAGCAAAATGTTCTAAAAAACAGGGTTATGTGTTATTTGTTACCACTCTTGGTGGTCTTCCTAAGAGCTGGCTGGTCACAGAATTGCTTCCAGGACATCTCTGGAAAGAGGCCTTAATTTGTATCAGGGTTGCTGTTCTAGCCACTTTATTTTTCCATCAGCAGAAAGAGCTTGTCCAAAAATGAAATTTTTCACATAACCCAAAGGTTACTGTCTACCTGTACTCTGATTGTAATGACACTCAAAGGTGGGTTTATGTTCTTAATTTAAAATATTAATTTATTTAAAAATTATTTGCAAAAATTAGGTCACATAAACTTGTAAACAAATAAATACAAGAGCAAATGCAAAGATAAGGTGTTAAATTATTTAAAACGCTTGTTTCCAAAATGTTTAGCAGAATACACTAAAGTATTGCTTAGTACTAAAAACTCAGAATGATATGCAATATATTTTATACTATCTGCAATGTAAATTTGCTTGAAATAAAGTTTAAAAAACCCCCCAAACTCTGAACAGAAAAGAATGCAAAGCTTCTCTTAGTCAGTTTCCATGGAGAATTTTTGTTTTAAAGGAAGATTTCCCTCTCTTTACAAAAGAAAAAGAATGTTTTGTCGGGGATCCAGTTTGAGTGGCATGAACACAAAACTAGGACTAAGTTTTATACCTAATTCTCCTATGGTAAATGACAAAGATTCCTATATAGTGAATGGAGAACAGTAGATGTCTTTGAAAGCCTCCAGAGGGAGAACCGGTCTGTTTATCTTAGCACCTAAATGTGAATAGGCTGAAATTCAACCTTTGTACTGTGAACAACCAACAGAGCAAGCTTGCAGCTTCTACATGTCTCTGTCACCCACAGGACATTTTAACCCAGAGTTATTCTGGAGTGAGACTCCCAGAAAGAAGCAAGGTTTCGTCCTAAAGAAGTGGGAGTGGTTGAAGCAGACTGATGATGGCAGATGATAATTGACAGCTACAAAAGATCTCTGAACTTTTAAAGAGTAATGAAGGAACATTTAAAAAGAACTGAAAAAGGGGAAAAACTCCTTCAGAACAAATACTTATTGCAGTTGGCCTGAAATATGAACAAAGTACTTAGCTATAGAGCTGAAAGATTGTGAAAAAAGCCATATAATGCTTACAAAATTCACATTTTTCCTCTTTTTATGAACCTGTTACGAAGTGCTTGTCCTACATGCTGAGTGAGAAGCACTGAAAGTATTATCACAGCATGGTTGTTTAGATGACGATTGAAGCTTGATAGTGAAATAGTTATTGTATCCTCTTAAAACATGAGATATGACTAGAGGTATCTCATAGATAGTTGTTAATGGGGATTCATTTTTATGTGTTTCCCTTAATTTTGCCCAGCATTTTCCTCCAACAGACCTGTATTTTATGTCTTGCTGTTTCTCCAGAAAAATTGTCTGAAGGCTCTTATTTCAATTTTTAAAACAAATTGTTTTTTAAATGTGTATTTTTCCCTGTGAGTTCTATACAAGGTGGATGCTGCGAGAGTCTTGTCAGATTGCAAATACCTTCTGTTTTTGAAAGAGACTTTCTGTTCAGAACTGTACTGCTTTTTCTGATACTAATCATGTACTAAGGCTAACTACTGCATGGACAAAAAATCCGTTTAATGAAGAGAGAAATTTCAGTCAATGCTCTTTCTTAAAAAAAAAAAAGAAAAATAGAACTGGGGAAAAAACCTTCCTACAGTTCTTCAAACAAATATGAGCCTGATTCTCCATTCTTATATACCTCATTTGTAGTTTCATGAAAAATTGCCTTTGTCAGCAAAGCTGGTTTAAGAAGCTCAGATTGCCACCACCTTCAGCCAATTATTCTTACCCCTGTGCAGCCCTTTGACACTGCTTAGTTGTGCCAATACAATTGATTCAGGATGTGTATTGTAAATTAAATGGTCCAAGTTAGAAATAAAAATCAAAACAAGGATCAGTGAAATCTGATTCCATCACAGCCTGTGAGGGGTTCGGGGTACTGCATGGGTACAGCTACTGCAGCCTTGCTGGCATGCTTTGAATGATCAGTTCAATTACACATGTACTTTGATGTTAGAATGCTACTTTGAACATTTTTCTGGTGCCAGTGGTGACCCTGGCAGTTTGGCTTTTCCAATATATGTCTATTCTACGAATTAGCTAGGAAAAGGGAAAAACCTACCATGACAGTCAAATGGTATCTGCTTGAGAAAATGTTTTGTTCCTTTGAAATATGTTTTACATTTCAGCAAAATTTCAATGGAACATTAAACCTAAGGAGATTCACTTAGATTGCAGAAGCTGTGCTGTCTTTATGCATGAGTGTCAAGCAATAAAGCACATACACCCCCTGTACATTCTCTTGGTAGGGGGCCCATGGAAACTGCCGCTTTCAATTCTATCTAATGTTTACACACTAGGCAGTCTTCTTTCAGATATTGAGGGTGTCTTGTTCCTAATGTTCAGGCATATAGACCAATCCATCACATGGAACTGTCAGTGGCATTTCTACCCCTTTTCTTGTTTTGTCATTAAAGTGAGGAAATAAACATGAGACCCCTGCTTTAGCCCTTCTTTTTGTCTCTGTTAAGGGATTATTCATTCACTTCTATCTGTAAAGACATGAATTACAAATGAATGCTGGTGCATTCATTTTGTACCTAGAGTCCCATAATTCACCTGATCTGTATCTGAATTTACAATGTGTTGGTACTTCAACATGCTTTAGGACAAAGATTTTTCTTCCATCTATGTTTCCAAAAGAGTCCAGAAACAATTCTTGTTCCTCTGTTCCTAATGGCATGACGATTATGATGAATGAAACCTTTTTACTGCTCTTTAGCCTAAATGGAAAGGGTACAAGGACATTGATTTCAGCTGTAAATAGAGCCTGCTTGTAGATTACTCACTATGAAAGATACTTAAAAGCAGTGCATGTTTCCTGCAATATTAGTAACAGATGGTCATTTGTAACATATTAACATTTATAGCTAGGTATTCCTGAAAAGCCGTCGAGGGAAGAGTTCTCTACTAATGGTGAAAAGCACGATGCATATCTCACTCATTTTGAAGTAGGAAAAATCAAGTTTCAGATTGGATTTCATCTAGAAAAGGCCTCCTAAAATGAATGCAATTTGGAACAGATTCTGAAAGACATAGAAATATGCCCTTCAGGGATGAAGTGTGGACAAGGGGTCACTAGCTGCTCAGAGAAGAAGCCCAGGTTCTCTCCTTGGCTAACCAAAAAGAAGTAAAGGCTGCTAGGAAGCTCTTTATGTTACTTTTCCAAAGACCTTGAGAGGGTTAGAGAGAGAGAAGATTTGCAGGGAGATGTAATATCCTTTATTAAATCAATTGATATAATTATAAAATCAAATAGGCAGGTGTCAGGCACACATCAGGTCTAGTCCAGCTCACTTCATTATCACAGAAATGACCTTTTATTTAAGGAGGAGAGGTGAAGAAGAAGTACCTCTCTAATTTTATCTGAACATGTCACCTGGAAGTGGAAAGAACAACTTTTCAAGAATAATCTGCTATGTCTTTTTTAACTGGGTGACCAGAATTGCAAAGAGTATTCAAGTTTTTAATCCAACATGGGTTTATGCAGCAGGACAGTGACAGTTTTGTTCTCTATTTTTCTTTTCTAATTCGTAATAGTTTCCTAATAATATCTTTTTGACTATGATGGTTCTTTCCACTGAGCCATCCAAGAGCTTTTACTATAAGATAACAGGTAATTTAAAGACCCAAATTGTGTATGTGTTATCTTTTTTCCTCCATTTCCTTTGCTTTGCACTTAGTGACATTGAGCTTGCTTCATTCACTCAGTCAGTTTTATGAGATCTTTCTGCAAACCTTTGCAATTGCTTTCACTTTTGACTATCGTGAGTAATATTTTTGTCATCAGCAAACTTTTCCACATCACCTTCCCACAGAATCTCTCTTCTGATGAACATCATCACAAGTCCTAGCTCAAATTATTCGGCCACATCAATGGCAATATCCTTCCACTGTGAAAACAGTATTTCTTACCATCTTGTCATAGATCTCTCTATCCAGGAATTTATCAAAAGCTTTTTCAAATCCAAAACCACTCTGACAATTAGATCATGGTTATCTAGATGCTTATTGATTCTTTAAAGAACTCTAAAAATTTTAAGTACGATTTCCCTCTACAAGAGCCCTGTTTTCTATGTCTTATTGCTACATGTACACTTAGTTTCTGCTAAATCTACCAACAGTTTCTAGCAATTTGCAGCCTACAGAAGTCAAATGTACAGACCTATAATTTCTCATGTCTTCCTGAATGATCAATTTTTAAACCTGTAACTTTTGTCAAATTCTATTCATTTACTAATAGTGATTTTATTAATAAATTATATATCACAGTTAACAATTACACAATTCATTACTTGATTTCCTCCAGAGCTCTTGAATGAATAACATATGGTACTGGAGATACTTTACTCTTCATTTTATTAATTTATTCTAAAATCTCTTCCACTGACACTTCAGTCTGAGACTGTTTCAATGACTCATTTGTCATAGGAAAAGCTCCCTCCGACTTCCACAGTGATCACTGATGCAAAATATTCAGTCAGCTTTTCTGTTGTGGCCACATCTTTTCCGTTCTTTTTACACCTTGATCATCTCCTCCTCATCAGGACAAGGGGAGAAAATATGTTTGCAAAGCTCATGGGTCAAGATAGGGACAGGGAGATCACCCATCATGGGAAAAACACACTTGACTTTGGGGAAATAAATTTATTTTATTTATCCAACAGAGTAGAATAATGAGAAATAAGGACAAATCTGAAAATGTCTCCCACCCACACCCCCCTTTCTTCCCGGGCTCAGCTTCAATGCTGACTCTTCTACCTCCTCCCCCTGAGCAGCACAGGGGAACAGGGAATGGGGGTTGTGGTCGGTTCATATTACTTAATCTCTTCCCCTGCTCCAGCATGGGTCCTTCCCACAGGCTGCAGTTCTTCACGAACTGCTCAAGCCTGGGTCCTTTCCATGGGGTGCAGTCCTTCAAGAATGGACTGATCCAGCATGGGTCCCCCATTGGACCACAGACCCTGCCAGAAGACCTGCACCAGCATGGGCTCCTCTCCATGGCCTGCAGCTCCTGCCAGGAGCCTGCTCCAGCACGGGTTGTCCACAGACTGCAGCTTCCTCATGGCACATCCACCTGCTCTGGTGTGAGGTCCTCCACGATTTCCAGGGGATATCTGCTCCACTGTTAACCTTCATGGGCTGCGGGGTGACAGCCTGCCTTACCATGGTCTTCACCATGAGCTCCAGGAGAACCTCTGCTCCAGCACCTGGAGCACCTCCTCCCCCTCCTTCACTGACCTTGGTGCCTGCAAAGTTGTTTCTCTCACATATTCTCACTCCTCTCTCCCACCTGCAGTGCAGTGTTTTTTACCCCTTCTTAAATATATTATCACAGGCGCGCTACCAGCATCGCTGATGGGCTCAGCTTTGGCCAGCAGTGGGTCCGTTTTGGAGGTGGCTGGAACCGTCTGTGTTCAACATGGGGGCAGCCCCTGATCTCTTCTCACAGAGGCCGCCACCCTTGCAGCCCTTCTGCTACCAAAATCTTGCCATGTAAACCAAATAAAATGTATATATTTCAATATTAATTTTACCCATTTAGAAGCCCATTCCTTTTCCAGCATCCTTTTTTGCTTTTACATTTAAAATGACAGAGCTTATGCTCATTCTTTTTTCCTTGTCTGGATACAAATTCTACTTCTAAAGGATATTTTCTTCTTTAGTGAGGTGCTCTGTATTGACTGTTATCATTCAGGAATGGGATCTTAGAGTTATGATGAATAGCTCCATGAAAATGTCAGTTCAGTGCTCAGCAGTGGTCAAAAAAGTAAATTGAATCTTAGGAATTATTAAGAAAAGAGTAGAAAAGAAAACAGAAAACATAATCATATCAGTGTAAAAAGCTGTTATCCCTAAATCTAAGAAAGGATGTAACAGAACTGGAAGAGGTTCACAGAAAGGCACCAAGAATAGTCAAAAACATAGAATGGCAGTCAAAGGAATTCATAAATAGACCAGGACTATTCAGTCTGAAAAGCGACAATTGAGGGAAGGCTTTGACAGAAATCTGTACAATCATAAGGGAAAAGGAAAGGATAAAAAGAGACAGATGGTTCATTTTCTCTTCCAAAGCAAGAATGAGAGTATCACATGCTGTTAGCAGGTGGTAGGTTCAAAGCAAAAAAAAAAAAAAAAAAAAGGAGGTAGTTCTCTACATAATGTGTAGATAACCTCACCAGGTCACTTTTCTTCCAGCATTCTTTACTGTACACAAAAAGACACTGCAAGCAGTACATGAACAACTTACAAGCACACTGCAATTATTTAACGGCTAGTGCACCCAACAGGGAGCAACAATTGCCATTCCTATGTCCATGGGCCTGTGAGACGCGCAGGGAGTCTCTGGATCAGCAGTTGGATGGTGGTAGGGAAGTGTCAGCCTTGTGCTCTGGCATGGGTTGGTCTTTGATGCTGCCAAAAAGCAAATTCTATGCTTCTTCCATATGTCTTAGTAGTTTCATGTCAGTATTTTTCTCCTGAACCCCTGACTTGCTAATTGTCACCTTCTCACTTCAGTTTGTATATTTTACTTTCCTTATCTTGTAAGGTGTTAACTTACATACCCCCTTACAGTTGAAAAACAGGTTACTCAGCAAAACTGAGCCAAACCTGGGTGTTAAGCTGGAGGCAGCTGCATCTCCATGTGTTACACTTTGGAAGAATTTTTCTCACAATATTGTGGGTGCTAAAGGTTTGCATGCATTGAAAAAGGAACTGGACTAGTTCATGGACGAAAATATCCCTTTGAGACATAAGACAGAAATACCAGAGAGCTCATTCTACTAAAAGGCCATTTCTGTTTCAAGAAGCTCCCAAGTAGTAAATCACTGGGGACTTCAGAGAGTATTCACTGCATGCCTCATTATTTTGATCTTCCTTTGAAATCTGCTTGTCGTCATTGATGGAAGTGGGACATGGGTCTTGGCCGACCTTTGGTCTGGCTCAACACAGCTGCTCTCATGCTCTAAAAGCCTTCTTTGCTCTGCCACGTAACTGTGCGGTCTGGTTTTAGTTCTTTGATTTTTTCAAACACCTTTTAGCCAGAGGTTGTATGTTTCTTCTGGCATGATGCTTTTAAGCAGTGTTGTCCATATATTTTCATATATTTTTTTTCTTTTGATTACTCATTCTAATTTGCTTTTACCATGCTTTCTTGTGGCTTTCCCTCCCCCAGAAGTTTCTCTTATATGAAGCTGATGTAGTTTGGGGAGGAGGGAGAACTTTTCAGTCATACCAGGATTTTGAATGAGGGAACTCTGAGAGAGCGTGCTATTTAAAGAGTGTGCCGATGCAGCTTCAGCTACTGCATTTTGAACCATACATATTCTCCTCTTGGTTATCTCACAAAGCTGTCATTTTGGTAACTCACTGTTTAACTCTTTATCATAACTCATTGTTACAGTTCCCCAGATAATCTGAGGGTTAATTAAAGTGTCCAATTATTATTGTGTTTTCTTTCCTTGTAGTCACCTTAATGTTAGCATTTCTGAGTCACTATCATGGACACATGATGATATAATGTAACCCAAATAATATATTCCTTTAATCTAAGCATGACGTTTTGGTTCACATGAATTGTGATAATTGTTATGGTTAATGTATTTACTATCTTTAACTCTAAGCTTTCTTTAACTTATAAAACTTTTCGCTAGCAGCCTGATCTACTTTTTCAGTCTTATATATTACCTACTTGTTTCTCCAGGCATGCAAGTGATCCGTTTCTCAGTCCAAGTTTCTCCATGCTTATTATGTCCATATCCTCACTTCAAATCAGTCTCTTCAGTTCATTCGTCTTACTTTATAGATTTTCAGTATTTATAGACTTCTACTATGAACATGTTTTCCTTTGATCTAGTTGTCTATTTTTAGGTCCACATTTATGTGCTGAGATTATTCTTTGATGTTTCCTATCTGAGGTTTATTGAATTCTATCTTTTCTTGAGGACGAAGATTTTACTCTTAGAGTATGAATCATCTCAGACTGTTTTCTCTTATTCCCTTGTTAGATTCCCCCTAATCTTTATTAAAACAAAACCAAAACCAACAACCTCAATTCTTTTATAGCTTTTAAGTCAAATACCAGTGCATGTTCCATATTGGCCTAGACAGAAATTATCCTTTATTTATAGGATCGATATATTTCAAAGGTTTCTAAAAATCATCCCCTCACTTCCTCACATTACTTCTGCAACCATGTTTTAACACAGTTCCTTGTCAGCTTCTGTACCAAACCCTGGAAGGCTTCCAGAGAGTACTATTGTCAAGACTTTATTTTTACATCGACATTGAAAGATTAAATTTTGTGTACTTTCCTCTCACCCGCTATGTCATGGGTACTTCACTGACAATGTAAAAGAGGTAGAAACCTTGTGAGGTCCATAGCTTTTATATGCAAAGCTTGCGGGTTTTTAGAGTTGGCTGTGTTCAAGTGTTAAAAGTCATCTTAACTGTGTATATAAAAGAGCTTCTAGAGAAAGTCTGCCCCTGGTCTTCTCTCCACGCTGCCGTAGGACAGACCTCTAAAGAGTGATTATTTCCTTCCTTTACCTCCTAAAGTCATGAAATAAAGGGTAGGACACAGTCAATTCCCACTAAAATCTCAGTGTCTCTCCCCTCTTGCCTTCCCTTTTCATCACAGTGTTCAGAAAGCAGGAAACACCTGCAAGGACCATGGGGGCTAGGCATGGAAGAGCCTCCTGCTTGGGTAGCTTAGTTTAGAATGACGTGAACTTGGCCTCAAATTAACCTTAAAGTACGGGCTGGAGGGAATGGTTGTATAACTGTCATATAGCTGCCATGTTACAAACCTTGCTAATCATGTTGATTCAGTAGTTTATGTGCCAAAGGGGAGCACTGCTGACAGAAAAGAACAGACCCAACTAACCAAATGGGAGGTAAAAGCTCAAAAAAGAACCAAAAAAAAGTCATTGGAAAGCTCCAACAAAGGAAATCCACTCTTCTTATTAAATGGACATTTTCATTCCACCTTTTATGGCTGTCATGCTGCATTATTCTTCATGTTTGGTAACAGATCTTATGGTATTGCGTAAGTAATACTAATCCCCCCAGAAAGGTTTTTCATTTCAAAATGTGCTGTGCTGTTCTATGAGAGCTTTGATTAGGTGGCTAATGCAGCTGCCTTTTATTACAGGTCAGCTGGTATGAATCCCATCACCAGTAATGAGAGAACTACATTAAGATAAAGCTTATTGGAAGGAATCATTACTGTTTATTAGCATAAAGATCATTCATTTCCTAAAGCTTACATTACATAAATATAGATGTATATCTAGTAGAAAACATGTCAGTTCAAATAATTTTAAGTGATTATACTTTTCCTTAGCAATTTTTCGTTAGACAAATACAAACTGAGCTCGAGATGAAACGTACTTGAGATTTCAATCTTAAAATCTGTATTTGCATTATTTTTTTTAGTTGCAATGCCAATACCTTTAATTTAGAAATTATATTTGCATGACAGAATTAATAGTTAATATGAATCCTGATAAAACTTTGTTCTTAATCAGAAGGTAATGAAAATGATCCTTAATATAAACAACAAAAACAAACGTACGTATTTGTAGCATTGCTCAAAAACTGAAATTCTGACCCATGGGAACATTTACTTTATTTCTAAAACCCAGGTTTTAGATTGTGTGGAAGACACTAGCATGTGAAAATATGTTTTCATGCTGAAATGAAAATGGAAAATACCCATTTCTCTCATGAACAAGTTTTATAACAAATAGTTTATTCCAGTTAACTAGAAATCTTGTTCTATAAATATTAAAAAAATAATTGAATCAATAGATTCTATTCTAGCTTTGTCTCCTTCATTTGTTATTTTTTTAGATAAGTCTTATAAATAAATGCATAATATCTTTTTCAGGATCATACAACTTACTGCTGAGTAGATGAAAAAAAAGCATGGAGACCAAAGTGAACAGAAAACACTGCCAATAGTGGGTGTATGGTTACTTCACACTCTTACAGATTCCAACTTTTCACCACATCAGATTGTACATCAGTCATCTCTTCAGTGCTTTGGAAGTGCACCAGAATGCCAGTTACTGTACTGTCCTACTAAGCTTACAAGTATCAACATCAGATTTACTCTTTTAGGGGTTCTTTTTTTGGGGGTGGGGTTTCTTTCAGTACAGGCAATTGGAAGAGAGAACACTTCTGTTTCTTTTTGAATATGTCATTTGCTCATTTGGTAGCATTTTGTGGCAAAACCACTTTGTCCTAGACATTTCTGTGGAAAAAAAAATTATAGCCAACTAATGACTACATATAGGTTAAACTAATGACTACATATAGGTTAAACTAGTAGTTCAGAATCTCTTTATAGTGAGTGAAAGGTATAGGTACTTCCAGAAGGTGACTAAACCTCCTTAAGAAACTTTTCATAAATCCAAATGATCCAGTACAATGAAAGTGGTATTGAGGCTTCAATTAAGTAGAATATCTAACAACTTCTGCGAAAATTGTCCAAAATGTGAATTTATAAAACTGTCTCATATTTTCATTTATTTCACTGCAACATTTCAGGTACTCAGAAAAAGGAAAAAAAAAAAAAAAAGAAAATTGCATTGACATGTAGTGGTGCTTATTCTGATAATTATACCAAAGTCAATATCTGAAATTGGAAACTAATTTCACAGGTGATTTTTTTGTAAAGGTGCTTGGTCCTTGTGCTTACCTCCTTTTCTTTTTCTTTGCATATATGTTTATCCTAAGCCAAAATTTCTTTTTATATTTTACAGAAACATTTTTTTTATAATCTACCACATTTTTACATTTAATAGTGATAATTCATGTATATATATTAATAATGTGATGGTTTTATGGTTCACCTGGGACATCTGACACATTCAGAAGTTTACTAAGGGTGATGTTAAAAAGGCAGAATTTCTAAATAAGTTGTACTGTCCTGAAAATGGTGTTGTGTAGCTATCATACTTAGTAGATCAGATGGTTTATAGCAGAACTTCTGAAATGCACCACCAGAAATAGCATGTTCTTTAGAGAAAGCATTGCATATGTCATATTTTCATATGGTGTTTGTAACAAAATGAACATTCACTATAGTCAAATGATATTTTAAAATCATGCCTCATAAAAAAGTGATGATGAAGTTTAGCACAAGATCTGTTACTAATACATTAAACCCACAAATAAAATTGGACATAAAATTTCTAAATTCTAATTCTGTTTTTTTAAACAGATAAAACAAGTTATCACTCTGAGTTTTATGCCATACTAAGAAATCAACAGAGGCTGTATAAAGCTGAAGTTATACAGTGTTGAAAGAAATGTTATGTGCACTGTATGACAAATGTAAGAATTTTCTTTCATGCATTCAACTCCGAAATAATAAAACCAAGGCTCTGTGAACTGAAGAAAACAAGGTCAAACTTTCCTTGACTAGACCTGTAGAGATCTTTTTTATGTCAATGTGAACTTCCTCGTGCATGCAGGGCACTATACTGTAGGGTATTTTTTTTATAAACCTCACTGTGGAGTTCAATGCCTCTCCTTTGCAGTCAATGGATCAAGAACAATATATAACAGCTTCAGGTTTGGTACTAAATTAAAATGAAGGCTTATCTTCCTCAGTGTCCTATCAGAAGCCAACTTGTGCTTTAAGCCAGATTCAATGTAATTGCATGTATATTCTCTGTAAGGAGTTTTGTTGAGCTGAAATAATTCTTATGATAACTATAGGCAAGATAGAGCAGTGAATCGAAGAGAAATATTATATTTGGGGATTCAGATAACTTGTATCTGGAAAAATTTCTATTTGTTAATGTTGCTGTTGGAAATACGCTATTGTTTTTTAAAACCTGGTCCCCTAGGGTCTCTCATGTTTTACGTATTAGGGAAGAAATATTCAAATTTGATTGTTTCTCCACTATATCACTCCATGAAATTACATAAATAAATGTAGAAGTGAGAGGAAAGCTTTTTTTGCCAGCAAAGGAAAACGAATGACAAAATAGATGGCGATTGAATGAAATTTTTCATTCTGATTTGCCAGTGGTCCCTACAACAAAATTTGGACACGACTAAACACAGTGGCTTCATAAAGCATATATCAGACTTAATTTCATTATTTGCTCAAATTCTTTTCTGGAATTAGTATTCATAAAACTTTGGAGGACCTGACTAAAGGCTTTACCTCACAGTCCTCTTGAAAAGGAAACTTCAGCAATGTTCAAAGGGACAACTTACATAGCTAATTACTACTTGTGAGGCTGGTGCTCAGCAGAGCCTGGATTTACTCTATTAGTCTCTAGGTCCAGCTTTAGATACATGAGCATGGATGTTAGGGTCTGAGCACAGCTAAATGAAGCAATGGTTGTATCTCAGTAAATCAATGCTTGAAGGGGAATTAGTTTCGAAGACTGATTAACAGTTAAATGAAATGGTTAATGAAAACACAATGGAAGTATGGGGATTTATCAGCACATATCACACAATCCAGAAGTAAACTTTTATACCTGGTCTTGGTCAATGAACTTCTTCCTTCAGTGATGCTAGGGTAGCCCATGCTTTAGACATCTGTCACTCAATCCCTCTGCCACGTCTGCCCTGCCTTCAGAGTGGGCTAGCATGTGAAACAAGCATCCCAAACCCACTGGATTTATTAACTGTGCTCAGCTCAGCTTTACTGCACCTAGCACATACTTTCACCTGCCCTGGGAGCTCAGCTATCCTGTACTCCCCTTGGTACACAAAGATGCCTTGCAGAGGATGTATTGATCCATCTGACATCTGCTCTTAAGCTGTCAATCTCTGTTCTCTCTCTTTGTCCATAGATGAGGAGCTCCAGGAAGAGGAGGTCTGGCAGTGGGCTGCCTGATACAGCCTGCTCTCCTTCCTAAGGGCCCTTCAGATATGACAAGGAAGCATTGGTGTTACACATCTTCCCTTGGTTAACTGGACATAGATCTTAAAGCTGGGCTCTCCTGCTGTAATCAATTGGGATGGGACCACATCTCCAGCCTACCATAGGTGTCCTCTATGATCTTGAGTAAGCTACTTAGTCTGACTTTATTTATCTCCTATGTTTGCTCTTGTCTGTTTAGTGTATAAAATTTTCAGCGTATCTTGCCTCTTACCATGTTGTTGTCCACTGTCCAGCACAATGGGATCCTGATCTTTGGTGAGACCTTTACATACTACTTGGCTGCAGAAAATGAATAGTAAGAGCATATGTGCTATGCAAGGGCAGTGAATGTAGAATACAGAGGCAGAGGGAGGAAGACAGGTCCTTATTCTTCCTGAGTGCTTGTTATGCGGTTTGAGAAGGAACTAAACATCTTTTGTGTGGGATTGGAAAATAACATTTTTATCCTCGAAGAACAGCAGTACTGCAATCTGCTGTTTACACAGTGAAGCAGCAGTAGTCCATCCATTTTGTGTCCAGTTATCCATGTCCCTCTAAATTTCCTCACAACACGTTCTTCTCCATTGGACTTTTGCTTGTATTGTCTCTAGCCAGTGGATGAATTTTACTGTTTTTAAGTGATTTGGGGGGGGAATCTTATAAACATATAAAGTGATGTTGGAATATGCATAACACTCTTTTTGTGACACCCTAATGGAAGAGCAGTGTGCCTTGGGGTTGTAAAGCTGTGCAGTTCTTAGTCATGCTATTGAATGTGTTGTTATACAAGTGACAAAATTACCTGGACAGGTACCTCATTTCTTGTGCAGATTCTGATTCTCATCTCCACCATTACCACTACACTGAGCAAGTGACTGTCATTAGTGTAAGTCTTTGCACACTCTTCTGAAGAGGGGAGCTGTTTTACTTCTACATCTTAACTTAATGATTTTTTTTATTTTTATAATGAGAGGCAAATGAGGCACAAAGCAGACAAACTAATAGTGGAACCTGATGCAGCTCTGACTAGGCATGGGGATTTGCAGGAATGTCCCATGTTTCTCTCTCTCTGGAGAGAAAAGGAAGACTGAGGCAAGAAGATCCTGGTGTACTGGGAAATGCAGCCAGGAGACTAAAGCTCAGATTCACAAGTTGTTTAGATGTTGAATTCCCACTGAGTTTGATGGGAGACAGGTGACTAAATAGCTTTGAAGATCTGAGACCAACTACCTTCGTCAAATCAATGTCAAGCCAAACTCAGGTAGCTCAACTACCAAATAATTTTCTGTCTGACTTTCTGTATTTCTGTGGCACTAAATAAAGAATAAACATTTTATCAGATCTCACCAATGTGAATTGCTTTTTGTTTGGAGCAGTCATAGGAACTAGAGGATACCTGCAGTGTAACTGGGAATGTATAAAGACATACAATTATGGGTTCACAAGGTCATTATAATCCCGAAAATGCATTATATCCTAGGCAACCCCAGGTTTCATGTCTTTTCCCTGATTTCTTGCATGAGAAGCCCTGCATAACACTACACAAAAGAATCTTCTGACCACGGCATTGGCATGTTTATGGCACAGGGAGAAAGATCCTCACTCAGGCATACGCCTTCATAGCAAAAGTGCTTGTGGAGTAGAAAGGAAAACATTTCTTTTAGAGGGACCGTGGAGGAAAAGAAATGAGAGAAACATGAGCAGGCCCAGAAATTGCTCTAAGGGAGGTGTTTAATGGATGGTGAAAGTTGTCTCCCTGCACACCCAGTGCTATTGCAGAACTATTTAGTGTTCTCAATTTACTGCACAAGGGCAGCCTGATTTGAAATTGCTAAGCAATGAATTACAGCAAGCAGCAATCTAAGCCATAAAGTAGAGCCACTGATTTCAGTGGAGTTACCTCGGTTTACACCAGCAAGAAAATTAAAAAGCTATCTACATAATTTAGCAAAGAAGCTGAGTGGAATTTACGTTTTATTAATTGTTTTACAGAAGTGTGTTAATCCTTAACTGAAACAGAGTGGCCATTGTGTACGTAATACACAGCTTCATAAAGAGACTGTCCTGACCCAAAGATGTAGCACCTAATAAATAAATCAACCAAAGTATGTGAGGAAAAAGTTCTCTGCACAAAAGTTTTGGATAACAGGTGAAATGTGTAAGACAATTAATGTCTGCTCTTCTTTTAAATTGTTCATGCAAGTTTATAATTCATATTGACATGTTCCATTTAGGAATGGATTGGGACAATATGACATGATAAATTGGTTATCCAATTCAAGGTAATAATGGGTTACATGCATCAATTTGATTGTGTATGATTTCTTGTGCAACCACTGGAAAATATTTTCCCCTCTGCTTGTAGATGGTGTCCAATCACCTGGTTTTCCACTTGGTTAAATCATTTACCGTTGAATTGGTCTCTTCATTTAATAATAGTAAATATCCTATCAATTAAGGTATTTATTTTTCTAGATTCTTGTAATAAGCAGTGGTCTTTCTGTGCAATGATTTTCTTTCACTACCCAAGGCAGGACTGAACTGCAGTAAATTGAGAACCACACAATATCATCGCTTATAAAAAAGGCAATTTCAGAGAAACAGAAGATCAGGTGTTGGTCTTCCTGAAGCAAAGCATATTGTTTGGAGAAGGATAATAGTAACTAAATGAAGAAACCCTGAGACATTATGTGCTTTTGATAACATTCTATCGACATCAAAATTTGGTAATTTATGCAATATTTTTAAAAATCCTGGAAATGTAACTCATTGCTTCTATTTGAGTATATAATTCAAAACTGAGTGACACTGCTCGATTAATAGTCAAACATGCATAGTATAAATAAATCAAATGGAGGAAAAAAGAAAACGAAAGCCTGTTAGTAAAATTCAGCATGGATGAATGCATATCTTTTTGGTTGTTTTAATAGAAAAGTGATGGTATTTGTTGAATTACAAAACAGTGACCTTCATATGGGAGTAAACCCCCCATAATCGAAGAGGAAGAGGTTAATGACCTGCTACGCCAGCTGGACACTCACAAGTCTATGGGGCCGGATAGGATCCACCCGAGAGTGCTGAGGGAGCTGGCGGAGG